>VXBX01000434.1:23312-78467 GCA_013400415.1 Scytalopus superciliaris
CGGGGGGGGTGGTGGGGGGGGGGGGGGGCGATGGAGTTTTCAGTCCTCTAGTGGAAGGCCTCAGAAATTAGTCTGGGGTGCTTTGAGGGTCTTTGGTGGTTTATGATCCCTTCTGAGGGATGACAGCTGCCTCTTACATCAGCGCTGTTGAGCCACTTAATCCCCCATCAGACCTCCCCCAGGGGAAGGGGAGGCAGTTTTACAACTGAGCGAGTTGTGTAAGGGACGACAATTGGCATGTTAAAAAGCACCATCCCACCTCGCAGGATCTGCCTCGTATTGGCCTCAAAGGCTTGTAGCCTCCAGTGGTGGGTATTCTGTCTTGTGTGCATCATCACCCAGCACGGAAAAACTCTGCTCCCTTTCAGCTGAGGGGAAGGGTGTGCAATCCCTGTCTCAGCAACTGAGTCTTTGAGTGATGGCCTTTCCCAGCTTTGTGTACTTCTCCTTAGACCCGAGATCATTGGACAATAGTGCCACCTTTCTTATCTCAGGTTTCTGTCAGGTGGCTGAACTCTCACAGTCCCAATTCCAGCTGGGAGGCATGTTCAGGGGGTGGGCTTCGGTGGTCACAGATGAGCAATTGCTTCTTTGCATAGTTTGATACAGTGGGCAAAGTACTTGGTGATCTTAACAATGCCATTAACAATTTTGGTCTCTCACATGTGGCAGGATGCCTCAGCTGCTCCCACTGCTCCGCAGAGTTAGTGCCTGACACAGAGCCATAAACTAGATGGCTCCACACGTGCATGATGTATAGCACTCTTCCCACACTCCTGAGGGGAGCTAGAAAGTTGTTCTGCACCTCCCACTGCCACCTGCTTCCAGGAGCTGTGACAGAAACCGTGAGATAGATAGCAAAAGAGCAGTGCAAATGAAACACTTGCCTCAGATGCTGAGGGCAGGTGCTGGTGCAGAGCAGTGTTGTTAGACCTCTGTACAGCTCCCGGTCCTGCTCCACTGTGTAACTGCAGTCATGGCCTTCATGTGTGCAGGCCCTACGTACAGTTTTAGTTAATTTGTTTTATACAGGCAGTGGTTGTTCAGAAAGTCTTCTAAGGATGTCCAAAAGCATATAGCAGAGAGCCAAGAAATGCATTTATAACAAAAAAAGTAGTCCCAGCTCAGAATCGCTGGCAGCTGTGACTCCACCAGGCTCAAGCAGTCGGCTGACTCGGCTTCTTCTGCTCCATCCCTGTCCCCTGACTGAGGACCAGCATGGCCATGAGGCGAGGGAGGCAAGCCCCGGGGAAGCAGCTGCAAGGCTGCTGTAATTTAAGCAGTCTCACTCATCCAGCTCTGCAGCTCTACCGCACACTCGTTGGTGTGGAATGGAGAGCCTGTTAGGGAGCACCAAGTCATCAGGAGCCTCAACAGTGAAAGCAGCTGTGTTATTAAGAGAGGCTTACTAGGGCTTTCAGAGCTTACCTGATCATTCCTTATCCTTCTTTGGCCTTTTGGAGGATGTCAGTGAGTCTCCCCAGGTCCCTTTCTCCTTTCTGCAGCTCTGCCATACTTTCTGCTGCTGGTTGTCCTTCTGATGTCAGGGCTGATCATTCAAGCCTGTAGCCTTTTGTCTCTGGTGTTGTGTCTGGGGAGGACTCCAGGACTCACTTCTTTGTATATGACTCTTTTTTTGTTGATCTTTGAATGCGAAGTGAGCTCATCTGTTGTGCCAAGCTTCACAGTACCAAGAAATACGGGAGTTCCTGAGTTTCTTTCTAACCCTCTCCAGGCTGGAAAACTCCTGGGATAGTTTTTATATTTCATAGTTGACTATAAATAGCTGTCACATAGCTATCATTTGTATTCCCTTCAGGAGATTCTTAAGACAGTGAATTGAGGCATCAAACTGCAGCAGCGCATGGTGTCTGTGATGGAAGGCTTCTGTGTGAACTCAAACACCTGATTTCCATCTGTGCTGTGTACTGGGGCCAGCCTGCCAGTCAGGAGGTGTTGGGTGGGCAAAGCCTGTGTCACGCATAGAGGTGAACATGGAAGGAAGATGACATGGAGTGCTTTTCTGTCCTTACACCCTTGTTTGTAAAAGCCAAGGTGCGGTGTGGTTTAGGTTAAGGGGTTTAGTTTTTTTCTTCACCATTATAGCAAACACTTATTCTGACAGAGCAGTGAATAGTGAAGTCATTTTCCTGGCTCTAAATCAGCTGTCTGAGAAACTGGTACTCTCCGGAGCACCTCGAATTTCCAGGGAAAGGGCTGAGAGGGGAGCATGGGACTTCTCTCTTCAGCCACATCAATTTTGCCCTACATGTTTGCAGCTCTGAGACTTCAGTGCTCTCCCTGATGCCTCCATGCTCAGTTGTCCCTGGGCTGAAATGACTTGTACTAGGTGAAGGATTTTTTTTTGCTTATTTTCTAACCATTACAAATAATTTTATTCAGTAGAATGGAAGTGTCAGAGGATGAATTCTGGTGCTCCTTTCCCAAACCACTGTAGTGAGCCCAACATGAAAAACATACAGGCACAGGCAGAGCTCATCTGTTGTTCTGACAGTCTTCAGGTCACATAAGGTTCGGCACCAGAGTGTGAGTTTCATGTGGTTGGAGGGCTTTTGACTTCTGCTGGAGGTGAGACTGGACTCTGATGAAGCAAGTCATCAGCAACTCCACAGACACTGGCATCATGGCAGGAAACAAAAGCAGCTTTTCCCCCTCAACAGCATGTCCTCTGGCTACTCAGCAGAGCTTGCATGTGCTCACCTGCATTACCCCCGCCTCCCTAAATCTCTTGTCATCCTTTCCTCCCCACAGGTGAGCGACCATTCCCTTGCACATGGCCTGACTGCCTTAAAAAGTTCTCTCGCTCCGACGAGCTCACGCGGCACTACCGAACCCACACTGGCGAGAAGCAGTTCCGCTGCCCCCTCTGCGAGAAGCGGTTCATGCGCAGCGACCACCTGACCAAGCACGCCCGCCGCCACACCGAGTTTCACCCCAGCATGATCAAGCGATCCAAAAAGTCCAGCTCCAGCGGCTCCTTGTGAAGGCAGGGCTGGCCCCAGGAGGGGAGCGGGGGAGAGGCGAGCTGTGGCGAGGATGCAGGCAGTGGTGCCAGAGCATGACCATCTGCTGTGGTGCTGGTCACCCTCACAGTCCAAAAGCACATGTAGCCAATGTTAAAACAACAAAGTACTCAGCATCTCCCTCCCTGTCCTCCGCCTCCCCTGCCCTACACTGAGAACAACAGTCTGGAACAAGCGGACTGCGGGGTGAGAGGAGAGAAGGGACAGCCAGCAGAGGAGGTGACCACCTCCTCTAACATAAAGCATTGATACTGGTGTACATACATGTGACTGGGTGGTCTGGCCTGTGCCACCACAGTAGCGTGACCCCAAAGTCTTTGTGATTGCTGTGTCATGAACATGTTTTGTTGAACAGTGTAATGCTGCTTGTATTTAGAGTTTGTCCAGTAAAAACACTTTCCGAGTCACATAAATAACTCAGATAAAAACTCCATAGCACATTGTAGAAGTGGGTTTACTTCCATGTCAGAGTGATCCTGCACTTAAAGAGACTGTTAAGAGAAACATTACTTATGTTACTAACAGCATCTGATTGATATACTGAGATAAGGCAAATTTATACTCAAGAAAGGCCATTGAAGTAAATGAGTCTTTTTAATTTTTCTTTGTATTTACTATACTTTTGAATATAAGCTGGACTTTTCCAGTAAAAACATGTATAAATCAAGAAGATACTTAGAGCAAAAAAACCCCCCACAACAGCTCAGTCATTTTCTGACCATATGTGTATTTAGCTCTGCTAGTCACTTACCTGAAAAAATACAAGTCAGCCTAAATAATGTGGTGGGCATGTGGGAGCTGAAGCATATGTCTCTCATATGATCCTGTACTTGACTTGTCAATAATACAGTACTGTACTGTAGAAATGCCACTAACAGTGCTTTATTCTGCTGTGTTCTGTTTGAATGGGTGCATAACAGCAGCTACCATCTCTACGAACTGCTGCTGTTTTAAAGGCTTTTTCTCTTCCTACACTTGCCTTAAAGATTTATTCTCTTCATACCGTGGCCTAACTCCCTTTGAGCCCTATGGGAGTTGTGTGTGCTTATGGAGAGAGTAGATCTTTCCCTAAGAGCACTCTGCTAATGGAAACACCTGAAATTATTGTAAAGGAGCACTTTGGAAGGGCTCCTGCATCTCTTGATTGCTATTTCTCTAGAGTATGGGGGGAAAATGAAGAGCTAATTTGAAATACAGAATTAGGTGTGTTGCAATACTCCTTATGACACAAGCTTCTCTTGGTACTTGGCTTTGTACCTGTTTCATGCATGGCACATCAAATGCTGGTAAAGGCAATATTACTTTTATTTGAAAGCTCTTTTTTGCTCTTTAAGAGGAGCAAAAAGATCACTGAATGAAAACTTTCAGTCATGGTGATTAGGTGAGTACTTAAATTTTTTTATGTTAAAAGCATGAAATTGAAGAGGTTATCAGTGATATATTTTTCTCCTACCCAGCTGCATAAAGGGGGGAGAATTCTGTTTACACATTATTTTTTTCCAGAAACATTCTTGTGTTTGTTTTTTTTTCACCCCTACTACAGCAACTATGGGCCAAATTCATCCCGTGAGTAATCACACTGAAACTTAGTGTTTCCACGGCAGATGAGTTTAGGTCATCTTGTAAAATTCTGTACATAAAAAATCTCATTAGTACACCTGCAATTACAGTATCTTATTGTTTTATCTGATAAAAAGCTTGCATCCTAGGAAAAAACTGTAAGAACTGAACTCGGAGAGTAGAGTGTTTCCCTCTACAGTTGTATATGGCTTTCAGCATTAGAAATCAGTTTGCATACTGTGTTTTTACCTGTGTAGTTCGTGATAAATTCTGTCTATGTGAAAAAAAAAAAAAAAACCAACTGCTTTTAAAGCATTGGGGATATTGAACAGTCTGTGGAATAAAAAGGGATGTGTTTTCTTCAGTGAAGACATCAGGAAACCAAGCACACTTTCTACCTCCGTTTCAGCTTTTTGAAACATTTATTTTAAAAACCAAACTTTAATTTCTCATATTCAAATGGAGTCGTAGAGGGATAGGTTCT
Source organism: Scytalopus superciliaris (assembly GCA_013400415.1). NCBI lineage: Eukaryota > Metazoa > Chordata > Aves > Passeriformes > Rhinocryptidae > Scytalopus > Scytalopus superciliaris. Next base: position 28,401 of record VXBX01000434.1, read on the forward strand.
TCATAATAGAAACTGGTAGCATCAGTATTTCTACTGATCTAGAAATACTGGAAGTGTTCTGCTTACCAGTACTGACAATGCTGCCTTGTTGAGTGGGGTCAGAGCCATGAGCAACCCAGTGAGATTCAAAGGTCCATGCATGTTCATCTTCGCTCTTCTCTCTGGAGATCAAGAAAGATTTTGAGTCCATCCTGCAGTCTGGATCACTGCCATTTTGTGGGATGAAGGCAGCACTTGGAAAATTAAGGCCTGATCCTGTGAAATACAAGAGAACCTCACATCCTGTCAACCACAACAGGAAGCCACAGCTGATAAGCAGCTCCTAAGTCAGTATGTAGATGTTTGGGTCACTCAGCTACCAGGCTTAACCAATACATAGGAGTAAAGGGCCAGATTTATGGTTTCCACCTTGTTTATTTGGGGTAGAATACACATTTAAAGAAACGTTGTTCCTGCAAAGTCTAAAAGAATCAACAGGAGGGAGATATTTAGGTCCATGAGACACAGAAGGCATGTGTCACCATTGCCAGTGACAAGATCCTGTTTCTGAAAAAAACCTGTCCTACACAATCATGTATGCTGTATTTCAGCATTGGACAAGCAGGATTAATGTGATTCATTAACCACTAACAGAATATGTTGGGAATAATCAGGTTTGGGGATTTCATGTTACTGTTTTGTTCATTTGGTTTGGGTTTTTTTCTATTTTTTTTTCTTTTAGTAAAAGCAAATAATGGCTTTAACACATAAAACAAACTGCAGGTTAGTTCTTTGCATCTTGAAGTTAAGTTTTGAAGAGTGTTACAAGTGTTGGAAAAGAAAAGAAAAATCAGGTTCTTTAATACTGTATGTACTTGTTGTACTATTTTGGAAGTAATTAATAGTGCTGAAGTTAGGACAGCTCCTTTCCTTTGTTAAGAAAGTTCATTAGTATAGAGAAGTCATGGCTTTAAAGGTATAGCTACGTAACATTCTTCTTTTTGAACAGTTTTTCATGACCTATATTACAGATCTGTTTTCAGCTTGCAGATGGACTTAGCCCAGACTGGACACATACTTCAAAATGCTGTTTTACAAACTAGTGATCTGTAACACTGTAAAATACCAACTTCCAACAGTTTAATCAGTTTTATTTTTGTACAGTATTCGTATTCTTTATAAGTTATTTTGCTGTCCTGTTTTGTAAATCACATGAAATTGTAAAAAAAGGAAAAGAAAAAAAAAGTAGGCATAGATGTTTTTGTACATATGTATATATATATTGTCCAAATAAAGAAAAAAGGAATAAAAAAACCAAACATTGTCTTGAATGACTGGAGTCAAGCAGTGGTCACGTAAGCCAGTCTCAATGATTACCAAAAAAATCCTGCTGCCCATGATGAAATCCATGGCTTGCGTACTGTATGGACCAGCTTTGAAGGTCTTAGTGTTGCTAGTCACTATTTCGCTTGGGTCTCATTTCTCTACCTTTCCCAGGTATTCCTTCTGCCAGTACAGCAGGGAGGCAGAGACACAACCTGTAGGAGGGGAAGAGTGTCCTGTCACCTGCATGCTCCAGCTCCCAAGAAGTCTGCCCCTCACTGCTCCATGATTTTTGAGCTCATCCTGGTGCTCTCCCTCACACAGCTCTTCCTTGAGCTAATGATGCTTCAACCTGTTCAGCCACACTGCTGCCTTGAGCTTTCCATCGTGTTGGAGGGTTTGCTGCTGTATGGAGGTAAAAACCCATCTGTTTAGGAGGGAAAGGCAAGGAACCCTGTGCCGAAAAGTTCACTGACATTTACGGCCACTGACATTACAGCTGCTAAAAGCAACTGCTCACATGGACTAACTTAACCTGGTGCATGGGAACAGTGCTAGGGTACGGCTGCAGGGTGAGCCCCGGACCCAAGGGAACATGTAACCTTCCAGCAATGCAGGCAGAGATGGATGGGTGGAAGCATGCCATCTACACCTGGAACAAAACTTTTAAGGTTTTCTTATTTTGGCTTGTCCTTTTAGGAATAAGGGCCACAGGGCTGTGGCACTGGCCTCATTCCCTTGCAATCCCTTCATAAAAGACTTTCTACAAATTTATCATTCTTCACCTTGAAGCCCTAGTATTTCTCTTCAGTGCTGTAATTGGAACAGCTACTAAGATCTTCCTAGTGCAGAGAAGGCCTTAGCCTTAGGAGGATGTTTCCAACACTGAGGTCACCCTACAAAGCAGTCTCACCAGGACTGGTGTAAATTTTGACTGGACTAGGTGTGTCATATGAGCACTTGGGTGCACCACAGTGGTGCTGGCAGACCAGCAGTGGCACAGGGAAGAGTGACCCTGAACACAGAGCAGCTGACTGAGAGCACAGTGTCTACAAGGTTGTGAGGGTCTCTTGTATTTTCATTTTTCCACTTTGCCAAGGACAGAAGAAAGGAAATGTGCCATACAATCTCTTGAAAGTCCAGTTAAATGCCTGGGGAGTGCTTCAGAAAGCCGCTTACAAGGAAGGATGGCTTCCCTAAATCTGCCTGCTGGGTGACCTGGATGACTTTGATTTCCACAGGAGTCTGTAACAATGTTGTTTAGCACTCACTCTTCCAAGGCCAAGAAGTCAGTGAGGTTTCCTTCCTGCATCAGAGCTCTGTAACAACCACTACTTTCTCCATGGCTTTTGCTTTGGAAACAATCTATTCCAGATTGAGCTCCTTGCACTTCCCAGCCACATCTCACAAATTTCATCAACAGTAACTTAATGCAAACTCGCACTTGGCAGAGACTCTACTTACCCAAGTGCTCTTTAAGGGACTGCCTTAAAGCAGGGGAAGCTTTCTCAATGGTACGAATTTTGTAGCTACAATGCTTTCAGTGCTGTGCTCTCCTCAACTGAGAAACTCCCTGACCCCCGAATCACCATCTCAAACACTTCCACAAGTATTGTGGAAGTCCCATTTCAAAAAGAGAAGGTGTTGACTGCCACCAGTTCTAATCCTTAACAGATCCTTGTTTCTGTATTATTATACACAGTATTTTTCTAACTCATGTATGGCTTTTGGGGTGAGAGAGAAAAGTCCCTACTGCTTTCAGTTTCTATTCTTGAAATTGCTACAACTAAAACTGTGTTTTTACTGGCTTGTGGCCTCCAGTTGACAAAGATAAACATTCTATCACTTTTCATATCAAACGCCATCAGTTTCTATTTCAGTGTTGTCTACTGCCTCTTAGGCCACATAATGCCTGGGTGTCTGCACAGCGAAACACAAGGTACAAAGGAAATGGGCTGTGTAAACCACAGCATGAGGGGAATCACTGAGTAGGCAAGGGCAGCTCACCATCCCAGGATCCAAGAAAGCCCTACTGAGAATACATGGAGAAAGAAACCAAAGAACAGAGACAATATCACAACTCTTCTGACACTGTGATAAAAAGGTGCACAGAAAAGCCTTGGGCTTTCCCAATGGCTTTTTCTTCCTCTTTTGGCTAATGGGAAGGGGCCAGAAAGACACCAGCGAAAGTTTCAGAATAGATTTAAGTTACATTAGAGCCTCCTGGGGAGACCACGTATCACTACATGGGTTTGGGCTCTTCTGCTGTTAGTGACTCCTTGATAGTCCTGAACAGTGTTTCCAGGCAGAAAAGGCTTTTGAGAGCCTATGAAAAGCCATACATAACTGCTCTGTCAAAAGTCGTAAGGCCAGGGGAAACCACGGTTGTTATTAGCCTGTGCAATGCTGGTGGCAAATCACTGTCTCCATTTCTCTGGAGCACAGAATTTAACCCAAACCTTGTCTAGAAGCCAAGTTACATTCAACTGCTATGTCTAATGAACTGCATTTCATATTTAAACTGAAACATTTTAAGAGGGACAGCCTTACTGTAAATTCACCCAAACTGACATAAAGGAGATGCTCCCAATATAACTTACTCCAGTGATTTTTCATGAACATACTGATTTTTTGACACACTGATGCTTAAGGAACAGCATACACACTGGAGACTGCACCACTTCAATTATACTTGCACTAAGCCAGTATAGTTTATACAGCAAAGTGCATTTTAAATACCACAAAATTTCTGACCAAAAAATGTCCTTCATGGACAGTACAGTTCAGCTCAGAAGCAGACACAAAGTGGAATCAGAGTCCTCAGCCACAGGGGCCCACAGAAAACTATCACATCAGTGGCTTTTCACCTGAGCAAACTTGAAACATCCCTGCAAGAGCACAAAGTGAGGCTGACACTGTTGGTGGTGTCTGAGAGCAAGTCCCTTTGCACTCCATCTGTTGATCATCTGCTTTGGACTTACACTGTGTAGTTCTTCAGGAAAACCAACAACTAAGCCAATCAACCAAATATCTCGGGGTGGGGGAGGGTGGAAAGGAAAAGAAAAAAAAAAAGACCCCAAACAAAAAACACCAAACCAAACACCAACCATCCAAAAAACCTTTATTGTCCATGAAAAAGCTATTACAGACCCAAATTGAAGTAAACCAATGTTAATGGACCACAGTCAAGACCCAGCTGCATGTTGTTCAGTCTATAGCTTTGGTTACAAACTGAGGAAGGGGAAATTGGAGACTTTTCCCCTTTAAATTACATGATCCAGACTCACTCTGAACCATCCACATTTCGTGTTACCTGTGCTATCTTGTGCTCTTGTGCTTTTCCAGGGCTCCTTGATATCTTTTGCTGCCATCTTCTGAGTTATCACCTGTTCCCTCCTTCTTGCAAAATCAGATTTGTCCGCTACTGTGCAGGGTTCCTTATCCCCAACAAAGCCATTCCTTTTCAGCTAACTTGCCATGTTCTTGCATCCATGCTTCCCAAAGAGGTCAGTCTGTGAGCAGGTGACTTGCTCTTCTATGAGTATACAAGGAGCCAAGATATTTGCCAAGATGCCATGTAGCTCCAGGTGCAAATAATGACAGGTATTTCATGCTTTGAGACTAACACAGACAGCTCAGTGCCAGCCAGCCACTCGCTCGCTCTGCCACAGTGGGATGGGACAAAGAATCAGAAGGGTAAAAGTGAGAAAACTCATGGGTTGAGATAAAGACCATGTAAAAGCAAAAGCAGTGTGCACAAACAAAGGAAAACAAGGCATTAATTCACTAATTCCCATCATCAACAGCCAGGTGTTCAGCTATTCCTTCAGAAAAGCAGGGCTCCATCACATGCAGTGGTTACTTGGGAAAACGTAACTCCAAATGCCCCTCCTTCTTCCCCTAGCTTTCACTGCTAAGGACAATGTCATATGGCATGAGACAGCCCTTTGGTCAGCTGGGGTCAGCTGTCCTGCCTGTGTCCCTTCCCAGCTTCCTGTGAACTCCTTTTGCTACTGGGGCAGCGCGAGAACCAGGAAAGAGCTCAGTGCACTGCAAGCACCACTCAACAATAGCTAAAGCATCCCTACATTTCTAAGTGTTCTGATCACACACCCAAAACATAACACCATAAAAGCCACCATGAAGAAAGATTATCCCAGACCAAACCAATACCCATGTCCAAAAAAATAAAAAAAACCCCAACAAATCCAACAAAACCCACAAACCCATTGGCCTAGCAGGGGTAATAAACAGATCAACAGAAGAGACTGGACAACTGGGGAGTTACTTCAAGAGCAACTGGAGAAAAACTGGTGGAATTTGGTGGAAAGCAGAGAAATGGTATTGGGAGACTACCATTGGGAGAAAGCTGAGCCAAAGGAGAGACTGGCTGCTACAATGCTGGTTATCACCACTTTTACTTCTGCCTCTGTTGCTACTGGCCATTATTTTTCCCTGCTTTCCCTGTTGACTTTCAACACTGCCAGAATGATGCCTGAAAAGCTTTCAGTAGCTAAAAACATCTGGTTCCTGCACTCATCTCCTCTCCCTGTGTAATAGTTCAACCTTGTCAATGGCTAAAGTTAGCACCAAAATAAAACGAGGTACGGCAACTACTAAATAAGCCCCTGCTACAAAACACTGCCCTTCCCCCGGGCTATTGTAATGTGTAAAGGATAGCTGGACAACGTGCCTCACAGAAACATGGCTCTTGGCAAGCCTAGTCAGAGTGCAACAGCACAGAAATATCCCTCTGATCTTCCGATGTTCAGGCAGGGACAGAGGGAGGATTCTACTTGAAGCAGAGGTGGATTTAATTCCCTTCCCCATCTCCTTCCTCTCCAAATTATGGTGTACTGAATCCTGTTTTTATTCTTAATGATCAAGGCACTGGGAAAATTCTTCTATAACAAGAAGTTCTAGGAAAAGTTATTTTGGACATTGTGTTTCAGTGAGTCAGAAGTGCAGCTCAGTTATTCTCAGTGAAGCTAGTGTGCCAAGGTTCCCCCTGCTTCCCATGATGTAGCTGTCCTGCCAGACACCTCTCATCAGACACTGTGCCAATCTGTTATGGGTTAGGAATGGTACTCCCCAATTCTGTGCCCCTACCAAGACTCTCCAAACCAGGTGCTGTGCTCTCCCGCGCCGTTTTCCCCTCCCTCCCCCCTGTGGCAGGATGGAGAGAACTGAAAGCACAGAAAGCAAAGATCTGGAAACGGCAACGAGATAAGAAAGCAACAGTAACAGCAGCAATACTAATGAACAGAGGGTATATGAAAACAGTTCACACAAACTCTATGATAAAAGACAATACTGGACCCCTCTCTCTGTCACATTTTCTCGATCAGAAGGAGCACCTTCTCCCCAGAGAGTCCCTTTCCCACACACACTCCCCCAGCAATGATGAGGTCCTCTGGGTCCAGCCATGTTCCCTCCCAGCTACCACAAAAACTAACCCTGTCCTGGCCAGAACCAGGACACAATCAGAAGAAACTACAGTTCATCTTTCAAGAAGCAGGGCAAATAAAGACAGGGGAGAGGACAGGGAAATAATGCATGTAACATCAAAACAACTTCCATGAAATTAGGAAACATTTTTATGTAGAGGTACCAGGTATTGCTGAGCCAGTACAGCCCATCACCTGGGTGTGGTGCTTCTCTCCTGGTACGGGTGGTGTTGAGGATTGTAGGTGCTGGGACAGGAGAGACTCGTGGAGACAGCCACAGGACCCCCACTCTGCTTAGCAAACACAGAGCAGCTCGAATTAGATTTCCACAAAACAGTTCATAACACTAATAAAAATCTTTTAAGGCTTCAGGTGCCATCCTTCACTGCCCAGGTAATCACGTTCTCAGGTTGTTCTTCCAATTTTTGTATCTGTCCTCTCCAACAATTAGCAGATAGAGATGTTTTAGATGTTTGTTAGAATTGCAGAGGGTGGTGGAAGAGGACCTTTGCCATAGACTTTAGCTGGTCTAAACAACAGGGAAAATTACCTATTTTTGAAGAAAACTCAATTTATACTTCAGCTGTTAGGATTATTTGAGGTCTTTCCACTTCTACATTTTCAAGAGGTACTGTCTAGTCAGCAAGGTAAGTTGGATATCACATGTGTATTTGACCTCAGCTCCCACTCATTCCCCCTTCCTCAAAGTTACACTGAAATCAGTTCCATGGGTGTTTATAGCAAGAGTCCCAGAGGAGCCAAACTGCAGGAGCAAAGCATGAGGAACAGCCAGGAAACTGGCAGTACAGGAGGGCCCTGTAAGCTGGTAAGGAATGCTCTGCAACCCTGTAGCTACACTCCACATGGATTTTCAAGGCTGAATACACTACCAAGTTCAAAAGGCTCCCTTTTAAACTACAAGTTTCCTGGATCCACCTCTCACACAAATCAGCAGGTGACTAACAGGAACCAGTGTATGGGAGGCCACAGCCATGTTGTTTAGCCCTTTACAAACTGCAATGGCTGCTTCTATATACAACACTGCTCTTATAGACCTCCTTGAGAGGCCCCAGGTAGCAGAGCTGCTGGATGCTGGAGATCCATTCATCAGCACCATGACAGTGGTAATTTTACAGCTGATTACACTGTCCAGGGTAAGTTAATGTGAATGACAGTATTGTACAAAGATTGCAGCAAGATACACTGATATCAGGACCTGTGGTCAATGGCTGACAGACCTCCAAGCAAAAAGCAAACATGTCTTCACTTGTGCAGGTAAATTTTTGAGACAGGATCTGAAGTGTCATCCTCCTGAAATAAGTCTCTTCTACCTCCTCCCTCAGTCTGTAACACAAGAAAGGAACTGAAATCTAAGAAGGAATCCCATGGAGTTCTAAGGTGACAGCATTAAGAACAGACAGTGCTCTCTAGTCATAGAAGAACCAAGCCTTAATACATGTTCATGTAAGTAGTTTCACTTAGACATTGAAAACAAACTGCACTTTTCACACAGTAATCCTGTGAGACTAAAGAGAACGTCTGTTTTTTCAACAAAATAGAAATTAAAAACATAACAAAACAAATCAATCACCTTAAAAAGTTCAGGGTTACAAGAAACCAAGTACTCTGAGTATCAAAGAACATATTTAAAACAAAGATCTTGCAATACAGTGGACAAACAGACGGGCCTGTAGACTCAATTACGTCAAGGATACTCTGCTGATCAATGCAAACCCTGGACCAGAGCTCAAGTTTCCACACTCTTTTAGTTCTTCTGTCAAATATTTGTGATTTTGTGACCTTACCCCTTGAGGACTATAATATGAAACATTACGTCAAAAACAATAAATAACGATAAGAAAGCATTTACTCAACAGTAACACATTCATAGAATCATATACTTTATATTAATTTCAGGAGTATTTTCACAAAACAAAAACCAATGTTCAGCTACTTACAAATAATTTTCTTCCCACAGATCATCTGAGTTAATTAAAAAAAAGGTTTTATTTCCACAGGGAAACTTTAGATAATATGTGTATCTGTGGTAAAGGAAGACTAATTTATAATTTCTGAGACTAAACTAATTTCTAATTTTTTGGGGAATAAAATCAACTTCCAAAAAAAACCCAGTCACAGAATTCGTCCAGTATAACGCAGAAAAATTAACTGTACCTCTGATGCTGCATTACTGATGAGACAGAAAAATACAATAAGATTCCTTTTTATTTAAACCTACCATTGACAGGAAGCAAGTTCTTTGGAGAAAGTGACCGCTATAAAAGGCTTGAAAAAAACCCCATGCACTTCAAATCTGTCATACATTTGTGTAAGCTTTAAGTTCTTAATTATCTCTTTGCCAGTTCTCCTCTTTGACAACTTCTGGAGTCTTGAAAGCCAGATATTCCAAAACACGGCTACAAAACCATTTTATATATCTACATATTTATAGCTACATATCACTGTTCATCTATCCTTGCAAGTTCCCGTCGTCGCTTCCTGAAAGACTTTGCGTTCCATTTTTTTGTCTCCACCAAAAGAGGTCCATTGTAGACAAACAGCACAGTCATCTTGTCATTGTAAGTGAGATTCTGCAGGAGCTAGTGAAAAACAAAAACTGAAGTCAAAACAACTAGATGTTTTCCATTGCATAAGAAAAAGGAATGTGGTCTACATGAAACCTTAGATCTCAAACAGTCAGTATGGCACAGGATTATAACCTTTCTGACAGATGATGTACACTTGTTCCAAGAAACCCTCTCAAAGAGACTCCACTTATTTTTCAGGCAAATTCCATGTGTCACTATGCTTATTTGAAGAAAATCTTTGTATCTAATCTATACCTTCTTACTGTAAACAGTCTCAGTACTTTTCTTCTGTATCTACAATGGGGAGAGAATATTAGGTGTTTTTCCTTTTTTTCCCAGGGTAAGACAGGAAGTAGATTTACTTGGGTACAATTGCTATGTCTCTCTTTAGTTTTATGCTCCTCTGAGCTAAGCCATTTCCATTAGTGGAAACTCAAAACAATCAAAACTACTTAGAAGCTGCACTGCTGTCTTCTGGAATAACTCCAGCCCCCCCATACTACTTTCCTGAAGTGTAACAGCCAAAGCTGGACACTTACTATAGTCCAAATCCTACCAGGCACAAACCCAGCAGACAGAGGTATCACACAAGCTGTAGGATTGTGTGCAGTGCTCAGGAAGACATTTAGCAATGTCCGTAACTGATGCTCCACTTGTCATCCACAATAACTTCTGTCTCACCAGTCATTTAGGCATTTACGCCTTAGACCACATGCTGTTGTTGATTTTTCCCACTTAAGTACCAAATTTTATGCTTGTCTGTACTGAAATGGATCCTGTTTTCAAATAAAGTTACCTAACCTAAGATTGTTTAGAATTCTGATCTTGCTTTGCAGCAAAACAAAATAACTCCCCACATGGTGATTATTCATATGTTTAATAAATGTAATCTGTTTCGAGCACAGATTCTTATTAAAAATGCTGATTTTCAAATCCTCTTCTAAGAAACACATTCAGTTCATCTACTCATTCTGACAATGATTTAAAACTACTCAGAATACAATTTTCCTAATCAACTTTACTGCATATTAATGTGGGACTCTTCTAGTTCTTCTGACGTCAGCAGCACCAGCTTGCTCCTCCTCCAGAAGTGTCATCTGACTTGTCTGGAAGTTGGTCTCTGCTACAATCTGAACTCTGTGTTAGCTAGAGACACTACCTTTTACAGCCTTGTTCCATGGTAACCCTATCCACTGGTACCACATGGTACTTCCAGTGACTGGGTTTTTGAGGACATGAGCCCTGGTCTAAGTTGTATGAATTCTTGCCGGGACTGCCCTTAAAATGGATAAATCCTCACAGTTGCCCTTTAATAAAAAGTTCTTAGGTAAAACAGAGCCATGTTATACAGTATCACAAATCCCAATTCTGCTACTCTGAATTTTTTATTTCATTTTCTGCCACGTACCTTTGGTGTAATGAAGAAGTACTGAGATGTCCTTTTTTTACATGCAGTTTCCACAACCATTTCAAAAACCTTTCTCTCGTTCACTGCATCCATTCCCTAGAAGAGGGGGAGAAGGGGCAAAAAAAAAGGTCTGTTCTCTCCACTGTGTCATAGGCAGCTGCATATAGCAAGTGCAATACTGCACTATTGATCCTCACCTGATTTATTTCATCAACAACCCTAAAAGGACATTTGTTGAGTTCTTGCAGAGCCATCAGGTACAACATAGTGGAAACACTCCTCTCACCACCACTCTGATGATATGGTGTCAACTCATGAAGTTCAGTGCTACTGTGGAATTTGACTCTAATACGAATCCCATACTTGTCGTACTCCTCCTGTAAAAGCCAGTACCTGTCAGACTCAATCTCTTTGTACTACAGCTTATTTCATAATTATGTGCAAACTGAAGAAATTTATGACAAATGTTCTACGGGGGACTACAAACTATTCAGTTTCAACTTAAAATCAATATATTAATTATGTTTCATCTATTTTCCTTAAACTCATCTATTCTTGTTAGAGAATTTTCAATATCACTTCTTCCCCCTGGCAATGATTTTTTCATTTCTGAATCCTTAGTAAGAAAGGCTTCATACACATTAAGAACATCAAGAGGAAAAAAAGTCTTGGCTAGAAAAAGAAGAAAGCAATGTCCCATTCATCAGAAACGAAAATTAGGGCATTAGGGTATGAGTATCAGCTTGAATAGAGGACTGAATAGAGGATGTGTGTGTAGGTTAAGATGCCATCTGAACCTCTTCAAGTACAAGCAGTCCAAAGTTCATGGCAGCAATTTCCATTTCATACTTAACACAGGAAAACCACATACAAAGATTCCAGCCCTGGCTTTTCTTTAACAGCGAAGTGACACTTGTCAGCAACCTGAGTCAATGATACAAGGTGTCAGGCAACAGATGTGGTTCAAAAGAAGGGTCATGCAAGGAAGTACTTTTGTGATTCAGAGAAAAAAAAAAATCTTCAGAATACTCGCTAGTATTTCTGAAGTTGTGTTCAGTTGTTCTGATCTCAACAACTTCATGTAAGGAGAAATAAAAACCAGGATCTAAGGTCTCTAGGCCCACTAATTTCAGACCCACTGGCACAGACTGAAACTAGGCTCAGGAAACTGAACAAGGTACAGGCTAGCAAAACCTCAGGTAAGAAATATTCACCATCCAAGACAGCCACGATGGCATCAGAAAGTCAGGCCTTGGTTGCCACAACGTTTGGAATGTCAGTTCGCATAACTGACCAGACATTCAAGACCCGACAAGAACAATGCTCAAAACTGCCTGTGGGGAAATCAAGGAATGTGAGGATTGTCACAGCCAGATGCATTCTGATTACCAAGTGTTACCAAAGGTAAGTCAGAATGTTCACTGAGGCTTCTGCTTGGATGCCAACGAAGAACCCAGCAAAGAGTTCCACACAGTGTCACATCAGAATCACAGAATCCATTAGGTTGGAAAAGGCCTCAGACCATCGAATCCAACCTATAACTGAATACACCACCATGTCAGCTAGACCATGGTAGTCTTTTCTTAAAGACCTCCAGGGATGGTGACTCCACCACCACCTTGGGCAGCCCATTCCAGTGTCTAATCTCCCCTTCTGGGAAGAAATTCCTCCTAATGTCCAAGATTCCTTCTATTGCTCTCACTAAGGATATCAACAGATCTCAAGGTTTCTGCAGGGCAGGCTAACAGAGCCTTGGACTTCAGTGTTGCAGAAATATTTCTAAGAAAAGATAATTCTGTCTCAAGAGTGCAACTCTTCATGCCTACAGGTCAGGCAAAAGATTCTCTTGCAGAGAAGGGTAAGGAATCCAAAATCAAGAGCAGATTATCCACCTTTCCACATTTTTGCCATTGATCTCCTGAGGAAGAAAGTTTTGCTCACTGGCACAATACCACTAGCTAACCTCTTAAAACTATTTGTGACATCTTTGCTATAGAAAAGTAAGACCTTCCAACAGATACTCAGACAGTTCAGACTCCTTTTGCTTTTGAACTGTTTTACCGTTGCTGCTGTGTGCTCTCTCTCTCTCAACTTACTTTCACCTTGTTGTGTAATAGAGATCTGACTCTTTAGGTAACTATCAGAAGACCTTAAATGTCCATGTTTTAGTGTCTTAGTGTTTCATAACACAGGTCTCCATGTCAGTATTTTTTAATGCAGTTCATATAAAGAGCCTTGTAGAACACTATTCTGCCCTGCGTAACAACTAGCACTCGAAATATTTTAAGAAAAGCTGCTCAAGTTATTTAAAATAGCAAAAAAAAGGTAAGTTTAAGTGTTAACTTTCATTACTGTGGAGTCTATGTATTAGCATATGAAAGTCTTGAAATCATCATTACAGAGATCAATTTAAAACAAAATAGCAGATTTCTCTTCTGTCCATTACTACTCTCCAAATTTTACTGATGCTTTAAACTCTTCATCAGAGGTAAACCCTACCTATAAATGTTACTGAGAGCATAACAGGATGGGCGCAATGACTGCTGCTTCCAGAACAGACAAAATGCCAGCAGTCTCCAGTAGAAACTACTTTTAGAACCAAGCCAACAGCTAATAACAGTAGATTTAGATGATCACAGAGGAACACAGATCAGCAAAAAACGCAAAATCAAATCACTAATTTCATTAATCTGAGTCATAGCTAAAGTAAATACAATGTTTCTAACCAAGCTCTGTAAGTTGCAAGCCTATTCCCAAAGTCAAGAGGTGGTCCTATTCATCTGGATAAAGATCCACCTTTCTTCAAACAGACTGGTAAGTCAGTTCTACTGCACAAAAAGTGTTTGGTAAAAGTTTATTTTTTTAAAAAGAACATGTCCAAGTGACAATTTGTTAATTTCCTCTAGCAATATACAAGCAAAAGATGATGCAAAAAAAGGTTATTCTCCCATATGAGAAATAAATCATACCTCATTTTCCACATGAAGATCAACTTCACCAACACACTGCATAGAACTAAAGAACTTACTGAACTTCTCATTAATTTGTTCGATCATCTCTTTCAAGAGGTTTAGCCACCTTTCTTTGACCTAAAATTAGAAACACTCATGTAAAATCAGTTTAAAACTGAATTCCCCTTTAGAGACGGCATTTAAAGAAACATCATAATTAGGGAAGCTAATATTTCAGTTCACACACAAGACAATTTGAAAGGTTACCATTTTTTTCTGTACATAATTTCACTGTATAATGTAAAATGACATGAGATTATAATGATACCATAGTGATACCTTGAGCTATTACCTGTGAGATATTTTGCTTATAGTTACTCAATTCATTTTTCTTTTCCTCTAGGTATTTAGTCAACTGCTGTATTTCTTGTGTTTGTTTATTGTATTCTTCAACAACCTGCCAGAATAAAAAAATAAAAATAAAAAGAGTCAACAAAACATTTCCAAATGCTAACCTTGGATGTAAAAATACTGCACTGCACTGATACTATTCAAACACAATTATATAGACTACTGCACTGCACACTAAGTATTTCTGGCTTTACAGCAAAAAAAACTGTAAAGCATTGCCTCTTTCATATCACTGCAACCCTTTTTTCTTTTTTTTTTTTCTTTTTTTTTCTTTTTTTTTTTAAAAGGCACAGAACACACGATTCTCTGGGAAGAACCTACTTACAATCTGAATAGATGCAGAACCTGGCATTTACAGAACATTGTTCCTGCTGTCTAGCTTTTTATACCCATACCAAGGGATCTAGCACAGAGTGGGCAGCAAGTACAATACAGGTAGAGGAGGAGGAAGAGGAGGCGGAGAGAAAGCAGTGAACATACCGAAGCATTCAGGCCTGTGAAACAGGAGGCCCTGGTTTTCTCTTCATTCAGAAAAGCATCAATTTCCTCCAATGTGTTTGGAAGATTCTGAAAAACCTACAAGAGAAAGGATACATGTTTTACAAAGCAATACTAATGAAGAACTCAAGCTTTCTAAAAAGAAATTGAAAGGCATAAAATATTCTATTACTTTCAATCAAGATGTCGCATACTCAGAATTTAACACAGCAAGATGCCCTCACAAACTACTCTGGACAGAGAAGGAACCTAGAAAAATATGGCCTCTAATTATTTCTGTGGACACAAGACTATGAATTTTAATTGAAATTGCAGATCAAAGGGATAGAGGGTATCCCAGCACTATTTGAAGGTGCTTTAAAAGGTTAAGTGACAGTAATAGAAGTACCCATGATCCTTTACTGGGAGCCTTCTAATATAAAATAGAGAATACTCTTTGCAGAAGAAGTTAAAAACCTCAAGAGAGATGTGGAGATTTGTTTTTGTACATACTGTTTGAAATTCTTCTGGAAGATCTTGATCTGGACTCAATTTGCAGGCCTGTCGAGCTTGTTTCATCAGCTCCTTGCAGTTCTCATACAGAAATTGCTTTCTATCATCCAATTCACGAAACCGTTGCTGTTGGAAATATTAAAGATATTAAAAAAACAAACCACCTGATGTTAAAACTTTTTTATAAATTTCCAGGTATGTCAATAGCACACTGGCAACAAACCACATGTGAAGCAGAAAAAGTGAAACCAGACTGTTAGAATATAGAAAAAAAATTGTTTCAACAAACAGAACTCATAACTCTCTGCTCCAAGCCAACAGATGCCAAGGTAAACTATCAAAAGCAAGTTCTTCTAACACAGCTAAATTTATTTCCTCTCCACTAAAAAAAGCATGCATGTAGATTCAATACATGTCTCAAAATAGACTATTTTACAGGAAGTAACTTATAAGCCAAAGCACAACTGTTGTGAGCCTTACATTAGCTCACATTTAAATGTATTTATCTCCTTGGGAAAACACAGTGGACATGATGTACATGGAATGGTTATTTCAGCTGAAATTTTACCAAGTAGACATCATAATTACACAATCAGAAGTACCGACTTTGCTGTTTCATATTCTACCTCTGTTATACTAGGAAAATACAAAACAAAATTACACCACTTTTAAACTAGTGCTGAAAAGTTAAAAAGCAGGTATGGTTCTGGTTTGACAGCAGTCTCAAGACTAAACTCTTTGGAACTCAGTACATGTAAGCAGCTAACTGAGTCAATGGCTGCTGTAATGCAGATGTTTTAAAAGAAGCTAAAATACAGTACAGAAAATATGGCACTTTCATGAAACACCAAGCTAACGGTTATGTCAAATAAGCAGTATTCAGGCAAAAGAACTTGGAAAGCCTGAAGTATCCTCCCCGTCTCACCCAAGCACTTTCACTCTCTCATCTCTCTACGTAAGTCCTGCTGCTTCCAGCTGCTGAGCCTGCCACGCTTGGGAGTGATTGTTCACTGCAGTCTCCCTGCTCAGGTGAACACCACCACAAGATAGCTGGGAGATGCCAACCACTCAGAAGAGAAAAGAACTATATACAAACATATTGGTGGCTTTTAATCCATGTTAATTTACTATACGTTTGCTCAGTGATCACACATACAATCCATCTATTTAACTGGCAGGTACACTGTGAGAATACAGTTTCCATTTCTTTCAGAGGCACAAAACTCTAGTTCAAAAATCGATATGCACAATATTTTCCTTTGGAACTTTCTTCTGAACATTTGGGAAGTTTAGTTATGTTCCTGCATTTGTGAGAGCTTTATCTCCCCAGTTTTTGTTGTCGTGTGTTTCAGTTAAATATAGGAGCCCTCCAGTGGTGAAAAAAGTTCAAAGCCTTCATTTGGAGATGATACAGTTAGAGAAATGCTTATTCCACAATTTTAAGATACAGGACACAGACACTGATAGCAACTCTCATTACTTTCTGGCAATTTAATTAATCTTTATTCATTAAATACCACAGAAGCAGTAACAGATAAGATCGTGAGTGATCATCCGTGGAGTTCTCAAATTAGACTCAAGAACTGGGGCTGCTGTTCTCAGCATGTATCAACTCAAAAATCCTGTTCTTCCTTCTCTCTATATCAAGCACTGGATTTTTCATTAGAGAATCAGAATTTCACAGTCTCCACAACACACTGTATTTTTCTACACTGTTTCAGAAAGTTTGAGGGGAAAAAAACAAAAGACCACCCCTTCTACTTCATAAAGTCGATTGCAGAGAAGGAGGGAAATGTCACAGGGGTGGTGGCAAGGAGGACTGGCATTAGAGCTGTACAGATAAAACAACTGCAAAGGGAAGATGTCTGTCCTTCTGTTTACAGCCAAGATCTTACATTATACCAAATTGGCATAAATAAACCTGTACAGCACTTGTGTTCCACTGGATATCTGCATATGCCCTGTAATACACTAAACCAGCTTTTTTTTTTTAATGTTCTACAAAGTTCTAAATTAAAATGGGACCCAGAAATTTAAAGCCAACCAGCCCAATCTGAAATGTATTTGAATTCATGACAATGAAGGCAAAGGACCCAGTCAGCACCACCTATACTTCCTGTATACAAGCAGCATTGACTTTATATTCATGTGTTTAACCATTTCCAGAGTCCAAGTCAGTTCTGAATCATCTGATGTGGGCAACCTGAACTCTCAATTGCACCTAAAGCTTCCACTTGAAGCCCTGCAAAGCTGCCTGGAAAAAGATTTTGAGGTGATCTCTACTGAAAATGCAAAGTAGATTCAACACTGAATATGCCTGACCCAAGCTAAGTCAATTGAAATTCTTCAGGGAAGAGGAAGATACATGTTTGGCAGTAGAAACTTCAGTACTCAACAAAAAGACTGGAAAGCAATATACATTTGATGTGATTATGAAGCGTGTACTAGAATAAATGCACTGACAGTTCAATTAAAAGGTAAGTTTCAATTTTCACTCAGTTTTGCCAATTTACCAATGTCATGACCACATGCTAAATTTAGATAAATATAAGTAAATAAAAATAGACAAGTTTTGATTCCTTCTCCCTCTTATATAAGTATTAATATTGTATCTATTAAAAAGTACATGCCAGTGTTAAGGTTCCTGTTAATTTCCTGACGGTGCTTCAATAAAGCAATCTAGATTAAAAGTAATTCTAAGAACTGCCATTTTGAATAGAGATGCTACCATAAAAAATTGTAAGTTTAGACAGAACTTTAAATTTGTTTCAGCCAACAGTGTAAGAACCAGCTTAGAAACAGCTGTATCCAGGTACTTCAGGAAAGTCCTGTACTAGTACAGAGCTGCAGTTATAGCTTCCATAAGGGCATCTACCAAACAGCAAAAATCAATTCTACATGCACAAGCAACTCATACTCTGTTCTGCTCATCAGTACTGTGCCTGGTTTTATGCAAGATAAGAAGCTAGTTAAAGAGAACACAGCTAATACTTGTGAATGTCTGCTAGTGAATTGGTGTTTGAATCCATGCTTGAAAATTAACAAGCTATCAAAGCAAAGACTTTCAAACAACCATCATAAACAAACATGCAGGCAACTGCAGCAATTACCTAATGAGTAGATGGGGTTAACAATCCTCCTTAATGTTCAGTATGGATCCCAATCACAGGTTTACTTATTGGGCTCATTAAATAAATTAAATACAAAGATAAGGTATCACTAAGGTGCCCACTTGAACTGTAACAACAAAATACAAACCCCAGAAATCTGTTGCTGCTAACTGGACTAGTTAAAAAACATGTACTTTTTGGGCCTTTCCACTTAAGTGGTTAAAAAAAATCCACCATCAAGCAACAAACACGCTGCTTTCTCCACAGTATCCTACTGTCAAGACCTTACAGAAGGAGGATATGGGATCTCCTCTTAGATGTACCAAGTGGGGTTTCTGTTTGGTTCAAATTTCAATCAGATATTTATGCAGGTACTATAAAAACTCAAGTTATTAGAAAGCATCCAAAGGAGGACCACAAAGATGGTGAAGGGCCTTGAGGGGAAGCCGTATAAGGAGTGACTGAGGTCACTTGGTGTGATCAGCCTGGAGAAGAGGAGACTGAGGGGAGACCTCATTGCAGTTACAAATTCCTTGTGAGGGGAAGAGGAGGGGCAGGCACTGATCTCTTCTCTGTGGTGACCAGTGACAGGACCCAAGGGAACGGCCTGAAGTTGTGTCAGGGGAGGCTTAGGTTGGGTGTTAGAATGAGGTTCTTCACCCAGAGGGTGGTTGGGCACTGGAACAGGCTCCTCAGGGAAGTGGTCACAGCCCCAAGCCTGACAGAGTTCAAGAAGTGTTTGTGATTCTTGGGGTGGTCCTGTGCAGCGCCTGTGGGTCCCTTCTAACTCAGGAAATTCTGATTCTAAGACTGCTTGGGACAAACACCATGAGTAAGTGCTAAGTATTAACAAAGTTCTGCAGTTTCTTTGGCTAATACCCACCACTTTCAATGAAAACACCATGACCAGCACATAGCCTACAAATATACCTGATGATTAAATAGAGAATTAATGGTCCCATAACTGTAATGTTAAGGCTTCAATTTAGTTCACTACAGAGCTCTTGTACAACCTACTTACTTCTGTATCTGTTTGGCTTCCTCATTTTTGCAGGATTATTTATTTTATAAAACCATGTAACAACAGTTAATTTGAGATCAAGCTAAGGAATCCTGAGTTTCTCCCCATGAAACTGTATCATTTAAAGCAGAAAATAAGAAATAAACTCCAGGCTGTACAACATAAATAATTTACAGGGCAATATAGGAATGACAACTTCTGAGAAAAAGGGAGCTAAAGACTTAACTCAGAGACTCAAGATGCAGCATAGGGGAAGTATAGCTTTGGATTTCCATGTACATGAAAACTTAAGATGCATTTGAATACTCAGAGGAGTTTTTCTCTAGAGCAGGTAAACTTCCTAGAAATTCTAATCACTGGGATTATTAATTTTAGGGTTTTGATTGTTTCAATGTTCCCTGAGCCAACCCTCAAAAACAGAAGCTCTGACATGATTTCTTCTATTGATGAGGTTGAATGTAACCCAGTAATGACTAGTGGGACACCACCTGAATCAAGCACTTCTCACTAGGGAAAGGGCAATTATTTTTTAAGAACTATCACAACATTTACCTCACAAAAACACAACAAAGATGTGGAAGAGACAATTAAAAACATTACATTCCCAGTGACAATACACACTACTCACACAAGTTTCCCAGTTTTCTGATACAATCTTACTCCTTACTGAGCTCCAGCAACAGTCATTTACAGAGGATTTTGATAAACTCTGAGTAACAGGTGCATCATATACGAGAACTGATGCAACAGCCATTTTCCAAATAACATGCTGGACTTGTGCCTGTCTTAAGTTACTTTCTGCTCCTCTTGGGAAGTTCTGCTCTGTCCAGTTTTCCTACAAGTGATGGTAACTACAACCTCAAGTGGTCTTCTAAAGACACGGCAAAGGTAATTCTTTTTGGAAATGCATATCAATATCCATGCAAGATAACTATCACTTCCTTTTGAACTGCTTTCCAGTTTTTATTTTTATGGATTCAATCAAATTAGCAGTAGGTTACAGTTAACCTGACTCTTGCAAGACAAGGGAAAAAAAAAAACTTACCTCCTTGCTTTGACAGTTTATTCCCCAGTGTACTGCAAGATTGTGCTACTACACAAATATGAAAACTTACCTCTGTGCAATAGCCCATGAGCATCACATCATCCTCTGCTCTTAGAAAAGAGTACTGCCAAAGAGTACTTGCCTGTGGAACTAATTCCTCAGAGAATGTCTTTTTATCTGAATGCAGCGTACGTTCCTAATATGATCAGTACAAGGACTGTTCGTCCTCCTCTGTCCTCCAAAAAAGCCATTTAATTACAGTATGAGGCAATGAGCTATGAAAGAGAGGTAAAATAGCTCTGTTCTGCTGCTGCACTTTCTGGTTCATCTTGAGTTTGTATTTCCCATGTGGGTAAGCGCTAATTGTCCATGGACAGACTCAGAAGAAAAATAACAATTCCAAGTAACAGCTAGCCTTTTTACACACACTATACATTAGGAAAAAAAAAAGATCCAGGGTATGACTTCTGTGAAAATATGCTTACCTGCCTTAACTGAGGACAGCAAAGCTCCTATTCGGCTTTAAATGAAAAGACTGAAGTCAAACTACAGAAATTAAGGCTAAATATTTAGCAGTGCTAATACTTCTTTCTAAACAAAGACATTGAAGTATCCTTTTCAACACCATAAAGGCTTCCACATAAGATGTTTTCACAGTAGATATCCCAGTATTCATAGAAATTGTTACCTCTGCAGCTCTTAGCTGGACACTTCCTGCTTTATACTCTGATTCTAGTCTGTTCTTCTCAGCAGTCGCCTTAGTCCTTCGAAGAGTCAAAACTCCGCTGAGGATGCTCAGTGGTATGATACCCTACATAGAAAACAGAACAGGTAATTTTTTTTTCCACCAGAGATTCAAAACTGATATAATCACTATCTGGCTTTAGAAACTATCCCATTTTTTCAGTTGTAACATACAATATCACACTGTGTTCAGCTCATCAACACTGCTGTCAAATTCAATGAAAAAGAAAGATGACTTATTGGTGACCCAAGTTCTTCAAGATGTATAGTACCCAGGTACTTTTATCTCTAAGTATGTGTATATACACACACACACGTATGTACATCACTGTCAACCAAACAGAGATACAGATATATATATAGATACAAATACAAACAATTCTACATCAAAAAACCCCCACATTCTCTTTCCCTTCACCATATATCCACATGTGAAATATAAGAAAAACCAAGGCCATCTCAATTGTTTCTCACACACAGAATTTGGTTGATGGTGTGATGGATTTTGGTGGATGTCATATGTCACACATAGAGACAAAAAAGGTCAGAGTATAAAAGATATATACATCTCAATGACAGTGCAAGTTGACTGACCAGATGTACAGTGACTAGCATCTTGTGTCTTAACTGGAACAGTGTATGATAACAGAAGGAGGCCCTATTTGGGAAACTTCAAAATAAGCTTTAGTGATTCCCAGAATCTGGTTTGATAATGTTGATATTAAAACATTGAAACAAGTCCACCTCAGGAATGATCTAGAGGCTTCAAAATCAGCAACAGATTCTTGACTGTGTGAAGTAGCTTCAAACTTCAAATTATGGGGCACTGAGAACACCAGTTGACCTAGGGTTTTTTAATGACTGGCATATAAATAGAAAGGAAACCTCTCTCTCAATGAAAGGGAGGACAAGGTTTCAACTGTGGACATAGGGGACCTCCAAGATCAAGTTTTGAGAGTGTTAGCTTCTGATCACAGTGGTAAGCCAAGGTCTGACAAGGTTTTGTACTTGCCATTTCAACACAAAGTTTCTATACTGTGAACTTAGACAAAGAAAAATGTCTTAAGCAGTTTAAAAACAATTACCAGAAATGCAAGCAGAAAAAAAATTAAAAGGGGAGATGAAAAATGGAAAAAGATTATTCAGTAACAACAGCACAAACAGAACTAGTACTAAAAGCAGTGCCAGAATCTGCAACAATGGAACACTGCTTTTTCTGTCAAGTGGTTGTAAAGTAGTGACGTGTATTAGGTATGTGCCAGGTATGCTCTGCCTTGCATGTTTGTGTATATACACATGCAGCCTGCTCTATCTGACTGACAAACTCTTTAAAAAAACAGATCATACTACTATCACACACACGCACAAAAATCCCATACATGTTTTAAATTTCCCTCTGTGGCAGAAATGAGTATGCTGGAAACATAAAACTACTGAAGTTTTTCTCACTTTACTAACCTACAGTTAGTATAACTAAGAAACCTAGTACAGAAAATACAAAGACTCACATGAACTTGGAAGCATTCATAAAGTACTGGCTTGGGAACAACCAGATATGTATGGATTTCAACTATTTTCACAAAAGACACCATGAGATATCTTTCTTGTACCAAACCATTTCTTCTCTTCAGTATGTACTAGCATGTATTTGCTACAGCACACCAAGTATGAAAATTGAGCTATCACACAACTGAAATAAATCCTTTTTGCAATCAATAACTATTTCGGGCAAGTATCATCCATCCTCCCCTACACGCCTGGTATTCTGAGAAATTCACAGTATGTGTCAGATCTGTTTTTCTGTACTGGGTGAACAAGAGATTGAGAGACATTCTTCAGGCAGGTCATACAGCACTCAGTAAACAACTTGGGCTGCACTTTAAAACAGCAAGACGCTTGGACCATTCATGTACTGGGAAACAGGCATCAAATATAAAAGGTCAAAAGCCTAGCAAATCCTGTTCTAAATAAAGAACTTTTGCACAAGTTTTGACAAAAGTTACTCTTCAGTACTGTTACTAGCTGCACAAGTTCCACAATTTCTGTGAAGTAAGCAACAGTGTAAGTAACACTTTTAACATGGAGAGTGTCTCCTCCCATTTTTTGGCATTTTCAGATTGCTGCGGCTGGCTGACCCAAAGGTGATCTTTGAAACAATGCAACTGTTGCCAAGCCCATGCCTATCAACAAACAGAAACAGTCTACCCATTTGGAGTATTTTTTTCTGTATTATATAAATACCAGCAACTGAAGTGTTTAGAAATCATCCTCACTTCAAAGGTAACACACAGCTCTTTTCAGGTGTAAGCAGGGACATGTTTCCTTGTTAGTAAGTCATGGTGAGGGGAAAACACATGCTCAAAGTGTTTTCAATAATGGCACCATTTCTTGCTGGGTGCAAAAGCACAAGCAGATTCCCTTGAAACTAAATGTTTTTTAGCTACTAAACCAAACAAACCCCCACTAACTGTCTCCCCACCAAAACTTCTTAGAAAATTCACCTTGCAGCATCTTCCATTACTAGGGCTTACAGGCTAAGTTAATGGAACAATTAAGTCCAGATTGCCTTGAGTTACAGAAAAACCTTATGACACTGGAACCTGAGACCTGAGTATTTTTCCCATGCTAGATGTTTTCCACAATCACAGATCTTTACACTTTCAGGTCAGTTTTTCAAGTAAATATGGACTACACTTTTTTGTGTAAAAACAAGGACCATAAAAAGGAGATTATGAACTAGGGTGGAAGGAAAAGCTCACAGTTAGGATTTATTCAGAAACCATATTGGCTGAAATGGTTAAACAGTTCATGTCTGTATTTACTGGATCAAACCATGGATTGCTACAACTTCAGTCACTGAGGGTCTCGATCAACATAATGATCTACAAATCAAAGATAGATGAACAAGTTTAAGTTCATAAATTCAAAATAACTTTCTCTTGCAGAAAACTAGCTTGTAAACACTTACAGCAACACATCCAGATGCTGCCTGTCTTCTACTTAATTAAAATAACTGAACTTTTCATATGACTCTGAGATTAGCTCAGTCGACTAAAGCATGGTGCTAATAAAGCCCAGCTTGTGGGTTTGATCCCTGAATGGGCCATTCACCTAAGAGTTGGACTTACTGATCTTTGTGAGTCCCCTCCAACTCAGAATATTCTGGAAACTCTGTGAACAGAAGCAGAATACATACCAAAATAAAAATACATACCTTTGTGAGATGCATTAATTCAGTAACAAGTTCTGCTTTCTGCTTATTTATTTCTTTGATCTTTAGATTTGCCAGTTGAGATTCCTGCTCTAGGTCGATAGCATCTTGTTCCAGTTGTCTTAAACTAGGGAGGAATCAATACTTGATTAATCTTGATTAAAAATAAATTGTACTAAAAATAGAAAAATTCTTCAACTTAATGATAAACCCGACAGTTAGCAAGAACAGCAATTTGGAAAGCTAGGCATTCCAAATATATTAGAGGTATTCCCAATTTCTGTATTTTAAACTGAAAACAAACAAAATACAAAACAAATTAATAATTAAATAAAATCTAATTTTGGCTACTAATAGCATCAGCATTTCTCCACAAGCATAGTCCTTCACTTCTGTAAATTTCAAGTTAAAAAAAAATCAGAACAAAGAATGATATTTTTTCTCCTGCTCCTAGTTCTTTGCATCATCTATCGCCATCACCTGCGACTCCTCGAGCGCTTCCATCAGCGCTGCCTCCGTACAATACTAAACATCCACTGGACAGACTACGTGACTAATGTGTCTGTTCTGGAGCAGGCAGAGGTCACCAGCATTGAGGTCATGCTGCTGAGAACGCAGCTGCGCTGGGCAGGGCACATCTCCAGGATGGAGGATCACCGCCTCCCTAAGATTGTGCTCTATGGTGAGCTTGCCACCGGCTGCCGCAAGAGAGGAGCCCCGAAGAAGAGATACAAGGACTCCCTCAAACAACACCTCAGCCTTGGCCATATTGACCACCATCAATGGTCCACTCTGGTCTCCAATCGGGAGGCATGAAGACACACCATCTATAACGCTGCTGCTTCCTTTGAGAGTGCACGCAGGATCAGTCTGGAAGAAAAAAGAGTGCAGAAAGAACCGTGCCTCGCCAATACAGCCTGTGGAGACTCCACTGTGCCTTTTGCGATCGGACTTGCCTGTCTCGCATTGGCCTTTTTAGCCACCAGTGTGCTTGCAGCAAGAGTGGGTAGAGCCCTTCCCAAATCTTTGTTCACAAAGCCTAGCCATGATGATGAGTTCTTTGCAACAACAAAACATAGGAAAGTTCACAAGGTTTGCTTATTTCTTGTTACACTTACTGCCAAAAAAAAAAACTGAGTCCTCATCTTAGTGCAGAAGACCAGAGTTTTCCCTTGTTCTAAGCATCCAAGACACATAAGAAGTTCATATGAAACAATCACAACACATAGTGAGCTGCAAAGCTTTTGAAACTGCCTAACAGGCCAAGAGGATGATCCAGGAAACTCCAAACTAATCATTCTTCTTTTGATCCCTGGGAAAACTCTGGAGCAAGTTCCCTTGGAAACAATTCTAGGGGCACAAAGGAGATGAACAGGAACGCTCAGCAATCATTTACAAGGGGTACACCATACCTGATGAACCCAATCAAAAAACAACAAGGGGACAGGTTGTCATTTACCTCAGTTTTAGAAAGGCTTTCTATTAGGGCATCTGATAAAAGCTCACCTGCACACATATAAAGGAGACACAACAGCAGGTGGGGGAAGCCCAATACCCTGCACCTTAGCTACTCACAGCCCCATCACAATAGTCAACAGTCCAAGAAACGTCCACCTCCACATGCCCAGAGGAGCACAGGGACACCCTAGCAGATAGGAACTCAAATTCAGGACTCAGAGAAAGGGGCACCCTGTCCCAGGACAGCCTCAAAGCCAGTGTCCAGGAGTGAAACCCAACAAGGTAAGTCAATACCACAGCACCCTCAGGACTGAGGGGGTGTTGCTTCATTGATATATAACTGAAACATAGAATCCTTTAGGTTGGAGAAGACCTTTAAGATCATTCAGTTCAATCATTACTCTAACACTCCCAGGTCCTGAACTACTCCATGTCTCTAAGAGCCACACCTGCATGTCACCTTACAAAACCAAAAAAGCAACAAAAATAAAATGAAAAGCCAGTCTGACAGGCAATAACACAGCCCTTGCGTAACTTCAGTCTCTGAAATGCAGAAATGTATTTGAAAAAGCTATTGTCATTTATGGTTATAGGGGTACCACATGGGGTGCCAAGGAGATGAATGAGCAAATGCTTCTCTGTGCCTCCATCTGGAAGATCAAACAGCAGTTCCTAGACCTAACTGAACAGCTGGCACCACCTTTGGTGACAATTTCCTGGCAAAGGGAGAGTCACACCATCTTCCCACTTCCTTTCCCACCCACAGCTACGTCTCTCCCTCCCTCCCTCTGTAACAGACTGGTTATTCTCCTTCTGAATCTGGGTTACCTGAAAACCTTGTGGTTTCATAGGTCTTTCACATTGGTCTATGGAGCATTTTGAGAGACCCCAATTTCTCAGCATGGCTGAGCTGCCTCACTGCAGGGCACGTGCTGTGAAGGTTCACAAGGGTCACGAATTGCTCACTGTAGCCCATGAACACAACAGGGGTATGTTTTTGCTGTAGCTGAGCATAAAAGTTACACAGATGTGGTAAAACAGTGTTCCTACGTATGATATGGAAGATACATAAATTAAAAGCAATTGTGTAACTTAATGGGTGGTCTTATTCCTGACAAATCTGCTGTATCTCAGCAGGGGTGCCCTGAATCTCTGCTCCTGACAGCCAAGTGCTCCAGATTCAGGAGTCATCAGTTTCATGTCAAAAGAAATCTCAGTCTGTTGTGGGTAACACCCCTGTCCCTGACTGGAGTCCTTTAACCACTGCAGTAGAAAAGCCACTCTCAGCTGCCATTATTGGGATTCCTCCCAAGCTGTTCAGTTGCCAGCTCAATCCTTCATACCTCCTGTGTAACTGCGTAATGCTTGACCTTATGACACAGACATCATGGGATGCAGCAGAAAAGCTTTTTGCAACTGCACAGCATATACCACTACATAATCAGGGGAGAAACCAAACGTGGGGAAAGGACAGAATCTAGGTACCTGGAGAGCAACATGAATGGGTAAACAGAGGAATATGGGAATAAGAGGGACAGTTACATGTAAATAGTTGTTCACTACTTGTCCAGTCATGCCCAAATGGCACTCTGTTATTTAATTCCATTCCTCCTTTTCTTGGACAAGGGACTCTATTCAGCACTTGTGTACATACAGGAGTCTAAGTGCACACAGTTATTGTCAAATCACAAGTCAGAGGAACGGGCCTGCTTTGCTTGTCTGTGATGGCTGCACCTGGCTGGAGGGGAGTGCATAAACTTAAGTCACAGCCACTGGAGCAGCTCCACAGCTCAGAGGCCCATTTGCTAATGGTGCCAGCACCTGCAACCCAGGGAAGTGTGCAACACAGTGATCCTTAACAAGGACCAAGCCACACTAGATGGGAACCAAGAGGGTATGTGTGTCACTAAGGGTGAGACCATAGGAACAAATGGCTACTGGAGGGACCAGGGGAATGCAGGTGGGCTGCCAGAGACTGCTCTCTCTACAGGTGAGACCTGTTGGCATGTGTGTGTATTTAAGGGTAAGATGATGGAGGTACAGGCTATGGGGCAGGGACTGGGGGAGTCACGGCTACCTCTGCACATTTGTATTGCCTCCATGTCTCTGAGGGAAGGACCACAGAATGGACTCCTGGGAAACTATGGAGTAACACAGCCCGTTCAGCGTGCATGTACACATGGGTGAGTGAAGCAGTTCGTCCAGGTACCAGGAGCATGGTTACAGCCCCAGGGGTTTGCGCTCCCAGGTACCAGCCACTGGGCAGACTGAGGTCCAGGTGCAGCTACTGTACAGTTACTGTCTGGACCCAGCTGCTGATGGGATCCACACTGCCCACAGGGATGGGCAGAAGTCTCACTAGGGGAGCCCCATGATGCTCAGAGAGAGCAGGAACATGAGGCAGCCACTGGTGCTGCATCTGTTCCACTGTTCTGTGTGCTCATCTGTACTGTATGGTCCTGTGTAAATATGTACACAAGTGTTGTTTAGAAGTGTTCTGTTGAGTGTGTCTAGTTGGAACTCCAGCTCAGACTCACTACTGGATGCATGTGGGAGGACTAAGCTGCATCAGCGTCAAATTCCTCTCAGTCTATTGAATCCAGACTCATTTCTGTAACTGTTTCAATGGTGCCTCCCACAATATTGCTGTATTCAAGTTTGAAGACCACAGTCTGGAATAATGGAAGACTAGATTGGTAAAAAAAAATCTGGTTAGATGGTCACTAAGTGGGGTACCACAGGACTATGTTCTGGGGCCTGTGCTGTTTAACACTCCTGCCAGTGACACAAGGAGCAGACAGAGCGTCCCTGTCATGAAGTTTTCTGGTAAGACTAAACAGAGGGGACCAACAGACCTGCTGTTCGGAGGGGTCTGCTGAAGATGCAGAAAAGGGTGAACAAAAGGCTAATGAGATTCAGCAAGGATAAATTCAGAGTCCTGTCCTGGGAAGAAGGTGGGTCTGGCAGTGATAAAGGCTCTGGACAGACTGGCTGCAGGGAAGGACTTGCAATATTGGTGGAACAGTGACGTGTGTGTAAGCAAGCAGTATGTCCAGGCAGCAAACACAGTGCTTGGCTGTATGAGTGGGAAGCACAGGGAGGATGAGAGTGACTTTTCCTCTCTATTCAGCACTGCACACGGTCAATGAATGACAGACAGTGGTCCAAAGTTGAAACAAGATGGAGACAGGACATCAGTGTTGTCTGCTGCCTTCTGGGAGTGTAAGGTTAAATGAAATACCTTGTCAGGCCCATGATTCTGCCTTATGACAAAGCATAACAGAAGAACTAATTGAAGAGGCCCACAAAAGAATATTATGAAAAATACTATGGAAAATTGGGTCCAACCAAACCCTGACATGCTCACTTAGTACCATTATGTACATTACGATATTATCTAGATATATGCTACTAAACGAGAAGAACAAGATAATACTAGGGGTCACTGCATGTATGTAGTCAAACTGGAATCCTATGATTTTATTACAAGAAACCACCTGGAACATTGTTACCTGTTGTATCAGATACTGTCTTACCTCTTAACTTCTAAACGCCTTCCTTGTCTTGGTTATTACCTGTTATCTGATGCTCAAGTACTGGTTAATTTGTAAAAGCACATCAGGAAGAGGAATCCAAAAATATATGCGTTATTAAAATTTCCATTTTTCACAGACAATATAGGTTGTTTCCTACCTATCATACTTCAAACCAATTTTTGATTCCAATTGTCTTCTTCTGTTTCCTCTCTCTAAAAGCTCCTTCTTCTGTTGCCTGAGCTCATTGTCTCTGTGTTCCAAATGTTTCTGTCTTTCAAACAGTGTAGTCAAACGCATATCCAATGACTTCAACGTGTTATTGATGTCCTGAAATAAAAGAACACACACCACTAGCATTCTTACTAACAATATGCAAATAGGCTCTGCTTACTGTACAGTAAAATAAGTAGTAGTTCACAATACATATGGTGCAGAAATAAATTCTTACCCGTTGTTGGTTTTCCAGCTGTCTTCTTTCATCTGTATCCACAGAACTACTGAGAAACTGTGCTGCCCTCAGGGACGTGTTAGTAGAGAGGGTTCGATTTGTATACGATGATACTTTAATCATGTATCTTTCTTCTGCAGTGTATATTTGCCTAAATTTGGTTTCCTGTATGACCTAAAAAAACCCCCCCACAAAAAAACATTAATCTGGCAAAAGAATTACTTAAGGTAATGCTTTTCAGTGCAAGGAATAAACTAAAATCCACTGTAAAACACTTTAGCTTATGCAACACTCTGACTTGTTAACAACCTTTGCAAAAAAGATGCTGCTATGTTTAATGCAGCATTATATTTGTACTTCAGACTAGTCAGCAAATAACTGTGTAAGATACTGTCAGTGTATGTTACCATAACTAATTAAACCAGTTCCAACTATTACAATATTACAGACACCAGAAGCAACCGTTACTATTTGTATTGTATCATGAATAGGAATTCTATCGGCTGAAGATGCATGACATGTTACACATGCAGTCTGTGTAACAAAAGCAAAGTATTTAAGAAACTAACAGATGAAACCATAAAGTGAGCTGTAAAGCATTAACTTCAGTCAAGCAACTGCATCTGGAAAAAAAAAAGCAGGTATAAAAATACTAGTTGCTACTTTTAAATGACTCATGTCAAAAAGGATATTAGAAATAATCAAACATTTACCACAATGCAAGGTATCATAGTACTTCAAAAAGGTATAAAGATATAAAATGTTCAGTAAACCACAGAATAGCTAAAAGCCTCCATAGGATAAGATAAATTTGACTATTTTTGTTCAATTTATATACACAGCACTAGCTATATTCTGTTGATTTGTTTCAGTAAACAATGTTTTCTTTGCTTTACCACTCAGACTGTGATTGACAACTGTCCTGACAGGACAGGGTTAATTTCCTACCACAGCTGGGAAGGGGCACAGCCCATGATGTCTCACAAGCCATCAGGGAAGAGATGGATGCAACACACAGGTGGACTCCTAATGGAGGGGTGGATTTAACCATGGACACTCTCCCAGGTTATCCACAACTGTGAAACATGTGCTGCAATCCAGCAGGCCAAATGGGTTAAGCCTCTGTGGTATGGGGGGCAATGGTTAAAATATAAATATGAGAGGGCCTGGCAAATCGATTATTCAGTCAGGCCACTGCACCCTCCCCCCATCATTTACTGAAAAAAAAAAAAAAAAAAAGGGAAAAGGAAAAAAAATATGTCAACCCTGTTCTTGGCCAGTACCAGGACACTGCCTTGGAGCAGCACACAGGTTAAAGACAGATTTAACTTTCTGTGAAATACTGTATTAGGATCACTGAATTCATTAAAATGTCTTGCACTGTATTAGTCTACAATGAACTGTTCCCACTTCTAAAGAACAATTAAAAATCGCTAAAGCAATTTGGTTTTGCTTCCTCCACACTAACTTGCTAAAGAATGTCCAACATAAAACCACAGGTGTTTCTGCTACTCTAGATACCTTACCCTTTCAATCATGTCTCTGGTCCTCTCTGTTCCTACAGGAACTTCATGAACACGATACTGGTGACAAAGGTAACTCATCACAGGATGAGGAGCATCAAATAACTCTCGCAAATATGAGAAAAATCCATACCGGCTGAAGAAGAGGGGAACAAAAAGCACCCATCAGAAAGCAAATTTAGTAGGTAAGCAAGCTGAAGTTACTGAAAAGTCAGGGAAGTCCCACTAACCCAGAACTGAACTGGTTCAAAAAGCTGATTTGCAAAGAAAATTCTAACATACAGCAACAGCACAATATCACTGCATTCAAAACGATTCCTCCCAGTATGATCTGATACATACTGTAATTCCTCAATAGGTCTTGAAGGCAGGTTTTCAGCACATGACTCAGGAGGTGCACATACAGCATTCACTCTTAGTTTCTGATGATCACGTATCTAGATTTAGATTAGATTTGGTAAAGACCAGGAAAATTCACTACAAGAAAATTCAATCAATTCACAGCATCAGAATTATTTTAAACTGATGACTCTGAAAGAACTCACACAAATAGACTCTGGTTCAGACATAAAGTTCTCTAGAAGTTAAACTCTGTTATTATCTCTGAAAATATTACGGACTAGGGGAAAATAAAAGCAACCAAATGCAGAGCCAAGTACTCAGTCTAAACAAGTAATATGGATGCAGTAAGGGAGCCCATTTTGCATACATAATGGCAGACCACTGACTGCAGAGGTGCTGAAAAACCTTACCCTAACAAAAAAGACTGAGGATATAAATGAAATGATGGTTTAGCTGGTTAAAGCAGCCTTGCACTGGGTTCCACAATCCTGCAGGCAAGACAAGCCCTCAAAACTTCAGGTATCATCACTATTGTTCATGAAATAAAAAAATTATTAGCTTCTGTGAAGGGCAGACAGACCTTCAAAAATTCCAAGACAGTTTGTCATTAAGCACACTATTCTGTGGACAGTAGTTGGAAAGCATTATGACAGTTTAGTACTGTATCTTCTGGCTTTTTCCTCTGCATCATCTGCCTGGCTTTCAAAAGGAACAAACTCCTCAGTGATTTAGGAAACAGCAGTATTAAGAAAATACAAGCCTGATTTGGACCACTGTGTGTCACAAAAGATGCTCTCTTGTCTCTTCAGTGAAGAGGCACTCCAAAATCTCGGTACTCCATCACTACAGTCCTGCTCCAGCCCATTTCTTGTACAGAGTTATTTTATACTTAGTGACTACTGCCTTGCCAAGAAAAACTAGAAGGTATTTCTAAAAAGATACACTTCCCTAATGTTTCTCCATACCACCAGTTAGTCTAAGCTTTAAAAAAATCTTACTGCAGAAGAAAATCTCTGAGCACTCTGCATTAGCTATTGTTCTAGTCAAAATAATATTTGCTTGGCAAACTCCATGTTTAAGACTCCTACATCAGTATTTAATCCATATTTAAAATAGGTGCCAACTTGCCTCCACAAGAAACATTTCCATATCTTCTTGACTCTCAAAAACAAAAGCCCTCATGTCATCGCTCGAAATGTGGTTTTCAACATATTTAGCATGTCTACTGTCTCTTGTATTGATCTAATAAAGAAAGGTAATGAGAAAATCATTTAATACAATTGGACTTATCACCCCCAAAATATTTTAAATAATCAAGATGATATCCAAGCCTACATTTAATGAAAAGGTAGAAAACATCTTTAAAACACATTCCCTGCCTTTTTTGTAACCAAGACTAAATAACTGGATGCACTGTAGGAGAAATCTTCAACGGGCACTTTCTTGAGGAGGAAAGGAACCATCCCATCTTAATGTTGAGAATTACCACATTGCCTATGGAATTAGTTACAAATAGTTCACCATGCTATCCTGCATGTACCTGGCAGGACATTCTTAGATGTGTCTTAAATCTTTCAAGTCATTCTCCAAGCCTCACAAGACATAAATAGTCTATTAACTAATTAGAGTGATATGCAAGTAAATCATCTTACTTCAAGCATCATGGGTTCACAAACTCTTTTTTTAAACTTGTCTTTGTTCTTTCTTAGCCACATAAGAGCAGAGTATGTGTCTCGGAATCTCCCTTTAAGGTTCTCTTCCTTCATTTTCATTATATTATTAAGTTGTCCAAGGTGATCGATTATTCCTGTAATTTAAGGTAGTTTCTTAAACAGAGCCCACAGCAAATACACACTGTAACAAGCATTTCCCACTATTTATTGACTATACTACTCCAAAAAGAAGGTTGCTAGTAAATGCTAAGAGCTAAATTTCTCTTTCCAAAATTGAAATGCTGCTTAAAGAACTCTTAAGAACTATTAAGGCTTAAACTGTAAAATAAAGTTAAAACTGACATGAAAAATAACAAAATGTGGTAGAACAGTAAAACTATAGGCATTTCATCATAGAAGTATATTTCAATAAGACTTTGTTTTTTAATACAAAGGCAGAACAAAACATTGCAGGAGAAAAGAGGCAGTGGGACCAGTAAGGTGAACACCTGTGTGTTCTTTCATGTTTGGAAAAAACAATGTGTGACAACAGACTGTGTGTCAAAGCATTTGCTAGACAGTGGAAATAGATCAAATACTCTCTGTGCCGTTCCAGATAAAGTATCTACTGTCTCCTTCCCCAGGTCTCTTGGACTCTCTGTAACTCAGTTTCTTCTTGGATTCTATGGCAAGCTAACTACCAGACAGATGGGTATGTGCAAATGAGTTACATTCAGCGAGGAATATACCCAACACCACCTACCTGACAGGGTTTAGTTTTTGAATTTTGTTTCTTAGAAAGAAGCAATTGCAAATCCTAGCCTAAAGAAGCTTTCTGTAATTAAGGTTAACTAAAGTTCACCTAGAAAGGACAAATGCTGCATCAGTAGCTCATATACTGCCAAAGAGGTAACTGTAAACACTATCTTGAAAGAAAACTGCTAAAACTGTTTTTATTTTTTTTCTGCCTCCTACTAACTATACACCTTCCTTTAGTAACAAAAAAAACTGAAAGGAGTCTCCTTACTTAAGATCAGAAACACTAGTTTTTTGAAGAGCAGTTTTAAGGTCACCACTTTCAAATCTTCTTATTCTATTTTGAAAGTGGTTTCTGTTACTTTTATTAAAACTGCTAGCAGAAAGGAGGACTGCTACACACATATGTCAACTACGAGGTTTGAGGTAAATATCTGAAATTATTTCACTACAGCAAGACAAGCAGGTACTGTACAGTCATCAGAACAGTAAAATAAATGAACAAACAAAACCACAAGTAACTTACTTTTCTCTTCCCTCTCTTGATTCCTTTTCTCTGCTCTTAGATCACTGATATCACTATCAATATTTGCCCTTTCTTCTTGTAATTTTTTCAGCTCATTATTAACAGCATCAATTTGTGGCTGAAGATTCTCACACACTGCCATTGTATTCAGCTCATTCTTCCATGCCTCTATTATCTCCTGAGTATTGCGTATTTTCTTCTGTCTGCCGATTTCTTCATCTTTTTTCATTCTCAATGCTTGCTTAATTTCTTCAATCTAAAAATTTTGAGTATTTTCAGTAAGGGTTTGGTATAGAGAACCTACTATATATAAACACCTAAGGCAACTGTGAAACTGGTATTAAACACTGATGTAACCGTACACTAAAACCCTAAGCAAAAATACAATCAAGCCTTTAAAACAGTTAAGTTTCTTCATTTTCATCAAAGCAGAAGCCTAAAACTTAACATATTCCTTAACACATTTGTAAGTTAGCTTTTCAAGGAAAGCCTGTCATATACAGTGTGTGTATATATCTGCATTTATACACACACATTGTCTAAGTCTGTTGTATCAAGGCAACTCACTTTATGTCACATACACGCCTCCCTTGGTAATATCTGTTTGACTAATAGGAGTTTCAAGGATTTCTTGTGTACTGGAAATGAAGTGTGCAAGCACTTGCAGACTCTTCAAAAATCTGCCTCTCTGCCAACAGAAGAGCAGACAAAAAAACCCTGAGAAACAACACAAAGTCACAGATATCAAGACTTACCTTTTTTTCTTTTATCTCCAAAGAATCTTGCTTCTGTTTAATTTTCTGGGAAATCTCTTTGATTTTAGCACTCTGTATACAGAAAGGTATTTAAATTGTAGTAATAAATTCAGTTATACTTGTAAAAAGTAATATTTTAAGCAACATTCTGTAGAATATAAATAACCATTTATTCTACATTTTATTACTAATGCAGTCATACTCAACAGTTTTTTATTATTCTTAACTGTATCTGTAACATACAATTTGAGCAATCTGGGAAGAATTGTAGAATGGCACGTAAACTGTTCACAAACATTCACCTACAGACCTGTATGTTCAGGCATGACATACAGAGGATGTCTCCTAACCTAATCTGAAATTAAAGTAACTCCATCCTTGATTTCAACAAAATGTTCTGTATCCAGATCCTTACAATTATAAAATGTTCTTAGCTCTTCTTCCAAACCAACTTTACCAAAGAAAGCTGATACTTAAGAGCAAGCAAGGCTTTAAGTTCCTAGGCACAGAGTGGCCAAACCAGAATTTGCCAAAGCTCTCCTGCCTCTGAAGTGGACTGTACTGAAGCTATATCCTACACAGTTGAGCTTTATAACTTCTGGGTTCGTGTGCAGGCATCCATGTCTCTACTCTTTCTCTATCCTCAGCTTCTATAAAGTTGTACAATAGTGCAGACTGGAAAGAACTTCTTGGCAACACCCAGTCTACTACCTTGCTCAGGGGAGGTTTTATTAGTGCCCAGGCACTCACACAGTTGAGTTCTGAGCACAGTGGAGTGTACTCTGCTTTCTCTACTAAGTTAATTCCTCGTTCCTCGAACCTTAAAGGCTGAAAACAGTGCAAATGGAATACTGGAACACCGCAGAAGGATGGAAGGACCGTAAGAAAATTCCAGTGCATTCTAAAAGCCATCTGCATGGAGGCAACATGGAACAAATACAGTTTGGTCTTGCAGCTGACTGCTATGAGGGACTGATTCTGTGATGCTCTCTCCCAAGAACTCAGGAAGGCACTTTGAAGAGAAAACTCTCTCCCAGGAAACGGATGCACAATATTCACAAAACAATTCTGAAGGTTCTCAAAATCAGGACACTATTAAGGAACTGAAATTTTGTTTTTCAGTTATTATATTTCCAGTTATTTATTTATATTTAGATTCTAAATTATACAGAACAAATTAATAACTATAACTGTCTTTATTACTCTCATGGTACAACCACAACAGACTGTTTTATACTACTCAATACTACTAAAAAATTGCATTGCAGTCAACTCTCTTCAAATATCTTTAAAGAGCCTGAAGCAGAAACTGTTCTAGACTTCTCTTACACAATTTTATCAATTCCCTCCTACAAAATGGGTCTTTTCTTTTTTTTTTCCCCACAGTCTACACATCCTACCATCCCAAAGCACTAAGTTTGAGTACAAGTTTTTAATCTAATCCAATAATTAAAAGAACTTTAACACAGAAGAGACAGGAACAAAAGTCATGTGGTGTCTTGATACATTACCTTCTTCCCAGATTTAGCTTCACATTTACTTTCAGTTCAGGTCCTTCCAGAAAAAGTTTGACTCTGTGCCCAGCTTTTTGCCAACAAAGACAAAATGAAGAGGTGGCTGACCTCTGCCCTCACATATATACTCTAAAGCCAAGAGCAAGACCTCAAGAAGCAGTCAGAATTACAGTTATTTGATAACGGATATAAATCTGGACCAAACGGTCTGAAGACAATTATATTCCCTACAGGTCTGTGTGTCCAAAAAGAGGAGACTTAAAGTGCTAAAGCTGCTTTAGAAATTTAGCTTGAAAAGAAACAACTTCTGGGCCAAAAATAGTTATCCCGTTTCTATAATAAAATCATTCATTAATCAACTCCTGCTGGCTTACAGAAGAATTATCTGTGAAATGCTCACCAGATGCTTGCACCTATGAAGACAGAACTTGAAGTTACAAGAAATTCAAGCAGTCTGTGAAAAAGTCACAAACTAATGAAGAAATAGGAATTTAAATAATTTTATGGTATGGTACTTAGAACTCTTGCACATCTCCTGACAAAGAAACCAGCACTCATTCTCCTTTAAGAGGACATTTTAACAGCCCAACAACAAAGGCTATGCAGGAGGGAAATGGATTTCAGCACCTGGAAAAAAGCTAACACCAGCATTATCTTCACTGGCCTACTATCTTACAAACTGTTCATGCCACAACCACGTATATAATATATTCCCTTGAGTATTTTTCCAGAATTTTGGACCTATGCATTCAAGATAGAATCATCATCATTCAGATCAGACATGGACACACTATTTCACATCAGAACAAAACTCAGATTTGAAAATGTCTAATGCTGTATTATACCACATACAGCACAGTATCAGCTATAAATTAAATACAAAATGGTAACTAATCACTGGAAAGCAGTATTAGACTATTGCAAGAAGTCTACTATAAATTATTTACTTCAAATGTATCCTTCTTCCTCCACTTTTGGCTTCTGAAATACTGCAAACAGATGTACCTAATCCATTTTCGGGCCCAAATTAAACATCACTTCAGCATACAGTTAACCTTGTGAACATTTGGTATGTGAAAGCTTTACTCTGCAAGTTTCGCCTGAGCAGAAAAATATGCTGATTCAAGAGTATAGATGATTTAACTAGCACATTCCCCTATTTTTCCTCTACTTTGCAGAAAGTAGCCTATGCTGAGTAAGCTTTCTGCAAGCTAAGACTGAAATGATCCCTGTTCTGTCCTAGTTTTCTCATACAGAGTACAACATATCTTCAGAAGGTAACTTTTAAATGACTGTAGCCCACCACTTCCAAGAACAACGGTACTAGTGGTTAAGTAAACTCTTTTCTGTTTGAAAAAAACCCAAATTAGTACAACATTAATTAAACTGAAAGATGAGTAAAACACAGCAGATTAGCACCAAGCAGTGAAAACCAAAAGTGAAAACAAATTCACAAGGCTCTTACTGCATATAAAACCTGATTTCAAGATTCCAGCTGCTAACCTTCCTCTATGGAAGAACACAACTCTAACAACAAAAACCTTCAAAATAAAAAACCCAAACACACCAAAAAAAATCCACCTCAATGAAACTGCAACGTTTTTAAAAACTGAGGTATTCTGAATCACAGCATAATAAACTCTTGTAGTAATGTGGTACACAAAAAAACAAAGAATACATTTAGCAAAGGGCTTTCTAATAATAATAGTAATGAGGTACTTGAGTACATCATTGTCTGGTTCATACAGCATGTATCACAACAAAACCAGCAATGCTCTGAACTACAGTCTGTGAGTTTTGTCTGCCTGGTTTTCCTGGTTTGGCTTTGGCTTCTTTTGTTTGGGGCAAGGGTGTGTATTTGCTTTTTTCCAAGCAAGCACATGTGTGGCACATTAGCTCAGCATAAATGACACTGAAGTTTCAGTCTCTGATTCTACAAGATGCTTCAAGACAGCAGTTCTCTACAGGTGTCAGGTGTCTCCAGATCAAGGTGCTTGAGAAAAATGTCTTCTGAAACCTATCATTACGACACTTGAGAAAGAGGTTATTATTACTTGACATTTCACAAAACAGAACACAGAACACATGAAATACTACATGTTAACTAACAATTTCAATACCTACATTATCTTTGATTTTCATATCCAGACTGTTAAAATTTTCTTCAGCTTCTTGGATTTTTTTTGTCCATGGGGACTGCTTTTCTTTCAGAATCTTCACTTCTTTCTTGGCTTGGTTTCTGTTTTGTTTCACTTCCTCATGCTGCTCACGAACATTTTCATATTCCTTGGAGAAGGTGAAAATAAAATAATTAAAAACTTCCATCTTCTACTCTAGAATTCTATACTGCCCTAAAATTTTATTTCATTGTTCATGAGTTTTAGGAGAAAGATCTCTCTCAGAAACTACTATTAGAACTACTACTTAAGTAAAGCTCCTGTTACTAGTCACAATGACTAGAAGTTGTAGGTATCATTCAGTCCCCAGTGAACAAGCACAGACATTTAATGGTTCTTAAAAAATATGCAATTCAAGCAGCAGAAGAAACAACCAATTTGTCTGCAATTACCTTGCCTCTAAGTCCATCTGGGATCGGTGTAGAAAAGTAATTCCTTAGCCCCTTCTGTCCATAATTTGAGACTACTTAGGCAGAAGTCCTCAAGCTAAGGAGCAAATAACCACAGACAACTTCAGGAGAAAGAAAAGGAAAGGACCCGGACAGATCATCAGACCCAGAAACAGACATAACCCTGCTGAAGTAAACCAAGGGGACAGAGTGGAACAGAACTTCAGAAAAGAAACAAAAACTCCACCATACACCACAAATACCAAAGAAGTCACTGTCTAGGAAGTTTAACCGGAGCCACCATCTCTTTCCTTACAGGAATGTAAAAAGTATGGTGACCAAGAATCTCTGCTTCAAGAAGGTGTGAATTTCAGACAGAAAAAAGTTTAAGCTGAAGGAGTCATTGTCAGGGATTTACTTATTCTTTTTTTGTGTTAGGCTCTCTGGAGGAAAAAAAAAGGAAGGAAAAAAATTCCAAAACCCAAACAAAGAAACAAAAGAACATTCCCCATTCCATGACTGTTAAGGGTTCATGAGGGAAAAAAGCTCAGAGGATTCAGAGGAAGGAGTAGATTCATGTATGCAAAGGGACAGAGGAAGGAAAAGCTGTTTGATTTTGTATATACTAAAGAAATCCCCTGACTTAGAGCCTACACCTAGCTTATTCCAAGCCTTGGAGCATTAAAACAGTCGAAGACAGCCCAGAATTGTAACAGCCCTATCTGTAACAGCTAACTCTGCTTTATCTGCTACCACCTTTTCGTAGTTATTGCATTACCCTGATTAATGACAAAGAAGTCAACCTAGGTTATAAAATCTAAGGTATTCCAAAGCACTTCAGCATTCCCAAGAGATCTGCATCTTACTCAGAGAACAACGCTTTTCTGAATTGTAAGTGTCAGAGGAGGAAAAGAAGAATGGAAATGGCTTGGTCAAAACATTTTCAAAATTACATTTCCAGCACATTTACAGCAGCAGGCAGAACAACATTTCCTTCCACTAAACTACCTTAAACCAGTATTCCTTTTGGTACACCACACGACCTTAACTTCAAGCTGTGAGGGCTAAGAAATCTCTTTTCTCTAGGGCTCTATAAAAGAAGAGTTATCTACGTCAAACAAAACCCCATAGGCCCTATAGCACTCACTGTACATTACACCATCATTTGATCCAAGTCCCACTAAGGTACACCAAGGACATAAAGCATCCCCAAAAACTGTAAGTCCAGCTCTAATGTTGTACTCCTGGGGTTCATTCTGTGCAATTTAAAGCAGATATTCAAAGGCTTATTAGACAGAGACACAGAAAAAAAAATGGTCCATAATTCTCCACATATAGAAATAGTTGGCACTGTCTGGAGAAAAATGCTTTATTAGAAACATGTTCCTCAGGTGAAGAGCAGTAGAGTCTTCAGAATAAAAATGCACTTTGACAGTGGTTAGAACATAAAACAAGTTCAGCACTAAGCATCCCCTTTTCCATTAGGATCAAAAGACTAATGTTATATTTCAGTTAACATGTTTTCAGGCTGCCTATCTTCCTATTTCATAACACTGCAGTGTTTATACATCTGTCTCCCGCTGATTTGGAGGCTCACCTATAGCTTCTGCTTTGTAACAGAGGTAAATCTAAGCAGCTACGTATGTTTGGTCTACAGCAGAAACCTACCTTTTGGGGAGGATGGAGAAGAGTGCAAACCCATACTACTCTCAGCTTTGGTAAATCAAACTCGAAGACGCAAATACATTTATTCTTAGGACTAAACAGTGCTAGGTCAGACACGGAAGAAACACACGCTTTTAAGACAATGCATTTCTTCTTTTAGAGAGAACTTGGTATTTTGCAATGTAGGACAGTATCAAGAGTTCTATCACAACTGGACAAACCAGAAAATAGCAACAAAAGGTGAACTTTTGTAGCAGCCCACAGTCCAAACATTTTCTAGCTAGTAAAATAATTATGTTGATGATCTCTGATTTCAACTGTAGATTACGCACAGGGAAGTGACCTCTACCAAACAATCTAGTATACACTACTGAGCCTTTATTGTAAGTCAGAACCTCACAAAAGTGTCAAAACACATGGTTGTTTCTATGGATTCAGTGGCCAAAAAGTTACATTTATTCCAACTGAGTGCACCCACCAAAAGCATTTAACATCCTGAGCTACACAAACTGTCTAGAAGACAGCAGTGGGAGTAAGGTGTGAAAGAGTTTCACTAAATTTGCTTAAAAAAATGTAACTGACAGTAATGTTCTCAAACTTATGGAAGGCAATTTAACTGACAGCAGACAAAATTCTTAGCTTAGTTCCCCGTTAGTTTGCAACCAGCCTTAAGAGTCCTGAATATGCAAAAATATTACATTAGAGAACAATCAGCATCAGTCAACATTAGCTGTGCAACACCTACACCTCCCCTAATAACTCTCACATTAACTCAGCCAGGCTAATGCATGTGTAGTACGAAAGAAAAATTTGCATCATTCAGCAAATGCTGACATCACAGAATGTATACCCTACTTCCTTAGCACCTACCACCATCCATTTCAACCACTACTCCTATACCCCTCTGTTAGCAAAAAGATTAAGGCAGTGATTGAACCCAACTGCTCGAGATGCAAAGTTTGCTGTAATGTCCTTTATACACAGC
Source organism: Scytalopus superciliaris (assembly GCA_013400415.1). Classification (NCBI taxonomy): domain Eukaryota; kingdom Metazoa; phylum Chordata; class Aves; order Passeriformes; family Rhinocryptidae; genus Scytalopus; species Scytalopus superciliaris. Next base: position 70,355 of record VXBX01000434.1, read on the forward strand.
CATGTGAGACTTTGTTATACAAATTTGCAACAAATCCTCCACAAACAGTACATGCAAGTTTTCTTAAAGTTCTTTATCTCTATTTCAGGAACTCTATAAAGCTTGCCAACAAGGCAAACAACACTGTCTCAGTAAACTGAAATCCACATCAGCTTGAACAGTTTAGAATAATTTAATCTGATTGACCATTCAACATTGAAAGACAATTACCAAAGTGCCGCACACTTTAAGAAAGACTTACTCTGCTGTGTGTAAATGACCTGTCCTTGATTCCAGGCTCTTTTAAATTTGTTTTTAAATTTCTATCTGTCCCAATGCTAATATTTTTGAGATTGGCAACTTAACTTCACAGTCATGTATGCCACACACAACAAACCTCAACTAATAACTTATTAAGGGAGAATGCAACCTTTAAAAAAAAAACAAAACAAAAGAAACTAACAAAAACATGTAAAAAAAATTAGAGCAGGAAGAAGCAAGTACAACTGGCTGGCACTTTAATTAAACCAGTAGTGTCTGCATGCAATAGAAGTACTGCTCCTGACCTGTATTGCTGGCTTTCCTAAATGGGCAGTAACTACTTAAATTATTTCTGAAGCAACTTCTTCAGTCCAGCTAGATACATAAGCAACCATCTGAACACAGGCCACAGAGCATTTCGAGACCTGCCATGTGTGCATTAAGCTGTCATAACAATATTAAAGTTACTCTGGTCAAACTTCTTTTAAAGCAGCCTTTGGCCTATTTCCAATTTTGCAGTATTACCAAAAATGGGATAGGCAAGAAAAGCATTGAAAATTAAAAAAAACAAACAAAACAACACACAAACAAACAAAAAAACAAAAACAAACAACTTACCACCCAAGGCCTTTTCCTTTCAAGCATCTCTATGAAGTCTATGTGGCGCTTGCGCTCATGGTATCTTTCAACATCTTGCTTGTATCTTTCAACTCTCTGTTTCATTTTCTCCAGTGAGTTAGTTTTTTCTCTGCACAAGTGCTGCAATGTAAGCATCTCCTTTGTGAAAACATTTCTCAGAAAGAGTCTACATCTCACCTGTGCTAAGATGTAAAAGCAGAAATTCAAATACTAGAGGGGACATGTACAGTACAGCAGTAACTAGAGGAGAACAACCCAACTTGGAACAGTTGTCCTGTGCCTCTCTGGGGGAGAAGGGCTTCCTTCTGGTGGAGTTACAGGTGGCCCCAGTTCTGAGCCAGAGGTGGCATGGCTGCAGTCACGTCCAGCCCCATGATGAGCAATTTTGCATGTGAATCACTCCGTCTTTTGCACACTTTTGTTATTAATACTGGTGTTATTAATGTTCATTTTATCTCATTGCTGTTTCCAACAACTTTTTCCCATCTCAGCCCCTGATCTTTAACTCTTTTACCTCCAATTCTCCTTTCCAGCCACCCACAGGGAGAAGTGGAGCAGGGAGCCAGGAAGCAGTAGTGTGTTTGGAGAGTCTCAGTGGGAGCACTACATTTGGGAGTACCATTCCTAAACCACAATAATCACATACTTTCTGTGAAAATAAATCTAATTTAAACAGAAATCTTGATCTGAAGAAAGTTTATGTCTTTTTTTAATTTGCTGAGAAAATTCATCCCAGCAGCTCAAGCCTCCGTTAATCTAGATGTTTTTGATTAACTGATTTTGATAAATACAACTAACAAAAGTGCTTGTGAAAAATTTTGTAGAAATTCAACAGAAACAGTAAGGCTAATATGTGAATGAAATATGTATGAGTGAGAAGGCACACCTGAGAGTAAGCACAAGAAAACATAGCAGGATAAATGATTAAAAGAATGGCTTGTATGGCTAAGAACAGCCACTGGTCCCAGAACACTGTTCCTTTTCCTCTTTGTCTCTTCCTTTCTAAGGAAGTCCAACCCAGCAAGATTAAAGCAAAGGACCATCCTGTAATAGCTGGTGACTTCTAAAAGACATAAAAGCATCTGTCCAGAAAAGTTGTTGCCAGTCAAAAATTCCAGAGATGAGTACTTGACAGTAGGCATCCCTTGCCATCTGTGTCCAGATCACTTGCACGTGTGTTCTTGTACTTACAAGCAAGCGAGTGTCAGAGTGAATCAATTCTGACAGATTAGCATTATTTGGTATAATCAACTTACAGACTTTGGAAATAAATACTACCTTCTAGTTCTGTAAGATCTTGTGTTAAATTTTATTACGCTGATTTCCCTACAGTTACTGCTCTGTCTCTGTGTAGTGGCTATTTACCTCCAGTTCCCTTTCCCTTTCCCGGAAGTTTTTCAGTTCGCAGTGGAACTGGTACATTTCTCGAGAACCAATTGATTTTTCAGTGGCTTCGAGCAATTCAATCTTACTCAGTTTTGCAAATTCTCCAACTCGGTCCTACAAAATTAGAAAAAAAGGTACAAAAATACAGGATTAGGCAGAATAGTGCAATACAGTAATACTGGATTTATATCCTGCAACCTGCTTCTCATGAACATCACCGGACTCACGGTTCTATGCCAGATAGCCCTGGCACCATTAACAACCATCTCAGAGTAGCAACCAAACCCTTCTAAACATTTGTTCTCTGGCTGGTAAATCTACATCTTTTCAGTAGGAATGCTGTGACTAACTCAAAAGTTAAGCCATGTAGAAGTTAATATTAAAGGTGGCAGCCAGGTCTATCAGGAAGTATTGCTGCTGTCTAAGGGAAGAAGAACACCTTAAAACTGAGACTGAAGCAAAATGGATGTTTGCCATTAAATACAATGGCAGAGAGCAAATAAACCAAAACTATCAACACAGTCACACAGATTGACTGACAATTATGTAACTGAAGAGAAAGTTGTTTTAAATACTGAGCTTTGTTAACAGAGCACGTTGGAAGTCCTACTCTAACCTAATATTGTGAATATGTAAATGAAAACAAACAGTAAAAACACCCACAATATTTGTTCCTGCAATATTAGCTTTCTAAATTTTAATGCTTTTCAGCATGTCTTCTCAAGTGCACTTCTCCTTGAATATAAAAATAAACCCATGGTTGGCTAGGCTCTGTTAAGCTTTCCTTTTACTGCCATCCCTGACGATTCCTGTGAACTAGGAAAGTCTCAGGCAGGAACTTGCCAAAACTTCAAGGTGCAATGCAAGACAACTTAGCTATCTGTACCAAAATCTAGACAGGCTTCAGCATGGATTCAGATATGGAAAATGCTTGTATTATTGTTTAATCTTCTCTCCTTTAAGACTTACTTTCAATTATGATGGTTTTACATAATTCACTCCTATGTGTCTCTAAGTTCTACACTAGGCTCAAGAAACTGCTGAGGCACAGATGTTACCAAAAAGGCTCTGGTAGCAGCCTCTCTTGCTACTGTAGACACTTAGCAGGACCACTTTCTAGATATTCGGAGAAAGAAATACAGATAACTCTTCCTCCTCTCTTCAGTACAGATTCCAATCCTGAGGAACTCACTGGATATAACCAGAAAAAAGTGCACACAGGGATTAACTGGGAAAGTCAGGGTACTTAACACTACCATGCAGGTAAAGGTACAGAGAAGGCTAGATCTCAAGACATTATAAAACTTTCCCTACAGATCTACTGTTTCTATAGCAAAGACAGGACAGAGATAACACAGCAAGTGCTGCAACTCAAACACCAAGACAGGGAATATCAGCAGTTTTCCTTTCAGAGTCAACAGATAAAAAACTGTCCAACTAGTAAGCTTAAAAGATCACACAGCACCTTTTTTTTTTCACTATCACACCAGCATTGCTAGCTCATCCCTCTCATTCTTTGTGCTGTCCCATTAAATTAGCTGAAGTGCCACAAAAGCTAACCAGCAACAAAATCCTCTCAAAACACAGCACCCTGTTTGCGCCCACTGCCTTCCGAAATTCACCCATACCTGAGGAAGAAACTGGCACAGATTGTCCATCTGGATGTTTAAGGCTGCAATCTGTTCTTCTACTGTTTTCAGGGTTGATGGCTTTCCGTTGATAAACCATGTTGACGCGTTGTTCACCACTTGAATTTCACGTATGATAGTAATATTGTTTGGTGGCTTAAACCTGATTAATAAAAGTAAGTGTTTACACTTCTGAGAATACACTAAGTTTACCAAATACCTAAATAGTATCAGACTTTTTAGATAGCTAAATATTTAATATAAATTAAGCGGGACAGTAGCATCAGATTCTCATTTCATCCTTCAGAAAACATCCAGTACTTTGGTGATGAACTAAACTCACATTTAAAACATCCTAGAGTTTCTGCACATCTCAACTCAGAAGAAGTTATTTATGTAAGAGATGCTCATGCTGAATGTATACAACATTCGAAGTTGTTGCAGAGTGAACAGTTTCTGTGAGTGTAAACTTTTGCATGACATTTAGTAGGTTTAAAAACTGGCATGAAGGAGGTGCACACCAGCAAGTAAGGCTTGAAAATAAAGTGTTAGTGTATAGAACTACATCAATAAGCTGTGAACATATATTCCATCAGGGAATAAAAACAGTATCATACAGCACAAAAATACTAGTTTTCATTTTGGGCTTTAATAAACCAATAAAGATGCATTAATTGTCTATTTAGTTCTCCAGCTCAATACTTATTTTCAGAAGTTTAGTCTGCTTAAGACGTATCAGTAACGAATGAGCAAACTCTTGAAATTTTGGTTATCATTTTGATTTAGAAATTGTGTAGCGCCTGTTAAGCATATTGTTAAAGATGAAGAATACAGGCTTCTAAGTTTAGTGGCCACATACCACAGGAGGCTTAAGGACAGAGGTCAATGTGAAATGAGTATTCATCTGCTGCCAGCTATCAGACTAAGTGCCATAGGGATATGAGTCTACTTGAATACTGGATGATTTTTTTCCTCCATTACCTTATTTTATCAGACTTCTTTCAAGACACAAAGCCATGCTTCTTTTCTTTTATCAAATTTAAGACCTTTTACTCCTATAACTTGGTTTTAGTTACAGTTCAAGGGCCAAATTCAACCAGCACAGTACATGCCTGCAGAATTGAAATTTTAAAATTCCTGTCAAAAAGCAATCTTCTGCATCATTGGTCTTTCACTGTAAATGTTGTATTTAAGTATTTTCTACTAATTAGACAAATGACTCAACTACATTGCAGTCACTACAGTAAAACCACTAACTCTTCACACACTGCAAGACTCTTTTCAGACTTTCAGGTAATGTCAGGGTCTATTTATGCTGAAACAATCACACCATTTACCTGAAAGACGTCCTGCCTCCTGTCCCATTACTTGGCCAGTCTCCAAAGAACGTCATCTTTGTTCACTCCCACAAGAATAGAAGTGGACAGAACTGTTTCAAAGGCCCATTCCAGTTTTTTTACCTTAAGACAATTTTCTTTTGATTCAATCTGATCAGGGAGGCCAGCTGTTCAAGCAGGCTATGAATCAGCTGACTAGCTCTATCTTCTATTTAGTTCAGGCAAATAGACCAGGTTAAGGGCTTATAAAATCACCTGTGGCATTGCATGCACAGAAATGCACAGAAGCAATTAACACTGCCCTATACCACATTTTTAGTTAGACCAAATGATTTTCAGTTGCTCTGTTTTGCAGAAGCTTACATACAAAACTACATTACCCAGAAGTAGTCAGACCTTTTACTTCTTTTTTGTCAGTATGTAATGTTTCCAGTATGATTGTATGCAAGTCCCTCATACCAGCAATATCAGTATATGAAAGAGAAGGCAGAACAATCTGCTTCAAAATTCAGACTTTGCCTTTTTTTTCCATTTAATGAAAAAAACCTCCAACCACTACATACAAGTAGCAGTGCTAAATGTAATCAAAACCCAAACACACCACACACAACAACATTCTTTGTACAGAATAAAGACAAGGTGAAAGGCTTCAGAATATGAGATCCAGAGCAGCCATCACTGCTTATTTCTGTTGTGGTGATTATTTAATCTTAACATTTTTAAGTCTGGGGGGAAAAAAAAAAAAACGAAAAAAATACCAGCTTAATGACAGACCTCTGTATACAAATTTTTCTTCCACAGCTCTGTGGATGACTTTGTAGGGAAATGATCTAATTAAAAGTGCATGAGGAAATACAGTTTTACTACTTACAGTTCAAGTTCCACTAAACCTCTCGCGCACCCCTGCTTTACAAAGAGACCAACCTGGAAAATTAATTTAGAAACTGTTATTGCAAAATAAAAGTGTAGTATTAAAATATAATGCCTTGCAAAATTACGCATTTGTATAAGGGACTTGCTGTAATGGGGTATTTTATTGAAAACCTACAACTAAAAACTAAAATCTTTTTAGACTATTAACTAAAAATACTGGAAGACACTATTGTCTTCCACAGTATTAGCAGCATTAGAACTTCCTCCAGAATTTCACCATTTCTGATCAACTTCAGCCTTCAAAGCTGAGCAAATTATAATCAGCAGATCCACGGAGAGGAAGGAGTTCTCACAAATTTGGGGAACAAAGGGAATACAAATGAAAAGACACTGCCAAACATCTGCACTAAGAGAGCTGTCAATTCTAACAGTATGATATGTACAATCCCTTACGCACCCACGTTCATTGCTCCAAAGATCTACTCAAATATATTGCATGCAATGAGAATACCCAAGAAAACAAGCACAAAAGTTAAAAATTACACAATACAAGTTTCTTACTACAGCATCAACACATGATCTCTTGGGAGCAGAGTATGAAAATATTGGAACAATCTAAATTCCATTAAAACCTAAGATCAGTAGCTCCATGTTTTTAGACAAATTCTCAGACCCATTAAGGATATGTTATTTCCATAGACACCATGTATTTGGAAATTTGATTTAGACTTTTGTGTTTGTCCTTTAGTTGGTACTTCTGATCAAATTTTATGTAGGCACCCATTTTCTTACCCCACTACAGATGCTTAGCCATCTTTAAATATAATCTCTCATCTACTCAGTTTGCAGTGCAATTCAGGTGTTTCCATCTCATAATTCATCCAAGAAAACAATTAAGAGAAAACCCCTTTCATAAAACCCTTTGTCTCTGGAACAGGTTATTCATCAATTCAGACACCTCACCTTGTACAAAAATAAAGCAAATCAAGGAAGAGCCTCTCCCCTCCTCCTCTGCTGGACAGCACTCTTACTGAAATTTAGATTGAAGATGAAATTACAGAAGCTTACAGTTACCTTGTCAGCTCGCCCTATGAAAGAAGGTTTTCCAGCCAGTCCCAGGCAGATGGCACAAACAATGCTTGACTTTCCTGTTCCATTAGCACCTATAACCACGTTCAGGTTGGGCCCTGGACGTATCTCACAGGCGTCATATGTTCTGCAAAACACAGTAAATTTTTGAATCTTACAGACACACTGTACGTACTCCCTTTAAAAACCGAGTACTTTGTTAAAAACATTTAATGATTTTATTAAGTGCAACGTAAAATTACCTAGACTCAATCCTCCAACACCGTTTTGTAAGAAGATCTCGAGAGTGAAAATTAACATGTCAGTAAAATACTGTGAATTACATTCGTACCGGCCAGAGTTACTCACAAGAACTCCCTTCAAAATTAGTGATTACAAAGAACGAAATCTAACAACATGATAAGAACAGTTCAGTTTCTCTTGAACTTACTACGGTATATTTTTATTTCACCTATTAAAAAAAAACACCCCCCAAGCAAACAGAGAAAACGGAGTGAACTCAGTCTATTGCACTACATTTAATTCCAGCTGCCTGCTGTACCACAGCCACGGCAGATTCCGCTCGTTTAGCCCACGGGGCAGGTTCTCTCCACATCTGACCGAGGTGCCCCCCTGCCAGGACAGCCCCGCGTCAGGCGCTGCCCCTTCAGGCGCTGCCGGTGCCGCCGCCCCGGCCCCTCAGCCGCGGGCCCGCGCCGCGCCGGGGCAGGGGACACCGCCACGCACTCCCTCCCTCCTGCCCCCGCTCACAGGAAGTTCTTCATGAAGATCCTAACGATGGAGCCCACGACGAAGGGGGGAGCCGGCCGGGGGCTCTTCAGGGCCCTCTTGCCCGCGCCGCCATCGGACGGGGCCACCACCGCCGCCATCTTGGCCTGAGCCCGCCCTTCGGCCCAGCCGCGGGGCCGCGCTCGCGCCGCC
>VXBX01000437.1:0-11239 GCA_013400415.1 Scytalopus superciliaris
AGCCTAGCCATGATGATGATTTTCCTTTACATTGTATTGAGAAAAGATCCATACTCTTCTAACAATGATTGATCCAGTACCACAGAATTTATTTGTTTCAAGTGAAATAGTTTGGCAGCATGGGCACAAAGCACATCATAAAATGACAGACCAGTTCTCATGCTGCCTGAAATATGTTATGTCTAAGTTTACTTGCCTTATTTTGCCATTCCTGGAACAGATCTTGAGGACTGTAGTCAAAGTCCTTTCTGGCAAACATCTCCTGTTGCTCTCAGTGACCTTTCTGTAAAGTAAGATTGTTTATTATATGATATGAAGGATTCTAACTGGTGAATTTAAGAGCTCACTTATCTACTGTTTTTTTGTACAATTTAAACAGCTACAGAGAGATCATCTGGTGAGGCAAAGCAGTATATGTTTGCTACCTGTCTGCAGTAGTTTTGTAATGACACAGTACTGGTCTTGGTGTCCACAGTAAAGACTACTTTCAGCTTTAAGCATAAGGGATGTGGTGAATAAGCAATCAGGAGAAGAAGGGCATGCTCTCAGGGAAAGGTCAGCAGCTTTCCAGACTGTTATTCTACACTAGACATCACAGTTTGAGGAGCCACAACAGCATAATTGCACAAAGGGTGGATAATGTGTGAAATGGTGTCATGATCCAGCACTACTGTGTTTTAAATTGATTGTGGCTAATTACTACCCCATTTTCGATCTTCACAGCCTCTGAGTTTTTTACTGACTTTGTCTTGCTGGTTTGTCTTCCTCTCTGTTGATCAGATAAGAAGCAGAGACTGACATCAAAGAAATGCGCAGTCTATAACAGTGTCCTAAATATGAAAATTCATATGTTAATCAATCAATGGCCATTATAAAGAAAACAAACCAACAAACAAAAATCCTATTTTCCAATATATAGAAATTGTAGTCTTTTTCTAACATTTTTAAGATGTTAATTCACAGTCTTATAAGTATATTCCTGTGCCATTGAGCTTCATGAGTTTCACAGAAACCTTATAAAATACGTGGCACTCTGCATCTACTAGAGAAATATGTCATCTGATGTTTCCAGTCTGTTGAGTTTCTGCTGTTTAGGTATTCACTCTTGGTCAAACTGGACTCTCACCATTGTTCTTTCTACAGTCAGGTATATTTTTGTTAGTGTTTCTGCTAATTCCAAGGTTACAAAATCCCAAACTGGATGCAAACCAGTCTTTGTTTAGTGTCAAAAAGGTATTTGTTCCAAACAGCTCATTATCCTTCTTATTGCTCAGAATATTGTACTTTGGTTTGAGGAAGCTGGCATTAGGAAGAAGTAGTGATATCAGAAACTAGAAATCACTTACTTGCTAAACCAAACCCCTATCTGATGTAAGCAAAGTGCTTTTGTCCCTTTTTGAATCTACTTCAGTAACTTACACACTACATGTTTGTGAAGTCTATAAAAGGTATCAGTTTTTATCTGCTGGGGCTCAGCTGGTTCTTATGAAATTCACCTAGGAGCATGCTAAACAAGGCCCCTACAGAAGTTATTAAAGGCTGTGTAAGGCTCCGTTTTGCACAAAAGGGTGTCCTTCATGTGCTGGAAAAGACAATCCAAAAAAGGAAGTGGATGAGGATACTTACTACTTTTCACTTTTCCTTAACTAGTCATGAAATTATGTAAAGTCAGGAACAGTCTTGATATTGAAAATACATAGAGCCTTAATTATGCTTAGATTCTGCCTGTAGAACAACAAAAAAGTCTCTACATACTTTTTTGCTCTTTGTCTCTGTTTTGTGGGTACACAGAACTCAAAGTATTTATATCTCTCATGCAAAAAAGAAGATGAAAAATACAATTTCTGTGCCAGTTTTAAGATAGCTAATACTCTCTTAAAAATATTTTGCTGGAGATATCTTATCTGTTCTTACTATTACATTGCTTTTTCTCAGTTAAAATCATGTTCCTCAATTTTACTATTACAAAGCCCATGCATTCCGATCCCTCCTCTAGTTCTTGTTTGATGACCCGTCTTTTTATTATTATTATTCTTTCTATTGTCCTTCACAAAGTAGAGAATAATATAAGTTGAAAGCAAGTGCTATTTTGTCACTTGGTCATGCTTTGTGCTTTTCAGAAAACAACACAGTATGACCAAGAGTTATACTTAATCTATTTAAGACTTTGAACATAAAAAGAAGAAAAGCAAAAAAACACCACCTCTGTCTTTCACAAAATTATTGACAACTGACTCAGCCTAATTGCCTAGTGAGAGAAAGAATTTTTTCTTCATATCTTAAGATATATTTTTTAAACTGATATGATTTCTTCTCTGTAATTTTCTCTGGTGTCTTTTTAGTACACACGGATGTACTAAAACATCAGGATACTATGCATTAGAAAACAGTTGCATCAGCTCATATAAGCCAACAAAAGTAACGAAAATTTCTTTTCTAGAGGGAATGGTAATCCTGCCTATGAAAAAACCATTTCGGAAATAGAAGAGCAGCAACACTAGTAGCATAGACAGCAGATGCTGTGTAGCTCCCATTCCCTCAGGAATGACACATAAAGCACTACAAGTCTAATTAGATCTCAGGAGAGTAGAAAAGCGCATTTGACTGTCAATTTAAAGACAGCGGTACAAGAGCACTTTTATTTCCAAAGACTTAAAATTTGAGTTATCTTTGCATGAGGCATGTGAATTTAGAATGTGATATTTACTGAAAATCAATATCAATGTACTTCACAGTGTTATGAAAAACACGCTTGGTACTTTTATTATTTGTATTAGCAGACTGAAAGGAAAGAAAAGAAAACAACATGTGAGACTAGAAAAGAAATATATGGCTACCAATAATCAGAAGTAATAAATTAGTGACCTTAGTTGCATAAACTTGTGGTTAAAGTGTAACTCATATGCATTCTCAATACTAATGCTCAAGAAACAGCTTTACACTATGATGTATATGCATACATGAATTTCAAAAGAACTTTAACACTGAACTAATTTTAAAACGTTTTTTTCATCTCACACACATTGAGATTTCTGACGAGCATAAAATTAATCCCTTATATTATTATTAAATTAAACATGCATATATTTTAAAGTTTGAGTCCGGTTTACCACCAATTGGTAAAGTGCTTGGAGTCAGATACTGTTTACATAAATGTAGATGCTTCACGACACAAAAGCTTGAAAATTTTAACTATTTGACTGTAATATGGCCTTCTGGTATTGATTATTTTAATTGATTCAGCTTCAAGGAACAACGGGGCTAAAGGAAGGAGAGAAGGATCATCAAAACACAAGATAATTTGGGTTGATAACGACCTCAGCATGGTTAGGGAGGTTGTAGGGGGTGGGGAGGGTGTCATTTCATGTCACCTACTTTATTAACAATTTCAGGTCATTGGTAAAGATGTTAACAATGTCTATGGATCTGGTCCAGCTGTTGGGAACAATGAAACTGGAGAAGGCAAAGGATATGAACATATACTGTCTAGAACCTGGAAAGGTGACCCTTCTCAATGCTGATGGTATGACGATTAATAGATGATTATTAGAAGAAAAGTTTTTTTTCTTCCCTCTTATATTATTCCCTGTAATTGTTTTATTGATCTAAGACCTAAGCAAATTAACGTTTATGGACTGATTTATCTGTTCTATTAAAACATCTCTAAGATGAAAAGAACTTCGGATGGGGAGAAATTAAGCCTGCAGTTTTTCAGATATAGCCTAACCCACAGTGGACCACCAGGTTTAATACTTAAATATGTGGGAAGTCTCCAAGATGATGAGGCTCTGGGTTCAGTAAGCTTTAAAAATATAGTGGTAAACATAATACGTTACTGTAATGGTTCATCTAACTTGTTTCTCATAACAAACCAAAGTGATGCCTGACACATCCTCTGTACTCCCACAGTGTCTAATCATTTTGGTTACACATACAGATTCTGCTGGCTTTCTTATTTTTAACAGATTGCCTATTTGCCCTTTGTATTGTTGTCAAATGTTAGAATTTGCATCTTCATTCAGCAAGGAGTTCTTTAACTTTACCACATATTTTGGGGAGAACCTTTGGCACTGTTTTGTTCCAATTTGTCTTTTGTCATCTGGAACTCCCTATTACTTATTTTAGAAGAAGTGGAGAAAAAATATATCCTTCTCTGTGCTGCTGATTATTTTAATAGTATCTGTCTTGGCCCTCTTATCTACATGTGATGTAGATATAATATTACTATGGTGTTCTTGTAATCTTTTCTGAGTGTGATTCGTGGTTTTGAGTCTGCAGGTTGTTCGTGCCAAAGAACACTTGATTTTGAGAGTATTTGTAAAACATTTATCTGCTTAAAATGAAATACTGCAGACGGGAAAATTTATCTTGGAATTCGTGTCAGATATGGTACATGATTTAGCCAACAAAACTAGAAAAACTTAGAAAATGAATTGTCTAATTTCTGCTGCTTCAAATGTACGTGTATTTGGAGGCTTAACCCTAGGCTCCACTCTCAGACTTGGAGTTGGGAAGGGGTATGTATTGCATTTTTCTGGTGTGTCATAGGTTACTGATTCAGCTTGGAGGAGATGGTATGTCTGCTTTTCTTGTGTGTGGTAGAATAGTCTGTATAACTGATAATAAAAAAGCAGCTTCATTCTGGTATCAGTTCCTCTGGCTTTGAGATCATGTTCCTGCAGAACTGCCTGTCTGTAGATTTTTACTTTAGAGTACTCTTTGAGTTGGAATAAGCCTTCCCTAACTATTGAGCTGATTTATAAATGAATAGCAGCAAAACTACTTCCTTCCTTTTAGAGGAGAGAGATACCAGCTGTGGAAGAACAGCTTAAACAATCCAGATCTGTGACCGCTCTGGAAAACTACATTCTGCGTTATGTGGACTGCTGCTATGTTTAAAGGACTGTTTGCAGTTTAAGGACTGTACCCAGTTGGAGGATTTTATCATGTTATATGTTTTTCCTTTATTGTACTGTGGGTCCTTGCTGGAATTTTCCATTCCTCATGACTTGTATCCCACCCCTGATTGGTCCCTGCTTGCAGCAGTGTGGCATCTCCTTATGTGGTATGCCCTTGGTTTTCCAGTTTGGAGGGTTTTGCCTTGTATTGCAGCCTCCTCCCTAACCTCTCCCTAAACCCCTCGTAGGTTCCACCATGTTCTGGAACCTTCCTTAACTACCCTTTAAGTGCTGGGCACCATTTAAATAAAGTGTCCATTCCAGTCCATTCCAGTGACCTCACCCCGCAGGGTGGACCATTCCTTTCCCATTACCCAGAACGACCGCAATTCCTCTACTTGGACTTTATATATTATGGTTATATTCTAGTATAAATGTATGCATTTCCTTTTCCTCTAGCTAAAGAAATTATTACAGTTTGAGGACAAAATTATGATTTAAATTTTAATCTAAAATAGTTTTTCTCTGAAATTGAGATTTTTAATTTTTTGAGTTGAACTGAATTTTGTCTGCTGGACTGTGTAGACCTCAGGCAAAATGCAGGAAACAAGTGTATCTGATGCAGACAAAAAATGTTTTCAAAACAGCTTTTTAAATATTAATTTAATTGCAGTTAATTATAATGCAATGAACAAAAAATAATGTCAAAGTCAATAAAGTATGGTAAATTAATAAATGGATATAGATATTTGCTATAAATTGTTTGATACAAATAATAAAATAATAGATTGCCTAACACTGGTAAAACCTGATATCTTTAATTACATTCTTAGGGAATCTGTCAGGTGGAAATATTTACATGAGAATAAATTCATAGACAGGACTGGAGTTCCTTCTTTTTTTCCACTTCCATGAATAAAAATGTATTCTATCTTAAGACAAACAAACATATCTCGTTTGTTATTTGTGGTCAGACTGATTTGATTGGCTAATTCTTTGCTTCTATTACATTCTTTTGCAAAGGCCTGGTGTTTTATTTCAAGGTCCATGTCTTAGACTAACACGTGTCAAATCTTATTTGTATTACTTGCAGCTTTTTTTAAAAAAAATAAAATTTTAAAAATGTGTTTTAGATAGTTTATTCCCTCAAAGCTGACAGGTTAAATGGCACATGTGTTGCAGTTACTTAAATACAATTTCTGTGAGGCCCAAAAGGTCACTGGACCTGAAGAAAGTCAGTGGACTCCTGTGGGTCTGAATACAATTTGTTAGCAAAAATTTTGAACTATTTCATTCATCAGTTCATTTAATTCTAATGACATAAAGTGGTGTTATATAAGCCTAAATTCATACATGTCCTCGCTCCTTCTACTAACACAGCTGCAGAATAACAAAAAAGCCAAAACTCCAAAAAGGCTCAACAACAACCAAAAAAGTTGTATCTATTGGAATATCATTGGCTGTAACAGCAATTGCACAATTTCTAATATAATCTTGCATTTTCCTCCAACCTCTTTTAATGAGTACACTCAGAACTTAACCAAAATGTCAGTTGTATTTCTTCTAGTACACAAGTGCCTGTGTTATGCCATGTATACCATATTTTTCCTTTTGTTTCTGAAGACTTGCATGCTTGTATATGTACACAGACTTTGTAATTATACCTACCTGAAGTTAAATTCAAGCTTAGTCTCAGCCCTGAATATCTAAAAGAAACAAAAGAAAGGCTGCAAGGGAGGGGAGGAGTGGGCAGGGGAAGGTGGCCAAGAGCATAGTTCAGCATGGCACCGGCTTATTTTATGCTATTGATTTAACAAAAGATTGAAAATGTGCAGCAGTTCACACAGAACTATTCCGAAAATTGACCACTGGGCTAGGCAAGGTCCCAGTAAACACACAGCCCTCAAACCAGGGGTTTTAGTGTGAATGTTTGCACTTATAAGTGAAGTGTCATTAGGAAAGTATTTTTTAAATCTATCGTAAGTGTAATAAAAATTCGTGTCTTCAACAATTGTCACTTCAACTCTGTTGACTAAGTAAAAGAAGGTAGCTCATATAACAATAGCTGATTATTTGTTCTGTGACCCATCTTCTGTTCAAAGCAAGTCTTATCAAGTAAGATTGTCTTTGTAAAATAAGCTGTAGTCTTTTTTTTTTTTTTTTTTTTTATTTATTTTGAGATAATTTTGGACATATCTTGTATCTTAGAATTAGCTTTGCCATATAATTTTGGAAGCTGACAAATANGCTTATAATGGTATCACAAACTCAAAGAGAAAATATTACAATACCAGGAAATGCAGAATTCTAACTTGCTTGGCTGTTTGGCTTCAAGTCTTCAAAGTGCCTGACATTTTAAAGAAACCACATTGTATTTCTACAAAATAAATAATGTTTAGGACAAGCATTTAGAGCATAGGAACATAGATTATTGAATTTTTCCACTATTTGGCCAGAATCTGGTAAAAATTAGAAGCTGAGCTATGGTACTACCTACGTAACTTAGAGCAATGCAAGTGCAGTTAATGAGTTAATGTCAGTTATTGGTAGCTGGAGAGTGACTATTGAACATCATATTGTAATTATTCTGTGCACATTCTCTTCATCTGGAATTAAATGAAAAGAAAGGCATCCTATGTTTTATAATTATATTCTATTTGATCTTGCATTCAAAACTGAAATTAGATTTTCTCAGTTTGCTGCTCTGAGATGAACCAGTAAAAATGTTGTTCTCATTACCATCTTACAGTGACATAGCCCTGACACAAAATATGACTAAAATCATATTGATGAATATGAAATAATTCCCACATGTCTTTCTGGTTGTTTTCTTAACAGTGTTGCAGGTAATGTCAAGTCCACTAAACTAACTAACGTCCCTGTGGGTAAGCTCCATATCAAAACTAAACAGTATGACCTTCTGAGATGATGCCTCTGTAGCATCTTTTGTTTAAGTAAGTTTACCTCCTCATATTCTTTACCTCCCGACCCCACAGTGAAGGAACCCTATGTGGTATCCTGGATTTGCGGAAAAGTCATTAATCAGATTGCAGGTATCTATAAATCTTATTTGTTGTTTTTACATACAGCCATGAAGCAAGAGTTTGGGACAACATAAAAGTGAAAAGGAACTTAAAAATATATGTGTATATGTGTTCATATTTGTTTGTACATACTGATGGATGATTTATCACAGATTCTTTATCTCCTCTAATGGATGGTCACTACATCAATTCAGCTGACTGATATCAAACACATCAGCAACAAATACTTTTCTTTCCTCTAAGAAAAGATACTTCCTCTGTTTTTGCAGAAAATATTTTAGAAAAAGAAGTATTTTGGAATATCAGTTAAAACTTGACACATTTCTCTGTTAATCTACTCTCACACTAACATATTTCTTCAAGTTATGTAGCATGAAAGCAAAGCAATACAATAGAGATTTAACAACGATTCTAGACAGTCCTTCCCAGTGTTGTATTGTCAGTGGTTTTGGTCAATAATTACAAAAAGTAAAGTGCCAGCTAATTGCTGTCTTGCTAACATTCATAATAATCTGCCTCGTTATTCTCTCCATAAATTATCTCAATCCCTCTGAACAATTGCTTTAGGGTAGCACAGAGAACAACTCCTACAGAATTTATTTTTTTTTTCATATATATTTAGTATTGTCAATATACTGTGACTTAACAGTTGTCTCATAATTGCAAATAAAAACAAAGTCTCCATTCTAGCAGTGGAGTCATTAACTTCTACCTATATCTATGAGAAGTGCTTTTCAGAACATACAATTTTAATCAAAATGTGCTTTTGTTTTAACTTTATGCACTTGAATGCTAACATTTCAGCTGGATATTATCAAATAGTTGATAAACATCTTGGTTTATGTACTTTAAGGTGAATTGATAAGACTACTAAATGAAAAATTAACTTACTAAAAATTTAACTCCATTGGAATATTTGTTTATCCAGAACACAAAACATACTGGGAACTTACTGCTCATACACAGAAGAGAAATCTACCAGATCACTTGAAGTGATCTAAAAGCACTGTAGAAGGATATACTCAAAACAATATAAAGATGATCAAGAAAGGAACAAGAACAGAATGCTTCTGAAACTCATTCATTCTTAGTAGGAACTTAAAATCACCTCAATCACCTTTTAAGTCATCATTCAAGCGCCAAATTGAAGGTGAGGTTCAAGCCAGATGCTGTAGGGAATCAGCAGTTAACACACAAACAACATAAGAATATAGAAATCACTTTTTTTCAGATAATGACTGGAGAAAATATGAAGGAGAAATTAAGGATTTTTTCACCCTTTATTTCAGAAAGAAAGAGAGAGGAAGGGAGAGGAAAGGAGGGAGGGAAANATAGGGAAAGTTTAGTAGTTCAGGCTTTCAAGTAATCATTCTTATAGTCAAAACAATGCAATTAAGATTAGAGCATTTCCAGATTACACAATTGTTATCTGGTATCATGTAAAGCAGGTAGAAATAATGGCTTTTTCAGTTCTGTCAATGACTACAGGTTGATTTGATAAGTAGAAGTATTCATAGTAATCATCAACTTTTTATTTACCTGGGGATATAGCAATATTAGAGATTGAAAGAACCTCAGAAACATTTAAATCTTGGAAATCTTCAAAGAAATCTCTTGGACAGTGTGCAATAATAAAGATGCACCACAAAGGAACACATAGTTTCATCAAAATGAAGGTACTCACAATGGGGACCTTCACATAGTGAAATTGGAAATTTTTGGCAATTGGTAAACAAATTGTGGTAGGGAGCTTGCATTGTGTCACCCTGTAGTCATGTAGTTTCCTTAAAACATTATAAACTCAGTAAGAGTTTTCTTAGATTATACAGGAAAAGTTTCAGCACCGCTATTCAAATAATTGTGCTAATTGATGTATTAAATGAATGTAAGACAAAAAGTCAATGCATTCTTGTTAGATCACCACTAGCTCACAACAAATATATTTTGTCTTTCATGAAGTGTTACGCCATTGACCATGTGCAGTAATATTTTGCATCAGTTACAAACTTTTAGATTTCACCAGAATTTGTACAAGCACTTATTTATATTTTAAACAAATTGTTTCTCATTGTGTGTTCTTATGTTATGGTGAAGAGATTTAACTCAGGTTACAAAGATAATGTGATTCTTTTAATAATTATTAATATTCTTTATATAAGTTGAACACATTTGTTTTGTTGCTTGGTATTTACCAAGCTAATTGCTTTAATTTTATGCATAAATATGTTTTTATTATTAGGTAAATTTATGTAAATATAATTTTTTCATATTCTGTTCCAAACCAAGGAAATAAAAACTTATTACCTGTTATCTGTACTTGGAGACAATGACCTCCTCTCTAAAACCGTGATGACACACCACAGACTCTGGACTACAAAATTCCCTGTTAGAGTCAACCCTGTGATAACTTTCTCACTGCTGACCTCCTGAAGTCAGATCCCAGAAGAAAAAGTGATATTTATACAAATCACTAGGAAAACAGCTCCAAGTTTGATATGGCTCATGTTAACTTGATGCATGAGTTTATAAGCTACAGTATATCTTTTGATATAACCTAGAACAGGTTGTCTTTTGCAGAAGAAGAAGCAGTAAAAGCTAGTTATTACTAGCATCTTCCATAAATGGTCGGGGAAAACCAACATTCTTTAGAGATTAATAATTGAACTGATCCAATAAATATTCCAAAGGAAACAGCTCACAGTTTAGTTGCAATACAGGAATCATAGAGTTCGCAAAATTGAGAAAAGGTCAGGAAGTATTGAGTCCTTAAGTCTTCGAGAAAAAACATAAAAAGTAGTCTCAATTGATATCTGATCCCTTTTGACTCCTAAAATGAATCAGTGATTCCATTCCATACTCTGGGAATAAATATTTGGTAAGGAAAATGGGGGGAAACAAATACTTGTTCTCAGAAATATTTGTGTACTAATATTTATGACACTCTGCATGGTCTATTAACATTACAGAATCCCACAATATGCTGAGTTGGAAGGGACCCACAACAATCATGAAATCCAACTCCTATCCCTGCATGGGACTATCCCAAGAGTCACACCATGTGCCTGAGAATATCATCCAATTGCTTCTTGAAGTCTGTCAGGCTTCGTGTTGTGACCACTTCCCTGGGAAGCCTCTTCCAGTGACCAGCCATCCTGTGGGTTAAGAACCTCTTTCTGATATCCAACCTAAACTTTGCTTGACACAGCTTCATGCTGTTTCCTTGGGTCCTGTCACTCATTACCACAGAGAAGAGATGAGGCCTGCACCCCTGTCCCCCTCCTTTGGACACTCTAATGG
>VXBX01000438.1:0-14876 GCA_013400415.1 Scytalopus superciliaris
TATACACACACACACACATATTTCATGTGGCCTGTTAGACAGTGCACAACCCCAAGATGCTCATGAGTGCTTCTATTTCCTGTTGAAATCCTGCTGACATCGGGGTTTTTTTCCCACCCAGTTCTCCTTTTCACTCTGAAGCCTGTCCAGATTCATCTTTTCTGCAAGTCAGATTCTCGTTTGCTTGTCTGTCACTTCTTTGTTTCCCCCAGCTCGGGTAACAAGACCTTCAAGATGCCGCTGAAAGGTTCTTTTTCCCTCTCGTGTTTGATGCCAAAGCCAATCCTGACGAACCAAAGTGCGGCGGGGCTGTCTTGGGGAGGGGCTGAGCTGCTTTCCTGCCCCTCCACAGAACAATCCCACATCCCAGGGGGATCACATTCCAAGCTGTGCCCTCAGGGGGAGCGGGGAGGGAGTTGCTGGAGCTGTTCAGAGGGTACAGAAGGGTTTCATCTCCAGCCCTGTCATCCCCCTGTCTCTAATCTGCCCTTGAAATCCCTCCAAAATGCCATATCAATGTTTTCCAAGGAGCATCACAAACTCAGCCAGACAGCTGGATTAGCATTTGGGGCTCCTCCCTCTTTTTTTTTTTCCCAGCCAAGAGTTGGGGTTTTTTTTCTCCATCTTGATCACGTTGAACCGAAACTTTGCAGTGACCCAGCAGCGAAAGCTCAGCTTTTCGAGGACGGCTTAAAAGCCGTTTAGGTGAGCACGAATTAACATTTCCCTCGCCTTGTAAAGGTCAGCCTTTAATTGAGATTCACCACGCTGAGTGCACAGCCTGGATCCAGAGCCCCCTCTCCTAAGAGGAGGCACAAATTGGCAGCATAATCTCATCAGAGGCTGAGGTTACTTGGTGATAAATCACTCCATTCCGAGCAGAAAACACGCCAGATGCTTGAAAGACTTCTGTGGCTTCGAGTTTGAGTAACAGTTGGAGGAGCTGTGGCTGTCTTGAGTTTTTCCTAATAAGGCAGAACTGTTGGGGAAGAAAGTGATTTTTCTGCCTAATTAAAGGATTAAGATGTTACACGTTCGGTTTTGTGTTGGCTGTGACTCGTTTTTACGTGCTCGAGACTCGAAGGTGTCGCTCTCCTGTATAGCCATTTGTGTCTGATATATCAGATATTGCTGCCCCCCCCCCAAAAAAAGGCAACAGCTTTCATATATCCAGTGTTCCCTGCCTTTTCCAGGGAGATACACAGCACTGAGGAGGTGATTCTCTCCTGCAGAATGAAGATGTGACTTTAATCAATAAAAGGAGGTGATTTAGGGTTCTGGAGGTACAAAGGCTGATGGTTTCTCAAGGGCTCCGTGGGCCGAGGGCATAAATCAGTGTTGGAGTTTTTGCTGAATATATCACAGGCAGAGTTAAAGTATTTTCTCATCAGAAGACAGAAATGTGGGTGTTTTCCAGGTGGGGAAGGTTTTCTAGAAAAAGGCTTTGCATCCAGTAAAGGGGAGAGAGGGAAAAGGGTGTTTTTATGGAGGCTGGAGATGGAGAAAGGGGAGAATTGTGTAATGGTTTGGGTTAGGAAGGACCTTAAAGATCAACCAATTCCACCCCATTCCATGGGCAGGGACACCTCCCACTGTCCCAGGTTGCTCCAGCCTGGCCTTGGACACTCCCAGGGATCCAGGGGCAGCCACAGCTTCTCTGGGAATTCCATCCCAGCCCCTCAGCAGAGAATCCCAGAATAGTTTGGGTTGGAAAGGGACCTGAAAGCCCATCCAGTTCCAACCCCAACACCTCCCACTGTCCCAGGTTGCTCCAGCCTGGCCTGGGACACTCCCAGGGATCCAGGGGCAGCCACAGCTTCTGTGCCCAACCTGCGCCAGGTTCCCCTCACAGGGAAGATCTTTCCCCTCTGGAAACAGCAGAGCTTTGAAGCCTCCTGTGAATGGGCTTTTAAATCTGTAATCCCCTGGGGCATTTGTTGGGTTTGGATCTTGGAAGGGACTGTCCCTTCCAGGAGTGTGTGGCTCCCTGTGCCAGGTTGGGATAACAGGCTGTGCTGCTTGGCCATGTCACCTGCCTGTAATTCATGTGGAAATGTCCTGTTGGGTGTGGACTGACCCAAGATTTGGCCTCTTGGGTCCTCCCCATTTCACTTCATGTTCTTTGCTGTCTTTCTTTCCATATCAGCTCCCACATCAAGGGCAGGATCCCCTGTAGGGAGCTGCCCAGTGCCCCAGGGTGGAGAAATCCTGCCTTCTCTCCTCCCTGCTGTGCCCATGTTCTTCCAGGGGCCTCTGGGAATGAGGTGGTGGCATTTCTGCACTACGGGAGAGGAGCCTCCTTATTCAAATCCCATCAGAAGGTCCATCAGATGAAGTTGTAGAGATGAGTATTTAAAGGAGTCCATTTAGTTCTGGTTTAACTGACCCGAAAAAGGTGAACTTGGGGGCATTAATGGGAGGATTCTGGAGGGAGGACCCAGCACAGGGAAAAATGAACCTTCCCCTCAAATGTTATTTCCAAGTTAACCCAAAAACCTGTCATAGAATCACAGAATCGACTGGGTTGGAAAAGACCTCTGAGATCATCAAGTCCAATGTCAGGTTAACAAAACAATGTGTCACCAGAAATAAGCCTTTGGGCCAAATGAGAGGCATTTCTTTGCCTCAGTTCCCTGGAACCCTTTTGGAGCGTTGGGACTTCCCGGGAGTCTTTGTTTGGATGTGGCTTCTCTTCTCTCCAGCTCCTCCCCAGTCTCGTCCTGAAAGTGGGGAGAGGCTGAGGGGGCTGGGGGGGTTTGGGCTGGAGAAGAGGAGGCTCAGGGGGGACCCCATCACTCTGTGGGACTGCCTGAAGGGCAGTTCCAGCCAGGGGGGGGTTGGGCTCTGCTCCCAGGCGGGCAGCAATAGGACAGGGGGGCTGGAGCTCTGCCAGGGCACATTNCCTCCTTCCCAAGGCTCCATCCTTGGATCACAGACCAGACAAAGCTTGCCCACTCTTTGCAGTCATTAACGTGCCGAGTCTGTGTCTGATCTCACAAAGCTGCGAGGGCAGGGAGGGTTTCCAAGCCCCGCGTTCCAAGTGCTGTTTGCAATTCCTGACGTTCCCGCGAAGTCTGGATTGAAACTCCTGCTCTCTGCATCCATTTCCCAGATTTTCCCGCTTCCCCTGCCAGCCCTTTGAGCTGTTCAGTCACCACAAAGGCAGCGAAGTTGTCGGGACCAGATTTTAATGTGCGTTTGCTGCTCCAAGTTTGCTGGGATAAGCCAGGCGGGTTCTTGTCCCCCTAAATATTGGGGGTGGCGATTGCTGCAGCTCGTTAGTGGTTTCAGACCTAATTGTGGTTGCTTAATTATACAACAGCAAAAGTTTGCAGCTCAGTAGCTGGTTTTTAACAGGATACCAAGAATCCTGTGGGCTTGGAATGCATCAGTGACCCCCTTTGGGAATTCTCATTGGGGTTTTGGCTCCATTGCCATGAGGAATTGCTGGATGAACTCCCTCCCTAAGCCCTGAATTCCCTCTGCTCCCTTGGGATCTGCGAATGTAAGGAAGTGGTTTAAAGGGGCTCTTCCCACGGAGCTCTTTCCTGGTGGGATATCTTGGATATGGGGTGGAAAAGGCTGTAATTCCAGAAATAATCTGGTTTATGGAGCACTCAGGGCTTTTCCCCCAGCAGGGTGAGGTGCCAGTTTGGTATTATCTTGATTTAAAGAAGGAATAAACCCATGGCCGGTGGAAATAAGTGCCTTTTTAGGTGCTGTGGAGGGTTAAAAGGTGTTTAAACCACAAGCAGGTGAAATTTAAATGTGTGTGGGTTGCCGGGTGGATTCCCCTCCCAGACATCATTCCATGAGCCTTTCTCTCTGCTGCTCCATTGTCTGGAATATTCCCCTCCACCTTGTTTGGAGGGTAACTTAGAGCAGTAAAAGGAAATCCTGGGGTGGTGCTTATTGAAAACATTTATATCGTCTTGTCTCCTTGTCGTTTCAGGAGCTCATTTCACTGATAAAAATGATTATAATTGCTTTTATTGGTTATTATTTGGTTGTTTTCCAGAGCCCCCACTTTCCACCTGAGCCACTGGGCTGTGTGTAAATGTTGCTGTGCCCCTCAGAGTGGGTTTCCTGCAGGGGACAAGCCTTGGTGTCACTCAAGGCTTTATTTTTTAAGAGCATTTTTGTAACTGGAGGGTCCAATTTAGGAACTGGAACCCCTGTGGGGCAAAAGATGCCGGTCCCGTTTCAGGTGCTGCAACTGCAAAGGGAAAAGGGGAGAATAATTCGGTTTGCTGCTGTTGAGTGGCCACAGAGATGTGAAATGCAGAGAGATTTCTGCTTGAGGCAGGGGGAAAAAATCCAGCATGGCTCGTGTGGGAGCCTGAAGAGCAAAAAATGCCCCATTCCCAGTTGGAAGATCCTGCAAAAAGGTGGAGGAAGGAGAGCCAGAATTCCCAGTTGTGTCTTTGTCTGCCACGGCTTTGACTCCCTTGGGAAACTGATGTCTTTGCATAGAAAGGTGATGTTAAAATGTGATTTTAAATAGTCTGAGCATCTGTCCCGAGTGAGTGATTCGGGGTCACTCCAAGCACTGCCCTCACAGGTATCAGGCAGAAATGATTTCATAGGGATTTATAAAATTGGGAATTAACATTTGAGGGTTTTTCTCTGCGACTCGTTACGGGGATGAAACATCCGGAGGGGAATCGAGTTAGAGTCGAGTTGGGGGGATTTACACACAGAGCAGAGATGGGAAAGGCCAGGGGAGACCCTCCCGTGGAGTCACCGGGGCCAGAGGGGACCCCTCTGCTCTCTAAACTCCTGCTGGAGCTTAGGTGGCACTAAGGTGGGCTGAAGCGGACTAAGGTGGGACTAACATCGACTAAGGTGGGCTAAGGTGTGACTAAATTGGGGTAAGGTGTGACTAAGGTGGGTTAAAATGGGCTAAGGTGGGCTAAAGTGGACTAAGGTGGACTAATGTGGGACTAAGGTGGACTAAGGTGTGACTGAGGTGGGTTAAAATGGGCTAAGGTGTGACTAAGGCGTGCTAAAGTGGGACTATCATCAACTAAGGTGGGCTAAGGTGTGACTAAATTGGGGTAAGGTGTGACTAAGTTGAGCTAAAGTGGACTAAGGTGGACTAGTGTGGGACTAAGGTGGACTAAGGTGTGACTAAATTGGGGTAAGGTGTGACTAAGGTGGGTTAAAATGGGCTAAGGTGTGGCTAAGGTGGGCTAAAGTGTGACTAAAGTGGACTAATGTGGGACTAACATGGACTAAGGTGGGCTAAGGTGTGACTAAGGTGGGACTAAGGGAGACTAAGGTGGGTTAAAGTGGANCTAAGGTGGGTTAAAATGGGCTAAGGTGTGGCTGAGGTGGGCTAAAGTGTGACTAAGGTGGGACTAAGGGAGACTAAGGTGGGTTAAAGTGGACTAAGGTGTGACTAAGGTGGGCTAAAGTGGACTAAGGTATGACTAAGATGGACTCAGGTGTGACTAAGGTGGGCTAAGGTGTGACTAAGACGGGCTAAAGTGGACCAAGGTGTACTAATGTGGGACTAACCTGGACTAAGATGGGCTAAGGTGGGCTAAAATGGACTAAGGTGTGAAAAAGTTGGGCTAAAGTGGACTAAGGTGTGATTAAGATGGACTAAGGTGGGCTAAAGTGGAGTAAGGTGTGACCAAGGTGTGACCAAAGCCCGGTTTTACTCTGACTTGGACACAGTTTAAAGCAAGTAACAACATGGATTTCCTTAGGCTCGGCTTAGCACTCTGCCAGCAGCTCCCTGGGGGTGTGTTGAGGAGAAGGGTCTCCCTGCCTTGGGGAGGACAGATCTGTGTCCAGGGAGGGTCTGAAGCCTTGAGGGACCACCCAGCTCAAGGGGGGGTTGAAGCAGCTCAGGGGGGTTGGGGCAGCTTCCAACGTCCCCCCCAAGATCCCATTTCTGATCCCTCCTTATCCCTGAGTTTATTCCCATTCTCCTCAGGCAGAAGGGGTTAAAAACCAGTTCATTGGAATATTCTCCTGGTTTAATATCGGATCTTACTGGTCTTGCCACTCATTTCTGCCTCTTCCTTTGCATCCTTTGTTTGCAGTTGCCACTTTTTAGCCCAAAACTCCCATAAACATCCCGTGGGTGCTCCAGCAGCTTTTCTACTGCAGAGTTATTTATTTGCTGTTTATCTTGTAAGTCTGGTTTTTTTTTCTCTCAGGTTTCCACCCAAAGTGCTGCCTTTTTAATGGCTGGGCTTTTCCAGCCTCCACTGTTTGGGTTCAGAGGTGTAAAAACCCCTTAATTACCCCGCTGGCTCTGTTAAATATTTGGATTAACTGGAGGCATTCTGAGAGCACCGTCAGCCCCCTCTGGTAAAAGAACAAAGGAAACAGAGTTTAATTGAAAATTTCCTTCAGGTTTTCGCATCCTGTGAAATTGCAATCACCCTGAAGCCGATCCTAAAATTCATTCAGTGTCATTTATGCAGGAGAAATTTGGTTTGTTGCCTTTTCATTGCTAAAAAGGAGTACCAGGCTGCCTTTCTAGCCTGGATTAATAACACAAATATGATCTCTCGGGGTTAAACAGAACCAGCTTTAGGTGGAAACCACCCTCGTGTTGAGATTTTTACATTCTGACCCTATTTAATAGACACAGAAAATCATGGCATGGTTTGGGTTGCAAGGAGAAGACCTTTAAGGTCCCTTCCAACCCATAAAATCACAAATGAAATCCCACAACAACGAGTTGCCCTCCAAACTGGGAATAAATGGAACCCCCACCAGTCCCAGCTGATTCCCTTTTCCCCACCATCCTGGGAGGTTTTCCTGGGAATTCCCTGAGCAAAGACCCGTTGGGTTTGTGTGTTGGATGTTCCACCTGCCACTTCTTTGTCACACTGTGGGGAAACGAGTTGGGTGTTGGTGGCACAACCAAAAACCACCTTATTCACACCGCCAAAAATGCTTCGTTTTCCCCCTTTTCAGTCTTTTTTTCCCCCTCAGTGGGTGTTGGAGCTCCCTGAGCGAGTCCCAGCCAAGCAGAAACCACCCAGAGAAGGGTCATTAAAAGCAAATTAAAGCCAGACAATTGAATTAAATGCGGGGAGGGGAGACTGAAGCCTCTCCCTCTCTCCTTTCATTCGAAGCTGATGCAAACGGGCAGTGGGGAAGGAAATGAAAACGAACGTGGCTGAAGAAGTGGCAGGTTGGAAAGTCTGTGGAAGGAGTTACTGAAGCAGCTGGGAAGCAGGACCAGGGGAGGGATGTGGCGGGTGGAATGCCAGGGAAATTAAGCAGGTTAATTCCCAGCCTTGCTGCAGGACTCCCATTGCTTTCCAGGCTATTAGTTATTTAATGTGTTTAACCCACTTAATGCTCTTGGCTCGTGCTTGTGCAGAAAACCAGAGAAGGGAAGGGTTTTAACTTCACTTTTCCCCCCTCTTTTTTTCTTTTATTAGAAAAAGGGATATATGTTTTAAATTGGAAAAGAGCCATGTATGGTGCACTCAGTGTCCAGTGCTGATGTTCCCGTGGAGAGCACAGCAGGGATTTAATGGAAATATTTACCTGGAGAAGAGGCTCTGCTTGGATGTTTCCCAGTATGGTCTTGATTTTTATAGTTGCTGAGCTTCCCCTTTCCCTTTTTCCCACCATTTCCCCTCGGGGTTTTTCCCCTGGAGAAGGGAAGGCTCCAGGGACACCTGAGAGCCCCTGGCAGAGCCTGAAGGGGCTCCAGGAGAGCTGGGGAGGGACTGGGGACAAGGCCTGGAGGGACAGCACACAGGGAATGGCTTCCCAGTGCCAGAGGGCAGGGCTGGGGGGGATACTGGAGAGGGATTGGGGGCTGGGATGGGATGGGATGGGGTGGCATGGGATGGGGTGGCATGGGATGGCATGGGATGGATGGGGTGGGATGGCATGGCATGGCATGGGATCCCGCCTGGGGTTTGACCCTGGTTACCAAGGAAGGCCCTACAAAACCCAACCCATCACAAGGAGGCACATTCAAACCTCACTGGGCACAAGAAAAAGCCCCCTGAAGTCCTGTCAGACCTTTGGGAAGAGAGGGAAGGAAGGAGAGGAAAAGCCTGAAGGGCAACAACCCCCAAAGCTCTTCATGTCCCGTTCCTGCAGCTCTCCTGGGGGGATGTTGAACTCACCCACTTCCCCCACAGCTTCTCCTCAAGCTGCCTGGGTTTTATTCCCCTCAGGGTGTTGCCTGCTCAGTGGGAGGAGAAATTCCTGCTCCAGCTAATTCAGGGAATCACTGGAGTGTCCAGGAGTCCCCAGGTTTGTCCCTCCTGGTCTTGCCCTGGTAACTTAAGTTTGGATGGACTTGACCTTCTCACAGTTGTCTGGAATTTTGCTCTTAATGCTAATTATGCACCTTAAGAATTAGGATATTTATCCTAGGAATTAGGGTATTTATGAATTAGGATATTTATCCTATAAATTGGGCTATTTATCCTATGAATTGGGATATTTATCCTATGAATTGGGATATTTATCCTATGAATTGGGATATTTACTCTATGAATTAAGATATTTATCCTATGAGTTATCAAATATTGATCCTGTGGATTATAGCATATCTATCCTTTGAATTATCTGGTATCTATCCTATGGATTATATGGTATCTGTCCTATGAATTAGGATATTTATCCTGTGAATTATAGGATATCAATCCTGTGGATTACAGGATATTTATCCTTTGAATTAGGATCTGTATCCTATGAATTAGGATCTCTGTCCTGTGGATTATAGGGTATCTGTCCTATGAATTACAGGATATCTATTCTATTAATTAGGATATCTATCTATGAATTATAGGGTATCTGTTCTATGAATTACAGGATATCTATTCCTATGAATTAGGGTATCTATCTGATGAATAATAGGATATCTATCCTATGAATTAGGTTATCCTATGAATACTGTTATGAAATTGTAAAGGATATTTTAGGGAATGCTGCAGATGTATTTTATTCCTCCCCAATCCCTGGAAGTGTCCAAGGCCAGGCTGGACAGGGCTTGGAACACCCTGGGATAGGAGAAGGTGTCGGGGTTGGAAATGGATGTTCTTTCCATTGCCCTCCAACCCAAACCATTCCATAATTCCATGAATCCCGTCAGCCACCTCCAGGAAACATTTCCCACCTTTTGGGGCGTGTTTTAGGATGTTTGTCACAGCACAGACAAGATGTCAGAGGAGAGTTTGGGTGGGACAGCAACCCACATGAAGTTCTTTGCTCTTCCAGTCCTGCCTGATGGGTGGAGTTCAAACCTCTTGCACACGAGTGCACACACACACACCCCCACAAAACTAACCTGTTCCACTGCTAAAGGGGGCTCAGGGGAAGGGAAAAGCTGCTCCAAGTGTTTGTTCTGAGTGTTTGTGTCTCTGCATTATAGAATCATAGAATCACGGAATCATAGAATCCCAGAATCCCAGCATGGATGGGGCTGGGAAAGCCCCCCGAGCCCATGGAGTCCAACCCCGGGCCCAACTGCAGCCCCTTTCCCAGCTCAGGGCACTCAGTGCCACGGCCAAGCTCAGTTTAAAACCCCCCAGGGCCGGTGAATCCCCCCCCTCTCTGGGCAGGCCATTCCAAGGCCTGAGCACTCTCTCTGCAAAGAATTTCTCTCCAATGCCCACCCTAAATGTGCCCTGGCAGAGCTCCAGCCCCCCTGTCCTATTGCTGCCTGCCTGGGAGCAGAGCCCAACCCCCCCCTGGCTGGAACTGCCCTTCAGGCAGTCCCACAGAGTGATGGGGTCCCCCCTGAGCCTCCTCTTCTCCAGCCCAAACCCCCCCAGCCCCCTCAGCCTCTCCCCACAGGGCTTGTGCTCCAGTCCCTTCCCCAGCCTCGTTGCCCTTCTCTGGCCCCGCTCCAGCCCCTCAAGATCTTTCCTGAGCTGAGGGGCCACAACTGGACACAACACTCCCGGGGTGGCCTCCCCAGGGGCAGGATCCCTGCCCTGCTCCTGCTGGCCACCCTATTTTGGATTTCTGTGCTCCCCAGCCCTGGGGCTGATTGTGCTGCCACCCCCGAGCAGCATCTCCAGTGCAGGGGAGCACAGGCCTCATTACTTTGTTCACTAGAGGCAATAATTGGCTTGTTCAGAAGTAATGAGATAATTCAGATGTAAATTCGTTTTGGAGAGGGGGATTTTAATAATGGATAATCTAGGAAATTATATCATGAACGAAAGAGTGTTTTGTTTATAAAAGGAGCAAGGAGTGTAACTACAGAAGGTTGGGGCCGTTTCAACTCATTCCCAGCTGGGAAGAAAATCTGGGCAATTGCTGGTTGGTGACTGTTGAGGAAGTGCAGGATGTTCTGAGCTGGTGCAGAGGGTTTGAACAAGACTCTTCCCATGCTGTGAGTGAGTATTCCCAGCAGCCCTGAGCTGTCCCGGGCAGAGAGCTGGGCTCTGTGCAGGTCACAGCTCAGCAGTGGCCACTCTAAGTCGAAGCCCTATGGAGATGTTTCAGTGAACACCACCCAAGGCTGAGCAGTTGGGTGAGTGTTTTCCCTGATGTTTTCCCTCTGTGACTGCCCTGTGGGAAGTTTGGCTGAGCCAGTTTCCCCCTAGGGCTGCATTATCCACTGTCAGGGCTTTACTGTGCTGGTTCTCCAGCAGACCTGCCCTGGGCTGTGTCCCCATCCCGTGCTGGCTCCCTCTGCAGCTCCTGAGGAATCTTCACCCCTTGGACCTTCAGTCTTTGGTTACTGAGTCTTGCTCTAGGGGGAGGTTTGGGACTGGGTGGTCTTTAAGGTCCCTTCCAGCCCAGCCCAGTCTGTGGTTGTGCTAAAGCCACTGCTGGTGCCCAGTGGGGTCCCCCGGGGGCCAGTGTGAGGGTGAGGCAGGTGCCCACCTTCTGCCTTCCGTGGCAGTGTTTTAACTCTCTTCATTTCGGGAACCGGGCAGTGGGAAGGAGGTTTGAGGTGCTGAGCCTCGTTGGAAGACCCTGCATTTCATCAGAGAACACCCTCTGAGTTTCCTCAGCAGATCCTTTGCTGCTTTCCCCTCACCTTGCCCTTTGCTTCACCCTCTTCTTTCCCTTTGCTTCAGAAGCACCCTGAGCCGAGTTCTCTCCGTCAAGCCCTCCTGGTTTGGCCTGTGCTCAAGAGCTGGGGCTAATTTTAATCAAGCTCGAGCTGTCATTCGGGTTCATCAATGTCACATTAGCGCCTGTTTCTCCTCATCAGTGTCACATTAACGGCAAATCCCGACTCCCTGATTATTAAAGTGGATGGAAATCACAGCGCTGTGTGTGGCCAAATAGCTGCTCATCAGCTGGGGGTTTGATGGGTCCTGATGGGTTCATTCAGCCCTTAATCGGGGCCGGGCTGCTCTGGGTCTCACCCTGGCGACACGTTTTTTTGGGTGAGCACATCTGGCAGCCTGCAGCAAAACCTCATTTCCAGCCGAAATGGCAGCGGAACAGAGTGTTGGGGAGTTGGTGTTCGGGACTGGGAGGATTGGGAAGGAGGGAGGATGGAGAGGGCACCGCGTGGCACAGCCCTGGGTTGTGCTTGATGGTCGCCTCGCTTTCTTCCCTTTCCCCTGTGCTCTTTCCCTGCATCTCCGCCTTGCTCCGGTCCCACAGGCCCGTGCCAGCTTTGGCCCCAACAAGGTTACAGGGACAAAGCGTGGGGTTGTCCCTCAGTCTGTTCCAGGGTGAGCCACGCCTGGCTCTGAAGGGCCGAGGTGCAGCTTTGGGGTTTCCACTCCAGCCTAACCACTGTCACTCCAGTGGGCTCAGAGCACGGGCAGAATCTCCCAGAACTCAGCACAAAGGAATGGTGGTGGGATGTGGGTTTGGAAGCACAAGTGATGCTCAGCTTACAACCAGATGGTCCTTAAGGTCCCTGCCACCCCAAACCCTTCTGTGATTCCGTGATCAGAGTCTCAGCACAAGCCCTTCCAGCTGCTGCTGTTCCTGAGCCCACAGGAGCCCCTTGCCAGTCTCTCTGGGCCCATCTCTTGCCCCTGAAAGAAGAATTTGCTTTCCCCCCGCTGGCACAAGAGTTCCCAACCCGGTGCAAGGGGCGTTTTGGCCATTTATGAGTAATGAGCTGAAACTGCACGTTAAGCAGCAGCAGCTCAGGGGGAGTGAGAAGGGACAGGGCGAGGCTGCTCAGGCACAGGGTTGAATTGCTGGGTAACACTGGAGTTTCTCCACCCTGAGGAAAGGATGTTTATTCCAGAAGGATGCAAAGTGGCTGTGTGGGCATTTCAGAGCCAGGGCAGAGGGGTTTGTGGTGCATTTCCTGCACTGCAGAGCTGTGGGGTTGGGCCATGCCTGGCTGAACTCCAAAGACCCCTTTTCCCCCCTTTCCCCCCTCAGTTTTCTGTGTGCTGTGCTTTTTAAAGAGGTTTTCACCCAACTTTGAGCGCTGTGGCTGAGTCAGCACCGCCATTAATTAATGATTAGTTAATTAATGATGCAGCCAAGGAGCCTGTGGTGTGGTGTGGTGTCTGTCAGTGGCAGATCTTCCCTCTCAGGGGGATTACAGGGGCATTAACCTTTCCACCGCTTGGGGTGGCAGCTGGAAAGTGCCCCCCTCCCTCTTCAGGTGCCACCAGGCCTGGGTAAGGGGCAGCCTCTTGCCCCTGGCACCAGGGCACTGTTGTCTTCCCAAGAGCCTCCCTCATCCCTGCTCTGATTCCCAAAGATATTCCCTCAAAACACAACAGGAAAGGAAATAAGAGAAAGAAGATACAAGTGTTTGGAAAGAAGGAATTCCTGCATGCAGCCCTGGGTTTAATTGGAGCCCTAAAACCTGAAAGCCCCGGTGGTTTTCCTTGCCTGGAATAGGCTCAGGTTTGGGTTTATCAGCAGTTTTAGGGCTGGGCTGGAGTCTGGAAGGCATAAAAACCAGTGTAGCTGAGCCCAGGGGGATCACCGTGCACAGATGGGAAGGGTTTCCCTTTTTCAGAATGTTATTTTATATCTTTCATGTCCTGAGGTGTTACAGACTTGGGAGGACAAATAGCGGGATAAACAATGTGTTGATTGCTGTTTTTCTAAGGCTTTAATTGATCCCAGAACTGATTTGTAACTCACAAATGAGCAGCATTCTCTTTTGTTACCTGCTTAGACATTAAAAAACAAACAGTGTGGCCTTTTTTTTAACGATACCCACCTATGGTGGAAAAACCCAGCAAGGTTTTTGGGCTCGTTTCTCCCTGAATCGGTGCTGGGATTTTCCCGGAGCCGCCACGCAGGGGAAATGAAAAGCAATGAGACGATTTACAAACAAGACTCATTTCAGCTGTTTATCCACAATTACATCTCTGCTCCCCGAGGAAGCTGCTGAGGGAACACTGGAACTTTAAGAACAGCTTTATTTTTGTAAACACTCTTTTTTTTTGTTTTTAATTGCTGAGCTGAAATTGTGTTTATTACCCAAAACTCCCAAGGCCTTTTGCAAACAGCACCATCTCCTGAACTCGGGCTGGGTTTAGTTACGGATTTTCATCCTCCTGACTCTGCCCTGTTTTCTCTTCTCCTTTTAAGCTCATTTACCCTCCAGGATTCCATATATTATGGGAACTGTCCCTGTTTTCTCCAGACTCTCTCCAGCTTTTCAAGTTAAAAGCACTAAAAGTTAACAGAACGTTTTGTTGCTGAACCCCCTCCTCATGGAAAGGCTTGGAAGTGCTACAGGAATATTTCTGCTTAGTCAGAGTGAGCCTGGTCTGATGCATCTTCATGTTAAAGGAGTTTTCCAGAGGAATAAAAGGAGCAGAGAGGCTTTTCCTGCTTTTATCGTGCAGCTGTTTTGTGTAACTTCACTGTTTTACCTCTCTTGGATATCATGGAATGGTTTGGGTTGGAAGGGACCTTAAAGCCCATCCAATTCCAACCCAAACACCTCCCACTGTCCCAGGTTGCTCCAGCCTGGCCTGGGACACTCCCAGGGATCCAGGGGCAGCCACAGCTTCTCTGGGAATTCTATCCCAGCTCCTCACAGGGAAGAATTCCTTCCCAATATCCCATCTAAACCAGCATATGGAATCATGAACAGTTTGAGATGGAAGGAACCTTAAAGCCCATCCACTGCCACCCCATTCCATGGGCAGGGACACTTTCCCCTATCCCAGGTTGCTCCAGCCTGGCCTTGGACACTGCCAGAGATCCAGGGGCAGCCACAGCTTCTCTGGGAATTCCAGCCCAGCCCCTCCCCACCCTCCCAGCCAGGAATCCCTCCCTGCCTTCTGTGCCTTCCTTCCTTTTTGCCCCAAAGCTCCATGAGACTCTTTTCCCCCTTCACTCCACCTCCCAGTGATCCCCCCCTTGCTCAGCAATTCCCACCCCTCCAGGTCCGGCTCTTCCAGCCAAGGATTTGTTTGGATCCCAGCTCAGCCTCAGGGTGAGGGGCAGGAGGACAATCCAGTGCCACCCTGTGGTGCCACCGCCCCTGCTGCAGGAAGGTCCCTGCCTGTGTCTGCTCCTGCCTGGAGTGAGGGATGCAGAGGGAAGGACTCCCCTGGCTCAGCCCACCAGCCCTGCACTTCCTTTGGGAACCCTTCCCAGTGCATTCAGCAGCACCGGGACCTGTTTTTGGCAGTGCTGCTGGGAAAGATCCAGTGATTCCCCCCACGTGCAAGGAGGGGCCTCAAACCTCCTCTGGGGAGGGGCAGGGGGGGCTGGGATGGGCTTTCCCTGCTCATCCCAGGGAGGGATTTCAGGGAGAAGCCAAATGGCAGCGTCTGTCTGTGTTGGGGGAGAATTTGGGATGACTCCAGTTATCCATGGGCTTTCCCTGCTCATCCCAGAGAGGGATTTCAGGGAGAAGCCAAATGGCAGCCCCTGTGTGTGTTGGGGGAGAATTTGGGATGACTCCAGTTATCCATGGGCTTTCCCTGCTCATCCCTGTCCTGCTGGCCCAGGGAGGGATTTCAGGGGGA
>VXBX01000439.1:14688-30844 GCA_013400415.1 Scytalopus superciliaris
AAACTGAGGGGACAGGGGCAGGGATATACCATATATGGAGTTGTTACCCTGCCACCAGCAATAGAGAGTGAATTACAAGCCAGTGAGTGGAAATTTCCAACAGGGTATATATGAGAACAAAGAGAAAAACATATAATGTGAGATTGTTTTACACAGATGTTGTATTTGAAGATATGTTTAGAGTGTATATGACACTTCAAGGACTCAACACCTGGTGTTTGTTGAAGATATGAAGTTACTGGATGAGAAAGGTTAAGAAGACAAAGGAGACCGGGATAAACCCAGGATAGGAAAGTAGAAATAATGAGATATGCAATTAGCAATAACAAGATATAGTAGGTGAAGATGCCAACCAATCATAACCTAATTGGAAGTGCATGAACAAAGTGTGCTGATAGCATGCAGCCTGTGATAGTAAAACTCTGCACATGGACAGAAAATGTATAAATATGTAAACTTTCTTGAATAAATGGCGTCTCTTGGTCATCATATTAGTGTGCAGAGTCTGCCAGGCCTCTCATGAAGAACCCAAAACCCAACAATATAACATAAAATCCTCAAACAGGACAGAATTCTTAAACTGTAGGCTGTCCTTAGGCATAACAAGTCTATATAACTGCAAAGTGCAGCATCCATGGCTCAGGCAGTCAGAGGTCTGTGTTGCTAAGGCAGCTTCTCCGTTGTTGGTAGTCATCCCCTCCAACAAGGGAGAATGGAAGAGAATGAGATGTGAGAGTGGATATTAAAGGGGCACAGAGACCCTGATGCAAGGAAGCAAGGCAAGAGTTCCACGTACTAAAAGAGAAAGAGGATCTGGTTCAGTGCAATGGACTAAGTTGGCAGGAGACATACTAGATTGAATTCTGGCTCCAAAGGCAGAAGCATCCCAGTGGGAAAGAGCAAATGGGATAAACTGTGAAAAAAATTCTTAAGGAATTTCAAAGGAAAATCTGTGCAAATTCTCTTCGGTTTGCACCATTCACCACTGCATGTTCCAAAAGCATTTTAGAGCAGTCTGACACCCCACTTAACCCATTTCTAATTGTCTGTGTTTGTATGTGTGTATGTTTCTGTAAAATAAACTGCTTCATTACAGGGGCACTACTTTTCATAGCAAAATACACTACACATAAAATAGCTGGCAGATCTCTCCCAACCCAATCTGGATAAAGTGTTCTGCTCTTTATCCACCAGTCTAGGAGGTTTTTTAGATAATATTTCCTGCCACATTTTTTCAGTTCTTAACTAGATCTACCAGTCCAGCCAATATCACAAGGAGGCACTGTTTACGATTTAGGAGAATTACTCTTCTCCTGCAGATTACACGGCTGGTTCTGCTTCCTCCCTAGAGAGCTAAGAAACTAATTTGCATGATGTAAAAAAAGAGAAACTTTTTCTGATGGTTTTTCCTTGAATGCTTTATGTGTAGAGCAGCATTCATTCCCTCCATGGCAGTGATTATTCAGGAATCTGAGTGACTTACTGTGCTTAAGTATTTACATTTCAATATTTTATTAAATGATCACCTGTATTATCCACTTGGTATAACAGGACCCAACTATGAGGCTCCTTTAAGACTAGGAGAGGCAAATCTATAGAAGGCTTTATTTCTTTCTCTAGGACAAAGTCTAACCATTAAGGTGTATAACCAGTCATGGGCCACTTAAGTTATACCAGCCTTGGAGTGAAAACAAAGGTAACCTTCCTGCTTTAGCACAGTGGAAGGATAACACTGCTGGCTTTTGGGTCTGGGACAATTTTGAGCAATGCTGCTGTTAACTCAGAGAAAGGAGAAATAACAGAGAGAAATTTGAAACCATTTTTGTTTCACCATATAGATTTTTTGTCAATATGTTGACAGCATGAGCAGCTTGCTACATTGCTGTTGAATTTTGGTGTAGTCGTGGCCACAGCCAGCCAAGAGGGACTATGCCTCAGTTTTCCAGACTCTATATGAGGCTATATTCCTATTGCCTGCCTTCAGACATCTAATAGTTCAGCTCATGGGTTTCATAGTATTTGAGCTAAGTACAATGCCAAATATACAATGGGACTAGCTTTTGGCTGTAATATACATTTTGGAATGCCTAAAGCTCATTTCTTGTAAACTCATCTTGGTAAACAGGAAGAACTGTGCCTGCCCTTTGCAGGGCTGGACTGGTTTGGTGAGTTATTTTATGCTTTCAAAGAGCCATGTGCATAGTGAATGTCATTATATAGACAGTATGGTTGATCATACAAAATAGGAAATAGTGACCAGAGCTAAACCAAAAAAGCTGGCCCTATCACTTCAAAGGAAAGAAGAAAAGAAAAATAAAGTTACCTTCAGAGCAGCTTTTGTACCTGCACACACTGAGGTTAATCAAATCTTATGCTTCAGAGTATATGGTTGATTAGCTTGTGTGTCTGGAAACACTTCCCCTTATTTGCCATTCTGCTCTTAGCTGCATAAAGAACAGAGTTCATGTTAGTTCTAGGATATTTTTTGTTATTTTTTCCGTTACTCACTTGCCACAGAAACTTTGAAAACTACTGCTTGTACTGAGGAGCGCTCTATGCAGAACGGCTCTATTCTGAGAGGGAGACTGGGAAGTCTGCAAGCTTTGATATGTATTAGAAAACAAAATTATTTTGTCCTTATTACTGTGAAGTGTCTGCCTTCTTATGAAGTTTTATAACTGAAAATGTGTTATAGTTCTATGAACCCTTGAGGTAGAGAAGTTTTCTTCCTCCTGCAGGCTATGGAATGTAAATATTAAGGTATCTTTGAATTGTGATTTAAGTCATGGAGAAATTAAATGGAGGCAAGTTTTGATTGTGCATTTTGATTAGTTTTGTTATGTCTTGTGTTTTGTTTTCTAATCTTCCTTGTCAAGTAAGAACAGCCAGAAGGAAGTCTCAGGACTCTTTTCTCCCTACTTCTCTCTCTCTCTCTCTTTCTCATTTCCATGTGATATCTTCTTCTTTCTGTTAATCCTCAAAGTCCTGTGTTAACCTACCTATTAACTTTGGCATTTCTTCCTTTCTTTCTTTTTTATTTTTTTTTTTATTATTTTATTTTTTTTAAGTTATTTTGACTTGCAGATTCTGAGAGGCACTAACGCTGTCCGTTCGGTATATCTCTATCAACTTCATTAGCGTTCTGGCAATTTACTCTTGGTGAAGAGTTGGCCATGGGACCTGTAAGAATTTATGATGTCAAGGTCATGGAATTACAGGCATTTATAATTTCATGAAGAGTTTAAGACACATGTAATTTGCAATGTAATTATTAGGGATTTAAGCACCTTTGTGCATGCCTGGCCTTATTGACTGTCACAGGGCTGAAACACATACCTGAATCTTCCATCACATCAAACAGTACCATTGGCAAGGCACGACCTCTCAAGAGCACTTCTTCCACTCTCCTTCTCATGCTGTGACCTGGGTCTGGCCTATCTGAGGTGATGCAGGTTTTGAATGACTTTGCAATGTGGATTTTTTACCAAAAAAATAATATCAAGAAGGAGACTGGGTTGTTGCATAACTTAAAAAATGAAATGGGCAAAATTTTAGCCTTGAATTGAGGGTATGAGGAATGAGAGATTCATGTGTCAGAATATTAGGCTGTGTGTAGTTGTGTAGTTCATAACTGTTGATATCAAGTAATCTTGAGCTATACTATGTATGTATGGGTTAATTATTCTGCCTTGACAGTCTTGGGAAGGTAAATGTATTTTGTCTTTCTCATGACCACTGTGGGAAATGGAAGGGGAAGCTTTAAATAAAATAACTTTTTCCTCACTCAGATAAATTTTCTTATTAACTATCTTGAAGAAAGCAAGTTTTTATAATGTCTGAACCTTCTAATTTGCTTTCTAATGTTTAATAATAATCAGCAATCAAATGTTACTTTGAAAAACCCAAATGTGACTGAATTCGCTGGGTATTATGCCAAGGGATTGTTGGATATGTACCCTAATCTACTCACCTCAGAATATCTAAATGACTCATAGCCAAAAGTGGCTTGGCATAAAAATTACTCAAGTCTGGTACCTGCTGGATGTGTTATCATCACACACAACAAAATAACATTCATTAGCTAAATAATTCTTGATGATGTACCCAGGGGGGAGGAAACAACACACCAAAAAACCCCCCAAAACAAACACCCCTTCCCAAAACCAAAACCCACAAAACAAATTACAACCCTCTCACCCAACCACCCCACCTTCTTCCCCCCAAAAACAAAAGAAAATCCTGACGTTGTAAAGACAAATGAATAAAAGCTGACTACTCAGATCACAATACATCTGATCTATTTGGGCTGACCATACTGCTATGATAAAACATATATAAGGATCATAAGGCTTTTTCTAGTCATGGATTGCCAGGATTTCATAGGTTTACTCACATCTTGTGGGAGAGAAAACAACTATTTCATCTAACTTGTGAAAGCAACACAGAGAATATCTTTAGTTCATTTTCCTTAGTAAAAATGTCAATTGTAATTCTCTCTATTATGAACTATAGGTTTATTTGGAATAAAGAATAGTCCTTAATGAAATTGCCAGTGTTTAATATGTTTACATTTTTACTGCAGTGAAGAGAACAGCAGCTCCCTCTCAACTTAATGTGTCTGCTTGCAAGACTTCCTTAGCTACCAGAAAGAAGATGAAATTTGGTGGAGCATAAGCATTTATTTTATATTACACTGGATTTTCAGAATAGCTTTATGTATTTATTTATAATGTTTATCAACACTCTAATGCTAATTTAATCTCTTTGAAAAAAATGTGTCATCAGGCTTGTAATGAATGATAAATTGGGAAATAGGGAATTGATAATGTTTTGCCATTTCAATATGGTCTGAAATTCTAGTTTAGATCTACACTTAGGAATTATTTATATCCTCTTATGTCATATCAATTTAAATAATATTCCACTCATCGAGGCATAAAGAATAATGTTAATATTAAAGTTTCTATTTAAAATTTGCTAATTGCACATGAAGGGGTTATATCTCCTGCATTCAGGGTTTTTAAATTTAATTTTATTGTATTAGAAAATCTATGAGGTTAAATCTGCAGAAATTATTGCTTTTAAATGTTGTATAATAAGAATCTTGCTGCTGTTATGAGCACTGAAAAATGTGCCTTCATCTCAAATAAGCCTTGTTAAAGCTACAGTTCTGGAACTGCCAGGATTTAATACTAAATTTGGGGCAGATCCAGCTCAGTTTTACTCATGTGAGTAGCTCTATCTCCTCTGAAGAAATGTGTGCTTGAGAAAGGGTTACTGCAGATCTCTCTGCAAAATTACTGATCCAGGGACTGGTTGGGAAAGGGGAAGAAATAGGCATGAGTATATAATCTCCACCCATTCAGGCACTGGACTCCAAGAATAGTATGTCTTCAAGAAGTCTGTTTTAGAGGTGAGGGGACAGATTACAAACTGAAGCCTGTGACAAGGTATGAAGGAAGCTGAAGACATGTTTTATGCCATCTCGACACATCTGAATCAGGCGGACAGTATTGCAGGCCTGCAAGAAGAGTGAAGACTTGGCAGCTCCACACAGACAAGAGGAGATTCCTTTGTGCACTCTCAGCTCCTGCTCAGGGCTGCTGAGGACCAAAATCAGGAAAGCACATTGTCAGTAACAGTTTGCTTGATTAGACCCCTAGGGGAAGTCACCAGAAGCAGTTTTATCCCCTGGGAAAGAAAAATACTAAAGCAAATATGAGCTTATTGAGTACTGAAGTCATGTGGAAAACAGTCATTGACTCGAACTTCAACAGGAAATGGCCTAATATGACCGTAAAACTTATGGACTTAAGTAAGCGACACTTTGCTTGTTGTAATGTCAGACAACAAATCACGTTATCTTGCTTTCTGCTCTAAGCACAGATACTGAGCTTGACTTTCTTCATGCTTTCATACAGTGACATCAGTCTGGAAGAAAGCTCTTGATGACAGCAGGATTTAATCATGAGCAAACTGATGAGAGAGCAGAATCAGTCCCATTTGTCTCATATTTGACTCATATTTTGAAAATGCTGAAGTTTTAAATTTTCAGATTCACAGTGAATAGGTCCACTTTCTGAAAATACATGCTTTTAATTTTTAGCCCTAGATGAATCTGAACAGTTCAATGCTTCACTTTAATTAAGCATCAAAAAGTTATTATTCCTATCCTAATTTGAAGCTCCCAAGTTTGAGTCATTTGGCCTGGAATCTTCCCAGGACAATCTACCACCACATTAGATCAGTTTTGTGTCCTAATTGGTACCATGAAGAAAAACAGTAATCAATTAAGTTGTCAATTAACTAACAAACAATTCCTCAGTGTCTGGAGAGGTTTCCTTACAACATAGAGTGGGAACTTTTATATAATCTCGGAACAATATATATATTTTTGTGTGTACATGTGTGTGCACATGCACACACACATGTATAATTTAAGGTTCTCTTTAATGTTATTGCAATTATTTCCCTCCAATCTTCAGTGCTGCTTTGCAAGGAACACTGCTGAGCTCAAACGATGACACTGATAGCTGAGAGGCATTCGTTTTGCAGTGGCTAATTAAGCGTATGAAGGCCACATAAAGGATTGGTTCTATCAACACACACTCACCATCAACAGCCTGTCCCCTGCAGGGTTAAGAAGAAGACATTAAATGATCACCTGTCCCAAACATCAAATGACAGTTTCAAGGTAGTAAATGAAGCCTGAGGTTATTGAGGGATAAACTTCATTCTTAGCTTTGCAATCAAAGGAAGAAAACAGTTGTGGAAAATCACCTTCTGAAAGCTTAGAGAGCTCTAAACAGAATTTCGCACTGCCCTTTTTTATGTGTTTTCCAGAGATGCTCCTTGGGAGAAATTCTCATTTCGATGAATGTTCAGGCTATGCAAATCTTGAGCTCACAGCTGACACCCCTTACAAGCCCCGCCTGCCCTCCTCTAGGGATGAATTACCCCTCCGGTACAAATTACACATGCACACCAGATGGGGTGAATTGAATGCTCTAACTAGAAACAGAGGGAGAATGATCTTGTGTTTAATATGAAGGTCAGGGACTCAAGAGACTTTGATTCTATTCCTGGCTCTGCCCCAGACCTTGTATAACTTTGGGTGACTTGTTTAATCGTTCTGCCTTGGTTCTTCTCATCTATAAAATGGGAATGGTAATACTGTACTACGTTGTCAGGTTGTTACAAAACGAAATGACTGCTGGTAAGATGTACTGCTATCTATAGCTGAAAGAGAACACAGGCTATTTGTTACTGCTAATAATCATTTGGGGCAATAAGTTTAACTTTCTTTATGTCTTCTAAAAATATATATTTTCATGCTTAAGAGTATATTTTCAGGGGTTCTTTGAGGTAGTTTCTCCCTAAGAGTCTGAAAACTACACAAAAAGTAAAGTTGTGAGAATATCTATGTGTAAAAGTGCATGGGTGTGCATATAAATATATACAAAGAAATACTAGTGGATTATCTTTAAAAATGTGGATGGGTAAGAAAGAGAGGATAATTGTTTAGTTGTACTCAAAGTTATGTTTCTCTTCAAACTCTAGCAAAAAAAAAAAAAGAGAGAATAAGGAAGAAAATACTTTACCTTTTAGAGTACCTTTTTTGTTTTTTACCTCTTGAAATCTATGTTATATGTAGCTGAATTCCAGAAAGAAATATCCTACTGATCAAATAATGATATTACACACACACAAACACACACTCCCTTTTTGAAGAGAATGTCTCAGCAAAGTATTTGACTGTTCCAGCATATTTATGTCACATTGTGTTTCTAGACAGGCCCATCAACCAGATTTTTTTACTCCTTTCTTTTCTTTGACCATTCCCAGACTGCTTCTTCTGTTGTTGATTAGAAAATTTAAACTCTAAAAATACCTTGCTGCCCTAATGGAAGGAAACAAGCAGATTTACTAAATTATAATGACTGTATTCTGTTATGGATGAATCTAAACACCTCTCTGGATTACAGTGCCACTTTGCCATTATATGGGATCTCTACATCAGAGGATCTCAAAGCATTTTGTGAAGAGTAATTAATTAATTAACTATCCTGTCTTGTCTCTGCTGGAGTCAAAAGAAATTTTTTTTCACTGATTTCAATGGCAGCTGGAGGTCAGGCTGTTTGATTAGTACTCTTATAATTTGTCCACTGCCAGCTCTCCCCAGAACAAAAAAAGCGACACAGATCTCTCTTTCATAGACTCCACTGTCTAAAAACCTTATCCAGGTAACTTTCTGCATACTGATCTGCTCCTGAATTCAGTAAGACACCTCTGAGGGAGGCTTAGCAGGATCTGGCCCTGCGTAATCAAATGCCCTCTCTGATTTGCTCTTGTTGGTAAAGTTTCGATTATCAAATATTCTGATACAAATTCTCGCCTGGATTGAGAAGTGATTTATTTTAATGGAATTGTATCAAGGCCCCCTTTTGTTCTTTCCCCTCCCCACCCCCGTACACCTAGGAAAGAAAGGACATCCTTTTTCTCCCTCAATGAGCCTGCAAATCACTATTCCCCCTGGAGTCTGAATATCTATTCAAAAAAAGTAGCTAACTCAGAATCTGTTCTCATCTTCTCGTTCCTATAATTAAAGTTTTAAATCCTCAACTGTAGAGGTCAAATAGCACATGTAGAACATTTGCACTCCAGCTTCCTGACTGTCAGCACAGGGCCAAATTCTTAAGTTCTTATACCGTCAGCATAGTTGACAGAATTTTTCCCAGAGTTAGGGCCAGATTCAGGCTATTCCCATTTTGCAGATCAGTAAACTATGGCACAGAATGATTAGGTATCTACACTCTTGACGTAAGAATGCACTATCTAGGGTGTCTAATCTTGAGTTTCAAATGTTAAAACTGACATGATTGTTATCAAACTGATGTGTGCAAAGGTAAAATAAATTGCTTTGTGGCAGCAAAAAAATTTGACTCAAGAGGCCTGGGTTTACTTTGTTGATTCTGCCAAAGATTTTTGATCCTGGTGTATGCGGTTACTTGTCTGGTGCTTTAGACTCTCAGTATGCAGCAGGATAAAAAGTAGATCTCCATAACCCTCTGCTGAAGACAGCCTCTTCAAGGGAAAAATGAGCAGAATGCCATTTTTATGCATGTGCACATACATATATACATATATATTTGTATGGCCTCAGAGAGAAATGGAATATATGCGAATTTACATGCTTGAGTTAGTTCAACAAATTGTGCCCCACTCATGCCTGCCCAGGTTTGCAGACTGCAGATTATGAGTCTGCCGTGTGACTGGGAGATGGGAGGGGTTTGTGGCAGAGCCTTGTGGTGAACCAGATGTTGTACCTGTTTCACCATTATCATTAAGGCTACACCTAGAGAGAATTATCTGTTAATTAATATAGTCTTCCCAATGTCAACTCTGCTGCTCCTCTCTCCTGACTGTGGACTAGTTTTCTGGACTAACATCCTCTCCTTGAATATCTGTTTGGAACACTGGTCCAAATTATTTCCACTTTTCTTCATTTGACTACTTAGAGGTCTGAGTTAAGAATGCCTGCTCTGTGGAGTTGGCTGAGAGGAAGGCAGGCAGCCTGGATGGTGCTAGGGTTGTTAAGTGGCCATCACTGTCCTATTATGATTATGCTTGTAGAGAAGCTCTCCTGTGAGGAGATATATATAACCTTGTATGTGATGAAGACAGGTGTTTGCAGCAAAAGACAAAGAATACACAACATGCCATCACCTCAGATGAGTAGTAAGGGGGTAATTTAACTTTGCTCATGAAAGAATGCAGGCTAATGGATAATCTATTTTCTTTTGCATTTCATTTTGTCTTTCCCCATCATTATTAACACGTATAAATCAGCAGAAGACTATAATTATTTAGTAAAATTATCACAAGAATAAAGAAAAAAAAAAGAAAGGAGGGGGCAAGAGAGGGATTCTATACTAGTTTATGCATGGACAAATCATAAATATAATATCTGGAGACTTCTGAGAAACAGGAACAGACTTCAGCAATTGTTCTACCTTTCATATTGCAGTTTATTTGAGTGCAAAAATGCAGGCAGGATTGTAGAGACAATCTACAAAAAGCAGCCCAGGATTATACTAAGTCTTACTACTGAAAAAAAAAGAAGGCAAATAATCCCCCTCCACCACCACCTTACTGGGAATCAGAACACAAATCTCTGAAGAATAAAAGCTTTTCAGTTTGCTGTTAAGTAAAATATGTAATGCCAAAATTCATTATACGCATCCTTTTTTTTCAGCCAAGTTATAACACTTGTGTTATACAAACAAGAGAATTTGTAAGGTGGAGTTTTCAGTCAATACAATCAATATCCATAAGAAAAATTTACTTTAGCCATAAATTTGATTTGGAATTCATATGGAATAATCTATTTATTTTCACACAGATGCACAAAAAACCATCATAAATAGGACATTCCTGTCACTTTTCTGCTTTGTAACGACCTTGGACAGGAAAGGAAATTTTGACTCATTGCACACAAAAAAAGTACATCAGGCCATTTTCCACTTCTTCCTCCTTCAGAGATCAGTTGTCGGCACTACTTACAAATGGCGAAAATAAATCTCAAAAGTTTCCCCATAAACAGAAGTCTTGGTTTCTACTACCTGCTTGAGTTCATTGAT
This sequence comes from Scytalopus superciliaris, assembly GCA_013400415.1. Classification (NCBI taxonomy): domain Eukaryota; kingdom Metazoa; phylum Chordata; class Aves; order Passeriformes; family Rhinocryptidae; genus Scytalopus; species Scytalopus superciliaris. The sequence goes on from VXBX01000439.1 coordinate 25,329, forward strand.
TAAGCTATTTTATAAGATAATAAAATAAAATAACCCCCACACACAAATAGAAAACATCACTTGCCCTAAGGCTTTCCAGTGTTTCACTCTCCTGCAGAAGTCCGTAAGTCATAACTGGAGGTGCATAAAAGGTGTTCGGCTCAGGCTGCACCAAGGTCTGTCTGGGGTGTGAGGAAGAGAGTTATGCCTTTTAGGAAGGAGCCTGCACCTGTAGTCACAACCAAGTTGGATGAAAAGAGCAAAAATCTCTCATCAGTTATGCCAGGGGCAAGAGGATATCCCCACTGAGAAAGACTGGATGGACAATGTTGAAACCATGACACACCAAATCACTCTTCTCAAGGCTCTGTGCCAGTAGTTATCTCAGGTTGAATGCTAAGACTCAGCTGAGGCTGCGGGCCACATTTTGGGTCAAATTTCCCTTGTTATGGGTGCAATACAGCAACTACCACACTGACTTCCAAATGTGACAAAAAGTCTTTGTACGCAACAAAAAAAGAAATGTATTTCCATTTTCCCTTGTCTGAAATGTTTAAGATCACTTGGACAANAGATGGCACTAAATCAAACTTGTTTATAGTTAGGCAGTAGGCCAGAACCTCTTCTCAGAAATAATTTCCCAAATTATCACCAAAAATCATCCAGATATTTAAATGAAATATTTTTTATATAAAATAGTCTGATTACATTAATTTTTCATTAAAAAAAGTCGTACCCATTTGTAATATATGCATAACTTTTGTATGTATAGTAGAATTAAAAATAAAAAGTAAATCGTTTTTTGAACCAGGCAAAACACACTGGGTCTTAAAACACATATTTTTTTTAGATAAGCAGTAATGCATCTAACTGAAGTAAAATTAATAGAGTCTTTTTCATCTCATCAAGACTTATAGTGTCTACAACAAGAGAGTGTTTCCTGCCCAGTGTTAAAACTACAATATAGAGAAATCTGGCAGTTTTTTCAAGGTCATTCACAAAATGCAAACACTTTGTTTTCCCATTATCTATTATGACTTTTGAATTGCTGTGAAAGCACAAAGGAGGAGATAGCCAAAGACAAATGATTTTTGTTATTTGCAAAAGGTGTGTGCATACGTTTGTACTTTTATTATCACATAAACCAGTGTAATCAATAAGCTTAAGCATGTATTAGAGCCTAAGACTTCTGCTTACTGAAAACTTTGGTATTCTATATTTTATTATCATAACTGATAACCTGAAACCAAAATAGCATAGCATTACTATTCTATGTTTTTATTAGTTAAACTCTTCTAGTGCATTAAGTATATAGTAACTCCTAAAAAGGAATGCTCTGACAGGAGTGTGAGAAAAGAAAAACAAAGGGATCCTTTTCTCTTGTTTTTAATCTCCTTGGTGAGGTTTTCACTGGTACCATGCCTTACATTTTTAACATTATTACACCTCCAACTGACATGAGGACCACTATTTCTGATCAAATCTTGTTCTCTGATGCTGCTGTAGTTGCATAGGAACATTGCCTTGATTGAACCTCGCCTACATTTGCCATTCTCAGGATGTAAACACAGTTAAGTCCCTGCAGCTCATCAGATAACTGAGTATCAGTTGAGATTCAGCTGTGTTCAATATGCACGTTATGAGTCTGGAACAGATGAATCATAATGAAAGTTATCTTAAAGCCCTTTCATTATCTCACCTTCACTAAAGACTCACATAAGCAAGAGACAAAATGTGTTTTAACTCTCTAAACTTTGGGAGCTTATTGGTCTGAGCCTAGAAATGTGTCTATCCCACTTAACACACTCAGTACTTTCAGGCAAAACTGTTCCAGCCATAGAAAAGCATAAAAATTATTGGCTGGTATAGGCTTACAATGTGTCCATGTATGAGATTTTACTCAGGTCATAACAGGTTGTGGACTTTGTCTGAATGGAGATTGACTGTAGTAGTTCACTTCTAAACAAGGCACAAGGCTCAATGCCGTTGTTTTTATTCCATTGCTTTAGGAAGCATCCTGAGAGGCTAATAACCTCTTAGCTAGCCAAATGTGAAAAGATAGGGAGTCCAAGCAGAGTTAATGACATATTTTGAAAAGTAATGTTGCCAATCGAAAAGTTAAGGTTGCATAGTAATGTGATAAACGAGTTGTTCAAGTCCCTTTTGAAAATAGCTTTGAGCTCCTAAGTTTTCAGACATTTCTTTACACATGAGTTTATTCCAGGACTTTTTGAAGCTTTGAAAGCTGCAGTGTTTCTGTTACTACTAACCAGCCAGACTGGTTCATCATCTTCCCAGATTCCAGGCAGAGCATTTTGGGATCTTCAGAAATTTCCTCTTTGACAAGCCATACCAGGGCCCATAGAATAGCACATGAGAACAAACAGCAGTTTTTTACTGGACATGAAAAGTTCTAGTGGATGTTGTTTGTGTAATTCTGAAATTCACACATAAACTTGTTCTTTTTAAGAAACTGACACAGAGAAGAATGCTGATACTTTCAACTTTCCCTATAATTCAGAGGCATTTTTTCTCTGAAATCTTAGTGGATGATTCTGTAATAGGGAGTGAAGGAACAAAGAGGATATTCCAAGCATAAGGAAAGAAAACAAAGCCAACTAACAAAGCAAAGCTTCTTTAGATAATATAAGGAAAGAGAAGGCAAAGACCCTTTGAGAAGATTCAGAACAAAGGGAGTAAAACTTCAGACCATTTTCTGGGAGGAGAATTTCCATAGCATGCCTCAGCTAGGTCTCCTCCTTGACTTTAAAAGAAGTTGAAAGGATATGACTCAGACTTACGCATTTAAATTATAGTTGCCTTATTTCATGCAGGTATCTTATGGACAGAGAGATCTTACTGCTATTTTCCTTACAGAGATGCCCCTTTTGTGAAGCAGAATAAAAACATTCTTCAGGTTTGAAGTCTTGTTATCCCCTTTTGCTGTCAGAACTTTCAGCTGAGATCACTTGATCTGTTCAGACTGAGGGGAGACCTCATTGCAGTTACAACCTCCTCATGAGGGGAAGAGGAGAGTCAGGCACTGATGTCCTCTCTGTGGTGACCAGTGAGGGAACAGCCTGAAGCCGAGTCAGAGGAGGTTTAGGTTGGATGTTAGGAAAAGGTTCTTCACCCGGAAGGTGTTTGGGCACTGAGCAAGTTCCTCGGGTAAGTGGTCACAGCACCAAACCTGACAGAGTTCAGGAAGTGCTTAGACAATGCTCTCAGGCATGCAGTGGGATTCTTGGGGTATCCTGTGGAGGGCCAGGAGCTGGACTTTGATGGTCCTTGTAGGTCCCTTACAACTCAGGATATTCTACAATACTGTAATCAGATTGTAAAATTGGAACAGTGAATAACTGAATCAGAAAAGCAATAATTAAGCATGAGCCATTAAAGTTCACTAACTAGTGTGGATGCCTTGTCCGCTTTGTCCTACCCAGACACATTTTTTTTTGTCTTCTGTCAGAATTTTGTGCAATGACTTTCAACTCCCAAGTAAGTTTGACTTCATGTACACTTATGAATAGAATACTGGGCCAATATTATCTGCTTAACATCGTTGACATAATTGAAGCTATTGTGATTTACATCAGAAAATGGGCCATTAAATCTCTGAGAAATGCTAGAGAGATAAAGGAATGATATAATTGCCAAAAGAAGTTATCTGGCTTTTAGAAGTAAAAGATACCACTCCATTATTAATCTTCTTAAGTTATTAAATGAAAATTTATATTTCATTTAGAAATATCTTAATATGTCAAAAAGATGTGTATTTGCCTTTATGTTAACTCTGCACCAAAATTTCCTAAGGGGAACAACCTTGCTTTATGTTATGGCACTTGTTCTTCCTGAGATCTATAAGTTACTCACCGATAGTCAGTTAGAAGGAAAGATATTGCAGACCTGGTGTATCAATTTAATTTTTTTCCTTTAGTTAGCTACCTTTACCTTTTGAACAAATTAGTTCTTCGGAATTTAACCTTCCTCTCTAATCCATCTGAGGTTTCTTCTCATAACTCACTTCTGGAGGAACATTAGTGGATGCAAGTTTTCTCCCAGGGAGGGATATGCCATCCTTCTCTTTTAAATCAAAAACTGTTATTGCAAATGAGCCAAAGGAAGCTGGCTTTAAGTGTCCTGCAAAAATCCTTCAGTGCACTCTATGAGTCTTTTGCTCTGCTTCCTTTAAATTAGGTAGAATAGAAGTAGACTTAAAGGGAAAGGAAATAGCAAAAATAGCAGAATACGTGAGTGTTTCAGGCTTTTCATTCACAAAAGACGTGGACAATTTGTACAGATCATTCTTTGCTGAAATATTTATTTTGAAGTGGGCTTGATATAGAAAGGAATGAGAAAATGCATTGAACAATCCAATATCCAGAATGGTCCAACTAAGGAGCATTTACTCTACACCTGAATAGAAATATACTCCTATCTTCCTACAAGAACAAATTAAACTGAAAATTGTAATTCCTGACTGTGCATACAGATTAGGCCTACACATACTGAGTTTATGGCCTATTTTCAAAATTTCAAACTTATTTCTGCTAAAATAAATAGTTTAAATATATCTAGGGGGAAAAAAAAATAAACGTGTTACAAGCAGGACTGACTTGCCCTCAAAAAGAAGAGCAGAGAGTGTCTAGAGTGAATAGCAGACTAGAATGTGAGCACCATGCTTGGATCATTTTCAGTATCTTGTCTACAAGTCAATATTGCTAAACCAACATAGTCAAGTAAGGATAGTTTTCATTGCTATAAGCAAATAACTTCATTGTGAATAAGTGACTTTTAGAAGAGCTGGAGAATCTAAAGTGGGAAATGAGGAAGGTAGGATGCCTGGTAGAACTTTTCAAATGATAAGACATGAAACCATGTGGGAATCTTCAGGCTAAAGAGTGGACAGATGGAATGACATATGTTAGGTTTTTGCCATTCATCTATAATCATGAACAGTAAAGAAACTGAAATCAGGAATATCATTCCCCACAGGAAAAGTAATAAAGGGCACCCAGTAAAATAGCCACCACAAAAAAAACTATTTAATAAAAAATACTTTATTATGAAACTCATTATGAGAATGTCATGGTACATCCAAAATTGTAAACTAAGATGTAGTTTGGACAAGTTTATTGGTTTCTAGGTGCCATCACTGAATATGAACTCATGCAACTTGAGGTTTATGAGGGTTCTACACATTGATAGGAGGAAAATACAAAACCATATTAATCTGTATGTCTTTACTTCTTCTATTCTTGCCTTAAACATCTTGTTTCTGCAGGGAAAGTCAAGCCAATTGTTTGGAAGTGGTACACACAGTTCAGCTGATAGTACCTTTTCTTTTTGTCTACTTGCACCATGAATGTGAAATGAAGGCCTTTACGTGAAAGTAGATGACTGTATCTCTTGAGGCAGAAGGCTGGCTTCTTAACTTTGACAACATCCAAACTCTTTTGTTAATGTTTTATAATGGAAATATATCTTACTCAACTTAACTGACTATTTGCATAAGTGGAAAAACCTCTTTTTTTTTT
>VXBX01000439.1:34618-53093 GCA_013400415.1 Scytalopus superciliaris
AAACTTTTTTTAATTTGTTGCAATAATTTTTTTTTTTTTTTTCAGTTTAACTATTGTGGCTAATTATACAGCAGATCCAAATCTGCATGAATTTTGCAGGCTGCTGTCTGCCTTTCCAATTCTTTAATTTTCTATTATCAGGCAAATTACTCTAGTGTTGATTGTTAGTCCCTTTTCCCCCTGCGTTGGCCTCATATGCAGATTACAATCAGCCAAGGTCCATCCACTGGGTCATTCTATAAATCTTTTCTCAAAAGACATTTCTTTACGCTTGATGGCTTTCCATTTAACTCTTCCTTCAATGTCCACTGTGCCCCATGCTGCATAAATCATTAAGAACAGTCCAACTTCTTGCACTAGCTATCATGCAAGTCTCTCTGTATTCTGCAGCTTTACTCAGAGTCTAAACTGGGAAGACTGGGTCTGCACAGTACAATTTCAACATTGCCATGCACCTGAATCACTCGGCATCTGAATCATAGCCATATGATCTTCTAACTTTATAGTTCTATAAAATTGTATAGGGAGAGATAGATTTGTTTGGTGGAGCGCAAATTTACTGATCCACAAGACAACAGGAAAGCACTTTATCTTTTGAACAAATTATTCACTATCTCTATAAACTTGGGCAACTATTACCATGAGTTATAACTATTTAACATTTCAAAGATTTTTGTAGGGGGCAAAAAAAAAGTCTGACAATTCTGCTATATTAACATGCCTCAAGCCATATGATCCCTCTCCTACACTCTCTCTCTCATTACCACTTGGATCATAACTTAGAATTCTTAAAGGTTTTGCATCACAGGAAAGAAGTAACAGCCCCATGAACAATTTGAGCACTACATAGCGTTTCCCATGAGGTCTCTTCCTTTCACTGTTACTGAGGTTCTCTATTTAGGCATGATGGACTTGATTCTTGACAATCAAGAGTTCGGGGTGGAAATCCAGCAAAGTGAAAAGCATGTTCTAACAGCCGTTCTGTTTGCTGATCTGAATGCCCTGGCTATGGTAGTAAATTTAAATAAGTATGCTGTCTTACATGCTCTTGGAAACCTCTCTGCTCCAGCGATGTGCTGAGAGCTGTGTGCAAGTGTGCTGATTTTCCAGTCACTCTCTTTGACAGAAACAGTGGCTAACTCTTTGAGAGATATGCCTACCTAGCAGCAACAGGACTAAGACCTGCAAATAAAATTTGATTAAAAACCTTAATACTCTCTTTTTCTGTTTTTGGTTGGGGTTTTTGGTTTTTTGTTGTTAGTTTGGGGTTTTTTTTTTTGTTTTTTTTTTTTTTTTTTTTTGTTGTTTTTTTTTGGGGGGGGAAGGGTGTTTTTTGTTTGTTTGTATGGTTAGTTTTAGGTTTTGTTGGTTTTTTGGTTTTTTTGGTTTGTTTTGGTTTTGGTTTGGTTTGGTTTGGTTTGGTTTGGTTTGGTTTTAGTTTTTTTTTTTGTTTTGTTTTCATGCCAGTGAAGGAAACTCTCAAATAAAGAAACCGTAGCTTCTGGATCAATGTGAAGATCTATTATCCTTGAAGACAGACCAATAGCCTCTGGACAATAAATTTTGGACCTACTCAGAGTTCAAATTACTGTAAATTACAAGAATAAAAGTATCAGGCTGGCATTTCACAACTAATTCCAGTCTTGGCTATGTAAAGTTTACAAAGGTTGAAGTAAACCCACTGTACAAAGTTAAAATGAGTCATACAGTGGTTCATTTTTCTTTGAACCCAAAATATATTATTGTCAATGAAGCCAAATGTGTTTTGATGTGCACATGTTATGCAAAGCCCTACAGGATGTAACTGAATCACACTGAAAAGAGTGAGAAGCATGTTCTTCCTCCCATGAAGTCCTCACTGAAAGAAAATTGTCCAAAGTGCATATAATCAATGTGAAAGTGTAGTTTACATTGTCTGTTTAACATGTCAAGCTCTATTAAAACTGATGCTTGTTTCTCAAAGTCAATGGAAAGAGCCACTCACACTGCTGTTCTAGACAGAAGGAAAAAACAAAGGGGGAAAAAACCCCAAAATAAATTAAGTGTGGTTAAGCAGACTCTTTCCTCTTTCCACAGCCATCCTTTCTCAGGGTAGCTCATACTTGTGGAACAGTGTAAACAGGGTTCTCCATCATGAGGGAGTCAGTGGAGGTGCGTTGCCAAGCTGGCTTATGTTCCACCAATGTGCCTGCTTCGTTAACTTTACTGGTTTTCAGTTGTATGGTCACTGAAAGAAAGTAAACAAAACATCCAGTGTTGAGCAAATTTTGCTTACTGCTGAGCTCCTCACTCCACACTCCATTTTATTCAGTGGAGGGAAACAGACATTCCTGGCAGATGATTTGTTAACTTTGCGTTAGGTATCTGAAATCGCTCAGATGAGTTATACCATGAAAATGCAATTTATTTCCAATACTGTCTTTAGATAAGAGCTGTGATGCCATGAACAGGCCAATGCCTGTGCTGTGCTCTTTGAGTGTAGCATCTAGATCAGCCGAAAATAGTTTGAAGAGGCATTGAGCCCAGATTAGAGGGGGCTTTGAGCAAACTGGTCCAGTGAGAGGTGTCCCTGCCTCATGGTAGACTGGTTGGAACTAGATGATTTTTAGGGTCCCTTCCAACAGAAACTGTTTTGTATCTACAACTTCCTCACAAAGGGAAGCCAGCATGACCTTTTAGCTCTAGTGACCAGTGACAGGATCCAAGAGAGTGGCGTGAAGCTGTGTCAGGGGAGGTTTAGGTTGGATATTAGGGAAAAGTTCTTCACTGAGGGCACCGTTGGGCACTGAACAGATTCCCCGGGGCAGTGGTCACAGCACCAAGCTTGACAGAGTTCAAGTAGTGTTTGAATAACGCTCTCAGGCACATGGTGTGACTCTTCGGTTGTCCTGTGGAAGACCAGGAGTTGGACTTTGATGGTCATTGTGGGTCCCTTCCAACTCATCATTGATTGATTGAGGATTCCATGATTCTATAATTTTATGAAATCCAGAGATACTTCTGGGTTTATGTTTAAAGTTGTCCAAATTGGTCTTAAATTATTTTGAGCATTACTTGTTTATGAACGGAGCATGGACTCCTTGTTTCTTCAATGGATGAAGAATTGTAGAATTGTTAAGGTTGGAAAAGACTTTTAAGATTATCAAGTCCAAATATTAATCCAACACTGCCAGGTCCACCACTAAACCCTGTGCCAAAACACCACATCTACTTGTTTTTTTTCAACACTTCCAGGGATGCTGATTCCACCACTTCCCTGCTCAGCCTGTTCTGATGCCTGACCACCCTTTCAATGAATAAACTCTTCCAAATACCCAAATGAAACCTTTCCTGGTGCAACTTGAGGCCGTTTCCTCTCACCATATTGTTTGCTGCCTAGGAGAGAAGTCCAAACCCCACCTGGCTGCAACCTCCCTTCTGGGAATTCTAGAGGTTGGTATGGCTTCCCCTGAGCATCCTTTTCTCTATGCTAAGCATTCCTAGCTCCATCAGCCAGTCCTCATCAGACCTGTAATATATGTAAACCTATTTCTTCCTGTGGAGCTGTGGTTTCTCAGACCTGCAACCATTTACTGCAGCTCTGCTTTTGAATATATGAGTTTCTCACTTTTCTAGATTTGCCTGCTCCATCCTCTATGGCTGACCACTTTAGCAGCAAAAAAGCATATTATTCTTTGCCACAGCTGTTTGAATGATAAATACCAGAAAATATACACTTTCAAGAGAGACTGAGAAAGCACCTGGCAGAGAAATCCTTCTCAGACAGCTGGATACTGAGACATTGCCCCAGCTTAGGAATTTCTTGAACCCCAAATGGTAAAGAGCTTTGAAAGACAGTGAAAGACACTTTCCTTTATTTCTTCTACCTGTCCTCATCTTTTACCCTTCACAAGACATTTGCTTTACACCTCTCTGTCAGAGACAGGGTACTGAGCTGGGCAGACCTCTTGTCTGATTTATTTTAGCCACTCTGATGGTCATAAGTATTCTGGTCACAGGTTGTGTTTGTGTGTGTTGACAAACATGACTATTGTCTCTGAAGTCTGGAGAGAACATCTCCCGAGTTTTTGAGCTTCTTTGTCATTTTAAAAATGTTATAATTCTGGGAACATGCAGAGTATCCATGTCTACCCAAATTTTGACACTGCAGAAATATCAAACAAATAATGTAGTTGCTTGTACAAGAGTCATCAGTATGCTAACAACTTCAAATCTTAATCAGGAGATTAAACTTAGCTATCCTGATGTAAAATTGGTATAATTCCATTTCACTAGTTTCTCCTCTCAATTACACTGGTTCAAAGCTGGTGAGTTGGACTATTATACTGCCACAGTTTTATACTACAGAATTTAACTAACTGTGAAAAAATACAGACAATATCTCGGTTAATACTCACTCAGCAAGAATGGATTTTTGATGAAATTTAAAGCACTGTTTCTACATGGCAAAAAGTATGTTCAAGGGTGGCTACACAGATAGGGCACATGGACAGAATGGAAGAATGGAAAGAAAGAAGGAAAAATTCATGTTCATGGGTTATTGCCAGTTAGGGGTATTTGATGGAAAATACCTGAACATCACCTTAAGCTGACACTTTCACTACCTGTATCACTAGCGAATCTTCAAGGTCACTAGATTAAGGGGTTTGAATTTGCTCTTGTACACAATATGGAGAGAAAAAATTATCTTTTTTAACACTGAGTTTTCAGGAGTCAGAGCTAAAGATGACAGAAGTCCATGAAAATCTGCTGAAATCAGAGAACAGCCTTCTCTGGCTACCTCTGAGTAAGATTTCTCTCAGCAATCTTAAAAATTGGATTAATCTAGAAGTCAGTTTTAAATAACAAATTGCAAGTAATTCTATGTGAAAATATTTCACTAGACTGAAATAGAATTGGACTTACAAAGGGAATTTCAGTGTGTTCAGAGTACTGGGAAACAACTACTGGACCCTCAGGGATCCATTCAATGTCATGTTTCTGCAGAAATGAAACATTAAGACTTCATGTAATGCAATTCATGCAAAGTATCTATCCATAATTCCATGACTATCCCCCTTACTCTCTGGGGAAAAAAACAAAAAAATCAAATAGGTAGCTGTGTTTCAGCAACAAACAGATTCTATGCATATAAGGGCAATACAAAAGAAGATTTACCCCATATTCTTTCTTCCATCATTACTTCTTTGTCTTTGACTCCCCTTCATCTCCAGAGTCTTGTTTCCATAAATCACAGCTTCTCCTTTCTTTGCAAGGTCTTCTATATATCCTTTTTTGGTTTTGTGTTTTGTTTTATTTTTGTAAATATAGTACTTTTGCTGAGAAATGCTGAATTTTTCCTTACTAACTGAAAGGAACTCTTTAAAGTGAAAATACCTTTGCACCAAAACTCCTAGGACTAAAGTTTGTTGTGGAACATGTCAAATTATTATGACTGTTTCAATAACTGTTTTTAGGAGAAGACCCTTCTTTGAACATTTTAAAGGGAACAATATTGTGGCAACTTTATCCACATTGCCTCATTTTGTCCTGTCATTATGTTCATTAAGATACGGATTTGCATTTGATTGCAAGATTTTTGAAAAAGCTTCTATCAAGCAGAAGTACAAGAAATAATACTTTGTGTTTCCAAATATTTCAGGGTTGGTTTGTTTGTTTGTGTAATGGGGGTTTGACTCAATGCATACCATCTTAAGTTTGCTTTTCATTAGCTCTAGTCTTTCTGTGTCTTTGAGTGCACTGGTGAGAATGGGGAGTTGTTGTGTGCATAATACTGTTAGTGGTAAATTACAGAATAATAAGCTTCACTTATATGTAACGGAAGCAAGGTTATTGTGGTGACTTGACTGCTTCCCAGTGTTTGTTTATTTGCTTTCGCCTTCCTCCTGAAATGCTCTAGGGGAGTGTCTTCCACTGCCACTGGATAATGTACAATTCTAAAGACATAAATCCCAGATGAGGAGCAGTTCCATAATGGAACTGAGACCTAAATCAGATTCCTGAATATAGTTGCTATGGAATGTTTCAAATGTTCCCTGTTTTAAAAACATTTCAGCTATAAGTGAATAATAGTAAATTACTTCACCAAACCTGAATTGCCTATGGCTTTCCTTGTAATTCATAGAGAAAATAAGGACTTTTAAACTTTGGTATTATCTAGACATATCTAAATTGCCTATTTTTGGATAACACTTATGCAAATTACAACTCAAGGAAATATACTTTATAAGAACTAGTTTTCATTTTATCCATAATCCTCCATCCAACACAACACATAGACAGATTACTAGGTCTTTCACTATAGGCTACTTGGCTCTATAGACTTCTCTATTGTAACCTATGCAAGTAAGCATGATAACTTTTCATTTCTTTCTTTCTCTTTCTTTCTTTTTTCTTTCTTTCCTTCTTTCTTTCTTTCTTTCTTTCTTTCTTTCTTTCTTTCTTACTTTTTCTTTCTGTTCCTTTTTTAATATCTCTCTTTTTTTTTACTCTCTTTTTTATTTATTTCTCCTGTGTGTTTTCCTTCTATTTCTTTTATTGTTATCATTAATGTTTTTCCCTGTAAATTTGATCAGTCTTACTCATGATCAACTCTAATCATCCAAAAAGGACATAAATATGTTGCAGATCAGATGATACGACCTTTAATTTTGACACTGAGACCATCATCTGAAGTCCTGATTCTTTGCCTCAGTGGCACAAACTACACCTACTCTACTTTGTTTAGAGGGCATTTCAGATCAAATGCAGGGCACCTACTGAGATGGACCTCTCCACCTACACTACATGATATTTTCTAATACACCGGTGTCTTTAGTGTCCCTAAATATTCCTAGAAGCATGAAACAGTGTTTCAGTAGTTCCTTTTAGCTAGAAAGCACATATTAACTAAGGCTTTTATAGCAGCTTTGGATACTAGTACAGTTACCTCATTTTATACTGGCTGAGGGTTCACCTGTGCTCTGATCAGGAGCTAGTTAAATCTGCTCACCCATACACATGCTGATGTCTCAGGATGCAGGAGGTGAAAATCTACAAAAGTACTCAACAGTGTGAAGCAGCCAGTGTTTTATTTCCTAGTGTTTGTTCTTTACACCAGTGATTAAACACTGCAAAACAAAACTTTGAAGTTAGTTAAGAGCACTGATCATAAAAATTCATTTTGGTGTCCATATTCTTTAGAAGGAACCTTGTGGCCAAGACTGCATTTGCAGTAAATGGATTGTACAACACATTCAATACCATTAAAAGCAACTGCATCTACAATTTTAGATATGACTTTCCCAACTTCAGTAGACTTTACTTTATGAAGTGCAGTCAGTGAACTGAATTTAGCTTCAGGTTCTGTTGACTTGGTGTTCTGTTCAGTGTGAACTAGGCACCAAAATACTTTTTGAAAAAAAGTGGACATATGTCATCAAAAGACCATATTTTTAATTATGTTTTTCCCAAACAAAAGGAATTATCACGTTTACAAACAAAATTGAAATGATCTCTCTGCAAAATTATTTGTTCTGCTTGAGAGGCATCAAATCCTTAAGTGATTCATGTGATTAGATGTCCTGAAACTATATAAATTTCTAAAACTCAAAAAGGGAACAACCTTTGAGGAAAAGTATTTTAAAATTTGTAAAGAAATATACCCAGGACCTGAAAACAAATAAATAAACCAAAGTTACATGTCACTGTGTTTTTTGTCTTGTTTGAGCCTATCATTGAAAACCTACTGCTTCTTCTTCTAGTAACCCATTAAAATCTTCCCAGGTCAGTTCACATTTCATTTGTCCACAATCAATTTTCTGTCTCCCAGTGATCTTGTTTTAAAATTTGCATGCAGCTGTTCTTCAGTATTCATTTTACTAAGCTGATACATATTGACTTGTTATCACAGAGACAACAACAATAAGCTCTTAAGCAAACGAAGTTCAGGGACCTTTTATGATAGAAACTATTAGCAAACTGAAACTTTTAGTCTTAAAGTAGGAAGGTTTTTTGTTTTGTTTTTTTTCCCTCTCCCTCTGGTACTATTACATCTCTAGTTTGCTCTTGAGGCCTTATTCATATCTTCTAAGGAAATCCTAACAAGTAAAAATAACAAAACACAAGACACATTTTGGTGTAGTGTACTTTTTTATAAATGCAAATAATTTGATTCTGTATTATTTCCTTTGTTCTCACTTGCCTTACCTTCTTGATTGTTGTGACACAACCTACAGGAAGAAGGCTGTGGCTTCCATTTGTCTGGAACTATTCTTGACTTTGCACATCATAGTTTTAAAGTGGGAAGAAATTATGGTTAAGTGTGAGTGATGTGGAAGTGGGAGTTGGTGTTACAGTGGAAGTCTTGCACAAGACATAGGTCTACCCAAGATATATCAACATTTTAAAAAATCAGCATCAACAAAAAAACCCCTCCACAACTCTTGTTGTCTTGAAGGATCCATTTAAATTTTCAGACATAACTTGTGCTATGTCTGTCTAATTTACTTTCTTCCATACACAGACACATAGACACAAACATATCACTTGGGGGTTTTTTTATGCTCAGAGAAAACAAACCAGTGTAAGCTGTAATAGAACTGCTAATGAGCTGATGTTATCTACCAAGCTATTTAAAATTCTGTTCTTTCTGCTTAGCATTCGGTGGGGTTGTAATTTTAATTTTCAAGTGCAGTCTTATTTCTTGTCCTTAGTCTTCAGCTTTCCCACACCTCTGTGCACAGTCCATGCACCCACATATGCACACAAATCACAGTGCTCTGACTGTAAAGCATCATTTATGTTTCATTTATCTGTCTTGAGCTACTTCCATTTGATGGTACCTGATGTATGTTTATTTTTCAGGGGATGGAGACTATAATGCCTTCCAGAAGTCTAGAGTTGGCATGGGGACTTGAAAAACCAAGATATGTCCTGTGGTCTATATGGTAAGGATACGTTATGTGAAGGAAGGCAATATGAATGTCACAGGTGAAATACTTCCTCTGGTGCACAGTGTGTATGCATATTTTTTCTAAAACACGCAGTATGAAAGTGATTGACACACACAAATTATGTCATAATCTGGACAGTGAGCTCATCTTAGCTTTGGCTTCATAATTCTTAGCTAAATATCCAAAAGACATAATCTCCTGACATTTTAATTAAAGCCACGTTCTTAATATTTGTTCCATTTGATAATATCTTAAGAATATAAAAACAAGTTAAAAGAATTATAGAGTATGTTAGGATCTTAGCAATATAATATTTAATAAAGCACATTGAATCAGTTCATCTGTTCCAATGGCAATCTCATCCATTTTTTGAATTATTATTCTCTGCACTTGCTTTCCTATTGCTTTTCCTAATCTAGTTTTAAATGTCTGAACAATGAAACATCTGCCGGAGAATATTCCACCATTCCCTGGAAGAATCATACAAGCCAACCAAACATTTTCACAGTATACTTTTCAGCTGATCATTTGCTCTGTGTAAAGCTCTGTCTCTTTCATCATTACTATCATTACTATACTCCTTTATCTTCTTTCTCGACTTTTTTTTTTTTTTTTTATTGTATTGGCATTGCATTTTTTAGGCCAAAAATTTTGTTCTTCACTACTATAGTTTCTGTACATGTATCCCTCTGATTTTGGATTGCATAGAAGATTTTAAGTTTTCTATAATTTTTAATGCTTATGGTTCTTTAAAAAATACTCTAAACTAAACACTGCTAGAAAGATTTTAGAAACCTTCCTCATGCTTATGGACTACAAACAGACTGGTTTTCCAGACTTTAATAAAAGAACAAACAAGATTAATTCTCCCTGAGGTGGAATTTATTTGTGAGTATTTTGCAATAACTCCAATTATAGATGTGCTTTCATGAGACACAAACCCAAAGGAGGATCATTTGTGTGCATTACAACTAAAGTCAATGGCTGATGTCAGAATTTGGGAATCTAGTAGAAAGTAGTTCATAACTTCTAAAGGACTTACATTTGAGTAGTGAATCCAGCTTTATTTAACTAATAGGTTCTCTTGTGTAGGGTACCAAAAGATAGCTATCAAGCAGAGGGCACGTGCATGCTTTTATGTATATCATCTTCCTAACTTGTTTGGATAGATGACTAACAGAAAGGATTATAAACTCAAATTTCATGCAAACCTGCATGCAATAGTTATAACAGTAATGCAGAGCCCAGAAGATGAGAAGATCAAACTTTGAGGGGAAAGAAGAGTTGAGTGATGGTGGTGAAATAGTCAATTAGATGTGACGCGTATGGAAAATTAAACAAAATTGCTTGCCTAAATCTATCAAAAAGATAAATTTTGAGTGCTTGGCACTCAATCTATAGTAACTTCAATGAGTCCTTATGGAAAAGACTTGAGTTTTGAAGAAGATGGATGGAGATAGAAAGAAAGTCCATCTCAGGATAATGGCCATCATGGTTAAATTTTCTCTTAAGCTGACAAGCTGTTTGCTCTAATTCTTTCTTCAAAGAGTGAAGCCAATTTGCACAGAGCAGTCCCCTCAAAAGCAACTCCCCTCACATAAAGATTCTTCAAAATATGAAACTTAGGAGATTTACCGGCAAAATAATCTAGTTAGGGAGCCACTGCTTCATTTCTGTCCTAAAATACAGGATGCAGCATCAAATACCTTGGTTTATGAGCAGGCCATTTATTTCCAGGTAGTAGATAGGGAGGATGGGTAGAGTTCAGAAACAGAAGGCTAAATGCAAAGTCAGTACCTTGATTGCTGATTTGCTGAAGGACTTGAGCAGAAAAAAGAATTCTCCTGTGCTTCGGATAAAGTTTTTTATTGCCCTCAGTGTTCTTATTTTAGGAGAAATGCATGCTTTAATCAGGTTAAGTGTTGTTCCTGTACATTTTCATTCCATCACAACCCAAGTAAGAACTAACTCATTACAATATATGGGCTGGGATTTCACTCACAAACTGAAAAACTGATTGTAAATATATAGATATAAAGGTCTACCTCTGAACTAGATTCCTCAACTCCTGTTACCATCAAGAAAAATCAGAGTTTTGATTGTTATAGAGAGGTGTCTAGTGTATTCAATATGCTATAAATGTTTCTGGCTTCCAAATTCCAGTCAAGAAGAGTACAGGCATTGTGCAGTCCTGCCAGACCCATGTGGATGTTTCATACTCTTTCATAATATCAAATGATAGATCTTCATTTTAGATGGTTGAACCAAATTGCTTGTTTACAAACACAATAAAGCCTACAGAGCTATTCAGCTTATGAAGTTTAGATATGTTTTTTTAGTATCAAACACACAGTTTGCTGGGCAGCTTGTATTTCAATTAACATCTGTAGATTTCTGTAGATTCTTAGATGAATGCTTTCTCTCTGGATAGCTTGACACAAATGTCTTAATCATTTCTGTGGACCATCTGCACTTGATCCAGTATACCCATACCTGGCAAATGCTATAGACACAGTACTTGAGATGTCTCACCAGTGCTGACCAGAGGGGAAGAATCACCTCCTTCAACTTTCTGGCAATGTTCTTGGTAATACAGCCCAAGATATTCTTGACCTTCTTTGCTACAAAGGCATATTGTTGGATCATATTCAGTTTCTGCCCACCAGGACCCCCTAGATTCTTCTCTGCCAATGTTCCTTTCAGACAATTGGCCTTCAGCTCATCTTATTACCTGGAGTTATTTTCCCCAAAATTTAACACATTACAGTTTCTTTAGTTGAACTCTTTATGCTGTTTCTTTATGTGTTCTTCA
The DNA here is from genome assembly GCA_013400415.1 of Scytalopus superciliaris. Lineage (NCBI taxonomy): Eukaryota > Metazoa > Chordata > Aves > Passeriformes > Rhinocryptidae > Scytalopus > Scytalopus superciliaris. The sequence continues at coordinate 46,364 of VXBX01000439.1, forward strand.
TATTCCGGAAATATTTACTTGTCTGGACTTTAAGGTAAATATCTTCCTAACCTGAGTAACTTTGTGAACAGTCTACACTAAGTCAGGCTTATTTGAGAGATCGAAGTTGTCTCACCGCATTGCCCAAAAATGTACCTGTCTGAGAGGCTCTTCACCTTTTTCTTCACAGAAGGAATATCCCTTGCATAAGTCCTTTGAAGAATCAAATCTCTCAAAGCATTCAGTTACAGTTAGTGAATAAAAGTACTGTAGCAGCATAATGACCCAGAAGAATTATTCAAGTTTTGGGAGTCCTTGCTAAAATTTCTTCTTCACCTAGAAGCACCCTCTTTCCAGATATGTGCTCCAAGTGCTCTCAGTTCTCTTTATTCCACAGGCAGCCTAATGGGGAAAAGGTAGGTGATGTNAGAATTAAAAAATTATTGCATAATGATGCATGCATTCCTGTGTTCTGAATTATGCAAGTCCTCATCAGCTGTTTTCTTATGACAGTTCACAAAAGTAATAGGTAGCCTGTTAAGACCTTTCCATTTTTGCCTGTGTTATCCCTGCATTCACTCTCAACTTCTCCTGCTGCCTCTGCACATGCTTGCCTCCGCCTCCTTGTCTCCTTCTCCTTGTCTCCTCTCAAGACATTAGTGCCAGGAAAGTCTCTGATTTATAACAACTGTGTGATACCTACTCTACCACCATGTCAATTTAATTTGAACCAATTTGACAACCCTGATACTAACACAGGATTGGAGACCACAATGATAATACAACATCCGTCTCTTGTTAAGCTTCCTGCACCTGCTATTGCTTCTCTCTGTAATTGCCCTAGATCAAGAGACCGATTGTAAATGCGTTAAGTTTTGCTGACAACACAAAGCTGGGGAGACGCAAGAACTCAGGCTTAAGAGGCAACGAAAATTCAACAAGATTTGCTGGGCTCTGAGTTGTTATGCAGCAAATGAAATTCAGTATTGACAAACACACATTAATGTAATTGGCCAAGGGAAGCGTGGGACTAAAAGAGTAAAACTGCTGACTAGGAAAAGTAACAGTTTAAAGGGATGCTGATATAACGTTCATATCAAGAGCCGACACCAACATCTTTGTGCAAGTACAGAGTAAGTCGTTGAATGCGGAATAGGTCTTTACATGACTAGGATTTCTACATATTCCTATTCTGAAGTATTTCACCGAATTTCACTGGTAAGCTGTTGCCTAAATGAGAAACTGAGGCCACAGTACCTAATCTTATGAAAACTCATGGAGTGTATGTAACTTTGGTCACTTGCAACCTCAAGCATGAATGCTATTTGTGGGTTCTATGCTTATCAAATCAACATTCGTAGTGGTAATTAATTACTAGATACTTTGTTGAACAACAAAACGTTCCAGCAATTTTTTGATAGAGTAAATGCCACACTCCTGACTGTAGTATTATCTGAATGGATTTTGTCTGTCCCTTTGAGCTGGATTATTTGAGGACTAGTTTATCACAAATAAGTAAGGGTGTGATTCGTCTTCTCTAATGCCAGTTGTCTAAAATTTAGAGGTCTAAGTCTGTTTTCATTACCTAAAAATTCCTTCATGACAGTTCAGAATAGAGAGAAACAGACATTTCCAGAGATTGAATTGTATTAATCTAGGCTTGATATAAATCTTAAAGTGAGCCAATCACTCCTGGAAGCATTTATTGATCAGTTCATCTGTGTTCGGACAAATGAGTCCCACCTAGTAATCCAAACTCGTCCAACAGAAACATAGCTTTTTAATAGTTTCTTTTTACATACCTTCTCTGTCTTCTTTCCCAGCCTTCATTCACAGCAAATTGCCATTTTTCTTCTAACATGTATGCATAAGGTGAATTTCAGTGGCATGAATCCCTTGAACTGAAAACATGAAGCCATGAATATGACCTAGAATGTAAGGACTTTTTTTTTTTTTTTTTTTGACCTCCAGGCTGCAGTTCATAAAGTTCAATGACTATCACTTCATTTGAATTCTCTCACTTGACACTCTCAAAACTTCAAATTTTTGGGAGTACTTTGCTACAGTAACATAAATACTGTCCTGTAGCTGTTCTTCCCTACTTTTCCAGTCCACTGCTCACTGTACCAATCTTCTGCATGCTCACGTGGGTGTGCTGAGTTCATTCTGTTTTGCTAAGGGCATTTTCTACTTGCTTGCAGTGATGGTTATTCTTTGCTTTGTATGTGTATCTGCAGCACTGGTCTTGAGACTCACATGTTACTTCATTTCCTTCAGATTTCATGAATGAGGGCAAGAATTTGAAATGAAAAAGGGATGATAACTTTAGCCAGAGTGCAGCATAGGGATATGAAAAACTGTTGAAAAGTACAAAATAAGCTGTGATCCTAGAGGATCCTAGAAAGTTCTCCAAGCAGGGAAAGTTTTTGTTCTTTAAAATCAAATCTCAGTGACTGAATTTGGGACATAATTTATTTATGGCCATGCAACTCCACTCCTGTTACTGAATCCTGTTTGCATACTTAGACTGTAGCTCTGCTTTTGTGTTTTTTGGTACCTACACACAGCCTCTAGACCATGCTTATGACTTATTCACACTGATGATGACTTAGAGGGCTGGACAATACCAACCAATGAAGTTCAGCAAGAGAAAGTGCTGGATTCTGCACCTCAGGTGGGACAACCCCAGATGTTTGCTCAGACCAGGAACTGAGATGCTGGAAAGAAGGAAAGGCCCCTAGGGATCCTAGTTAATGGCAAGTTGAATATGAGTCAGCAGTAGGGCAGGCAGGAGCACCAATCCTGTCCTGGGGGACATCAGGCAAAGTGTCACCATCCAGGCAAGGGAGGGGATTGTCCCACTTTGCTCTGCTCTGCACTGGGGCAGCCTCACCTGAATATTGGAGCAGTTTGGGGCACCACAATATAAGAAAGATATGAAGCCATTAAGGAGGGTCTAAAGGAGGGCAAGAAAGATGGTGAAGGGCATTGAGAGGANATGGCAAGTTGAATATGAGTCAGCAGTAGGGCAGGCAGGAGCACCAATCCTGTCCTGGGGGACATCAGGCAAAGTGTCACCATCCAGGCAAGGGAGGGGATTGTCCCACTTTGCTCTGCTCTGCACTGGGGCAGCCTCACCTGAATATTGGAGCAGTTTGGGGCACCACAATATAAGAAAGATATGAAGCCATTAAGGAGGGTCTAAAGGAGGGCAAGAAAGATGGTGAAGGGCATTGAGAGGAAGCAGCATGAGGAGCAACTGAGGGCACTTGGTATGTGTATCTGGAGAAGAGGAGACTGAGAGGAGACCTCATTGCAGTTACAACTTCCTCATGATGGGAAGAGGTGGGGCAGTTCTGTGTTCTGGGCTGAGCAGTGACAGGACCCAGGGGAATGGTATGAAGTTGTGTCAGGGAAGGGTTAGGTTGGATACTAAAAAAATGTTCTTCACCCAGAGGGTGGTTGGGCACTGAATAGGCTCCCTAGGAGTTCACAGAACCAAGCCTAATAGAGTTCAAGAAGGTTTTGATAATCCTATCAGGCACAGAGTGTGACTCTTGAAGATGGTCCTGTGCAGGTCCAATGGTCTTTATGGATCCCTTCCAAATCAGTATATTCTGTGATTCAGTGACTTGATTCCCATCTAGAATGAGCTGAGAGGTCAAACTCAGCACAGCCATCAACACAGATGCTGAGAATCTGGATGCAAACTCTTTCTGCTGTTGGAAGCATGGACTTGACTGATGAGAGCTGAGTTAGTTTACAGACCAGGTTCAAGCATAGGAATATCATTACAGTAGGGCAAGAACAGTGGAACCTGATGCATCTCTCTCTACTAACATTAGTATTGTGGCTTTAATCCTCCTGCACTTCAAACCTCTCCTATAAAGCACAAACAAAGTTCCACAATACGGATGACAGCAGGGCTTGAAGTAACCTGACAAATCATCCATCATTTGAATAAAGCAACATATAAGGATGATGTTAATAAAGGAAAAATGGGGAAAAGTTTTCCCTGTTTCTCACTGCTCACTTGAAATTGCTCCATAATGGTAATGTTTTCTTCAGGTCTTGATGTAAGGCCATATTTAAGGGTGTGCAAAATAAGTCTCTGCCTGCTTCAGGGGAAAGTTACAAGTGGGTAAAAAAAAAAAAAAAAGAAATTTNTCTTCAGGTCTTGATGTAAGGCCATATTTAAGGGTGTGCAAAATAAGTCTCTGCCTGCTTCAGGGGAAAGTTACAAGTGGGTAAAAAAAAAAAAAAAGTAATTTTAATAATGAGAAGCATTCATTATTCACTAATGGCCATTTTTTACTGAAAACACTAGCAACTTATCATGGCTGCAGATTGTCATTTTCTTGGCATTTTAGATGGAAATGATGAAGTTAACAGAGGAGGTAAAGAAATATACTTCTATGTGCCTCCAACAATTAGATTCAAGACTTCTGAGTTGGTATAATTTCATGGTAAATTCTTATATCATAATCTATTTGTGGACTCTGTTCCTAACTTTGGTAGGTTTTGTTAACCCTATCATGGTAGATTGGGCAAATAACTGAAATTCAAACATAAAACTAAAGGTTACAAGGATTCTTCATTCTCAAATAGTATCTTTTGGGGTTTTTTTCCTCATATTTTCAAATAATTTTTTTTAAGATATATACCTCAAAATGTCCATTTGTTCCTAACCCATTAATCAGTGCTTTTGCACCACTTCCAAATTTGATCAGCTTTGATTTCAGAATAGTCAGCAACAACAAAGCAAGAGTTTAGGACAGGACAAGCACTCCTTGGAAGATGTTAGCAAGCTGTGAAAATCAACCTTTTGGCCTGGAGTAAGAGTTTACTTTCCTAATTCTCATTTTATATCACGGAGGGAGGTGAGACAGCATTTGCCCCAGAACTGAAGAAGATAATTTATCAGATGGATTCCTACTGACTCTTCAACAGCCTATTGTGACCTTTGGTTATTAAACCTTTTGAATGTTAGTTAATTTCAGCAGTGGGGAGGCTATTAGCTGGCCAGCTAGAATCCCTGCCCAGCATCTGCTAACCAATGACCTGTGATCTGGGCAATAAAACTGAAATTACATCTGGACAATAAATATATTTTGGCTTCTAACACAATGAGAGGTCCCATCCTGCCTCAATACCTTTTTAAAGGTATGCCAGAAGACATGTTGCTGTGCCCTAATGAGATAACCTGATCTTGGCCTTTATCCATCCATGAAATATCTTTTTCTATAGGCTATTGATGCCAGAAATTTGTGGCAGTCTTGGGGACAGAAAGGAGGGAGATGGGAAAAAGTAAATAGCAGCAGCAACACAACATACAAGTCTAAAGAATAAAAAAAAATATGATTTCTATCTTGTTGCAAAATGGATAAGAAAACTTAGTTTCAGAAATGGCATGTGTTCATCAACAGATATCTTAATGTGTATAACCTGAATGGACATTCATGTATAAGGAAGAGGGTGTAATTTTGTTATCAGAAGGACTCAGCCATCTGTTCCATACTGAAAGAATAGTCCTTTAACAGTAGAACTAGAAATTATTCCTTGCTCTTGTAGCAACACTGGTGACTATTAAAAAGGAAAATAGAGGGTGAAATATGGCCACTTCCTAAGGTCTGGTTCAGGAACAGTCTTGTAGGAAGAGTGCTTCAAGTGTTTATTCAACATTGTGACATGTTCACAGATCTGTAATGAGAACTCAGACATTTAAAGAAACCTACAGAAGTTTAGTGATCCAAATGCTCTTAAAATCTGTAGAATCACAGAATCATTTAGGTTGGGAAAAGTCATCTAAAAACAAGACCAGCCAGTGGTAAGTCTGCCACTAAACCATGTTCCTAAGCACCAAAACTACACACCTTTTGAATACCTCCAGTGTTGGTGACTCAACTAACTCCCTTGAGTTACTCTATACCATTGCTTGACAACCCTCTTAGTGAAGAAATTTATTCTATTATCCAATCTAAACCTGACTCAGCACAACCTGAGGCCATTTCCTCTCATCATATCATTTGTTACTTGGGAGAAGATACCAACATTTAGAGAGCACAGATGGAGATAGCCTTCAGTCCAACAAGTTTGTAGTTAAACTTAGAGATAATTTATTTTATTTTAATTATAGAAACCAGGAAAGAAATTCAAGCATTTTAACTACAACAGCAACACTTTGGACACTTTAGTGTAAAGCTTTTATAACCCTTAAGATTTTAAGGAACTGAAAGGGAAAATTACAGGAAACTAGGCCAAAAGAAATCAAATCAAAAGAAAACAAACTGAAATGAACCAAAATAAAATAAACCAATTAAAATCAAGACAAACAAACAAAAAAACAACCTAAATTAAAAGAAACCAAAACAAGTCAAAAAAGGAGGGGCAAAAAAAGGGGAAAAAAGAAGACAGGAAAAAATTACGTTATTATTATGCTTTCTCTATGAACTTTATGATTCAAATATGACAATACAGTGTTTTAAAGTCAAGATCTCAGTTAAAAGCCTCAGACTCTGAAGAGCAATAAGCCTTCACTCTGTTTCAGCATTTCAGAGACACACTTGAGAACTTGCCATATATAATCATAGAATCAACTGGGCTGGAAACCTCTGAGACCTCTGAGATCATCAAGTCCAACCCTTGGTCCAACTCCAGTCCATTTACTAGATCATGACACTCAGTGCCATGTCCAATCTCTGTTTAAAAACCTCCAGGGACGGTGAATCCACCACCTCTCTGGGCAGGCCAT
>VXBX01000439.1:68207-79920 GCA_013400415.1 Scytalopus superciliaris
TTTTTCCCACTCCACTGTCTTCCTTGCTGTTGTTTTTATTTTAACTAGAAGGTAAGTTTTTGTCTTCAAGCATGTCTATATTCTATCCCAAAGGGACAACTCAGACATGCTGATATACATGAGATAGGTTTAAACTACTTAATTCAGGCAGTAATGATAATACAGTCACAAATCCATGGAGATGCTTGGCCTGAACACATTTATCTTCACTTAAGTTCCTGGCTGCATTTCTGCAGTCTGCACTGAAGCCTTGGCTCCTATGGGTTACTTTTTCAAAGTAATTAACTGAGAAGTGCTTTGACTATGTCTGTGCAATCTTCCACTACAGCTTAGCTGGGCTGTTGCTGAAGATGAGTGTTTTCAGTGTGCTGAATCTGGCCTCTATTTATTTGCAAGAATCCTCCATTCTCAAATGTGAGAGACGGAATCCATTAATCACCCTACACTGATAGTTGTCAAGAAGAAAATTCATCTAAGACGTTCTTTTATGCATACTGGAAAGGAAGAATGAGAGCAAGAGTGAAGAGAGCAAGAGAGAAGCAGAACAACTTGGAATGTTAGCAAAAGGAGACACAAGCAACTTTAAAATATTATTGGAGAGTCACAACTTTTAAATACTAAAATATTAAAATTGATTGAGGTTGTGAAATAAGTGTATTAGTTAGTCCGCTGTGCATTAAAATTAATTTTTCATCTTCTTATCTAAGCAGCTTCCCTATTGGCTTTTGCTGAGCATTCTTAATATTTTATATGCTTAAGGGAAAAAAGCTGCACTCTGACATCTCAACATTCCTGAGAATGTTTAACTTTATTTCTTTCTGCTCTCCTATGCAAAAGGTTTTCAAATCATACATGAACAAGGGGAAAAGAGAGAAAAACAAGCTCAGTTTTGCTGCACCGTTCCGGGCTTTATTTCCCATATGATTGTGTATGCAAGTGCTAAGAGCTCTATTCTTCTCTACATTATTATTTTTCTCTTTGTTTCCCACTATCTCACTCATGTGGCTTGCATCATGCAGTAGCCCCAGCAGTGTTGAGAACATCAATAATTTGATTGTAACTGAACAATAATAAACGATGAAGCAACTTCATCTGAGCTGGAAGATCTGGCCTTAACCTTTCTCTATTTACAGCTCTGGAAGGTTTGTATTCAGGAGAATTTAAATCAGCAGAGACATGCCAGTCCTCATGTACAGCAGTGCTGACATAAACATAGCCAAACTGCTGCTATTAGGAGATAAGTTCTTATTTTGTAGCCCCACAAACAAAAGGTTTTAGTATATCATCATTGGTGCTAAAAGCAGCATAGGCAAATGGCCCTGGATAAGGCAAACAAGTGCTTAAATCACTGCAGCTTGGTCTCTGCCAGGAAATTAAATAGGTAAAACCTTCAATATTATGGTCCTTATATTCACATGCTGAGTCTGTATCATTTGATACAGCAGGGGTTTATGCCCTAAGGGCCACTCTTGGCCCTGTGGTTCTTCCAATGAAGCCGTAATTTTGTACCTTTCAGCATAAAGTTATATGCAGATCTGTGTATTCTATTGAAATTGTTCTATTCCCAGCACCTTGACCCAGCACCTTGATCCTTACCTTTGGACTGCTGTGGGTGAATCCTTACATGGATACAGGTAATTAGAGCTGGACCCAGAGACATAATGTGCATACTCTTCATTGCAAGTGTTAAATGTCTTCACTTGGCTCTCATGGATTTGCTGAAGAAAAATTTTGAAATAGTATTGCCTGCTACCTTCACAGAGGGTGGAGGAAATAGGGATGAGGGGTGTGGGAGAGAGAGAAGAAAGAGAGAAATTGAATACTGAATATTCAACTTGCCCATTCATTCTTTCATTGGCGGTGACTCCTCCATGGAAGCACTCAGTACGGTGTGTGAAACCCAGAGAGTCTAGGAGCAGCAGCAGGGTGAACTGAGGTTAAGAGAGTTCATTTTAATAGACCAAAGTTAATATGAATAAAGGCTTGGACTCTTTTTACTTCATTTTAAGAGCAGAATTTAGTATTTCAGGTAGTGAAATATACATCCTAACCTCCTTCTGTAACTGATGGAGAGAGGTGGACACCTCCATAACTTTGGAGCCATAGGCCATTACTTAGAGTGAGGTGAATGCAGCCTGGCTATCCAATGTGTCTTCTCCTTTGTGTCTCTCTAATTGCTCCACAATCTTTGCACATATAGTTTTGTCCCTCCTTCTTTCTTTCCCCCTTCTCCCTATATCACAATTTTACGGTACATCAAACTATTGCAGGAATGGATATTTTGCCACTTTTTGGTCCTTGATCAAGAGTCAACAGTGAAAATCCTTTCCTATGGACATTTCAGTTCACCTGGAGTAATGGGTGGCAGTAGCTGGACTCATTTATATAAGAGTTACAGGATATCATGATTTATTGAAGGAATGGGGACCCTTCTGGTCCATTTTTAAATACGCCCGGAAGATGCCTGGACCCATCTTACTGCTGTTCTTGACAGTTCAAACTTAGATTGCTTATCCCCTAATTTATCTGTCAGCAGAAAAAGATGAGACTTTGTTAAAGAAAGGGGACCATATTAAATTCAATCCATGCTGAAGACTGAATGCTACCTAGATTTACTTTTGAAAACTGCAGAATACAAAAGGGCTATCATTACAACTCAGGGCAAAGCTGAATATGTATTGATAAATCTACCAAAATACTGTGAAACCTGTTGAATTCATATTGCACATGACAACCCTAATCTACCCTCACAAGCTCAAACAACTCACAAAAATCTGCTCTTTTAGCATAATCAGTAACAGACTCTTACTTCTCTATATGGCATATTCACATATGAAGAGGAAGATTATTTTTTTCTACTCCTGAAATGTGTCTCTCAGACTGTGGCTCAAGAACAGTAGTTCCATATAGCTAGAATCTCTTGATTTTTGCAGCTAAGCTGCAAAGCCAGATTTCTTATGATCTAACAATTATTCTAACAAATGAAAATTTGTAAATTCAAGAGACCAGAGTTCCAGAAAGGCTCTAAATTAAAACAGGACCAGTAAACTCATCTCTGAACAAACAAGTTCCTCAATGATGACCACAGAATACAGTAGGGAGATCAGTCTCATTTATGGATGAAGTATAAAACTCAAGTCTGATGGAAAATTCAGGTTTTTCATCCTTATTCTAGTACTGCCAGCCCTGTGAATTCAATAGCTTATATCACACCAGATCCTATTTATATGTCTTTCTTTTCCTTCAGTAATTTTTAAGTTAAATGATTTAAGTAACTTCATTTTTAAGAGATCTTTTTGAAGGCATCTGTGTTCAGTTTCTCTTTGTTTCTCTGGAGACAAGAAATGAATGGCACAGAATAACCATATTTTCCTTTTTCTCTGTTTTATATCTGTCCCATTCCAAGTTTGAACTTTCTCCGGAAATACTGCTGGATTGCCTAGAACTGTAGAATTGTGTGAGTTATTAAGATGGTCTCTCTCCATTTGATCCCAACTATATCCTGAAATTGCATCATGAAATGTAGAAGGTATGGAAGCTTCAGTGAGCATATCATCCAAAACAAACATATCAGCCACATGCCTCCAACTATGGTTACTTGATGGGTAAAGTAATTTTTCCCCAGAGTCTTCCTGGGATACATTGATGGTATCACTTTCAATATCTTTTCTTTGGTTACAGATGACTCCAGAGATTCCTCTCTCTATGTTACCTAGATCTGTCAATTCCAATTTATCTAGATATTCTCTTACATTTTTCCTCAACAGCAAAGGTTTGTGATTGATAGGAAGCCTCATAAAAGACCTGGAAACTATTGCTAACCCTTCTTTCTTGTATTACCAATTCCCCCTTTGGGTCTACACAGGAATGCTATCAAACAGCTTGACTATTTGGCAGGTACCATTTATACCCACCAATTACTTGGCATTCTCATTTCTTTCCGAGCTCTGGCTTTATTCATTGTAGGGTTCCTTTTTTGTTTCTTCTCCCACCTTGTCCCCTTTATATATCTGGGAAAATAGAAGGGTCTCTCTCAGTGTCTGAGAAACAGGCCAGTGACAATTCAACCATTGGAGATTACCTTGTTTTTCATTTCCACAGAAAATCAAATATGAACCCATTTGGTTTCAAAAACTGGTTTATTTTTGTTCCTTTTACTCTGCAATAATCAGAAATCCTACAAAGAATAAATTATCCCTTAAATTCTGTCAGAGTTGGAAATTGCTATGACTAGCAAATCTTTTCATTAGCCACATTTATGTTCAATGCTCCCCAGTGTATTGGATCATTCAAAAAGTTCCAGTTTTGGATCAGACATAATAAGAATAAGCCAGGAGAATCAAATATATGAACCCCCTGTGGTATACACTAACATTCATGCACACAAATTCAACTGAGCAGCTCAAATATTGTTCTGCAGAATTTGGTGCTCCAGAAGATATATAGGATCATATAATCATAGAATATGCTGAGTTGGAAGGGACCTATCAGGATTAGCATGACCCTGTGTAGGACACTCCAGCAATCATACCATGTGTCTGAGAACATTGTCCAAACACATCCTGAGGAGCCTATTCCAGCGTTCAACCACTGCCTGGGTGAAAAACTTATCTGATATCCAGCCTAAACCTTCTCCAGGTCTGCTTCAGGCCATTCCCTCTGGCCTTGTCACTGGTTACCAGAGAGAAGAGATCTGTACCTGCCCCTCTGCTGCCCCTCAGGAAGATGTTGAAGACCACAATGAAGTCTCTCCTTCTCTAGACTGAGCACACCAAGTGCCCTCAGCCACTCCTCATATGGCTTCCCCCTTTCCCATCCTCATGGCCATCCTTGGATGTTCTCTAATGGATTAACATCTTTTTATATCTTAATGCCCAAAATATACCTTGAGCAGCACTCAAGGTGAGGTAGCACCAGCACAGATTAGAGAGGGACAATCAAAACTTCCAATTATTTAACATTTGATCTTTGGTTGCTATTTTGGCATTAGTGAATGAGTTCCTTCAGATCAAGGTATCATAAAATTGTTGAGATTTGACCAAAATTTTGTTAATTTAGCTTTTTAAAATGGAGATAAATCAAGAAAGATAAGAAGGTTGTTCTGAAATGAAGGGAAATGAAACACTTTGACTTCAGCCAGAAAATAAACCAAATTACCAAATGTGGAATTTCTACTTCATGCTTACTTCCTATGCACATGAACATTATGTTCCTACTGCTGTCCTCATTTCTGGTAGGCACACATTTCAGGCAATAAGAAAAAAAAAAGAAGTTTTATTATTATTGCAGAGATATAAATATGAGGCTGGGGGAAGTGGGAAATGAAGGGGCTGCCATCCCCTGTGGTTTGGAGATACAACTGCTGAATTTCCTTTGGGAGATATGCAGTACTCGACCATGTATGAGGCAATAAAGGGGATGCTAGTGAGAGCGAGCTGCTGTCCAGAACTGGGTGTTAGATTGTTTAGTCTTCACACATTTAAAATGGAAAATGTAAACCATTTTCTTTCTGTCAGCCTTAACCACTGATCAATACTGACAGTGTCTTATAAACAATGCAGTCATCAAAGAAATGCAATATTCCTTCTCCCAGAGCAGTCACACCTTATGAAGAAAAAAGAAAAAAAATGTGAAGGCATGCATTCATGCAAGTGGGCAAGACACCCACCCACACACACACACACCCCAAAAAAAAAACCAAAAACAAAAAGAAAAGGACAATAATTGTGTTCCAGTCATCCAAGGATTCAGGTTATGTTGATCTTCCCCCATAAAACCAGAGCTAACAAACCACCTTGTTTGTTCCTTCTCTAGTCAGTGGAAATCAAGACAATAATTTCAGTTGTCTTTTCCCACCTCTCTTTCTGCAACTGATGCGTCTGATACTGTAAGATGCTGACTCTTCCCCAGTCACAAATTATGGTCCTTTCAATCTTCAGTGTAGTTCTTAGTGCCTGGCATGCTTGACTTTTATTTACCCACTTCTGCTTTATTACCATCTCTGGGAATGGAGCCCAAAAAGTTGCAAGTGTTGACACCTTCATCAGCAGAACATAGATAGACTAAAAGCCATCAGTGACAACATACATGTACATTTGTTTGTCATGATTTCTAATTGTGTTTCAATTCTGTGCAAATTCAAATTGAGACAAATTGACTTTGTCCTTCAATGAAAAGTTTTTGGAAAAAGGCATCTGACCTGATCTGTCCAAAGAGATATTCCATACTATAGAATTTTTTTTATTTTTATTGCCATTATAATTGCAATTATTATTCTCAACATTATTATATTTTAATTGTTTCAATCATTAAACTGTTTTTATCTCAACCCACGAGTTTTGCTCTTTTTCTGATTCTTCTTCTCACTAGAGAGCATATGAGAGAGGGAGCAAGAGACTAAGTGCTCTTATTGTCCATCTGGGATTAAATCATAACAATAGTATAAATGAAACTTAGAAGCCTGAACCTTTATTTGTTGTATGTCACTCTTCATCAAAGGGGTATCTGGGACGTGCAATTTTCTCATTTGGTTTTCCTGACTCTAGACCTGACAAACTGTTTTCTAAGTGAGTATTTTCTGCAGTCTGCAGATAAAGCTACCAGGTTCAGCCCATGGTTATCTAGAAAGAAGAAATTGCTTGCAGGAACTCTGAAGCCTTTTCAAGCATTTTTAGATGTCTGGGAATTTTGGACAAAATATGAAAATTCTGGAAAGTTGCCAGGCAAACATTTTTAAACAGAAGGACAGATTAAAAAAAAAACATCAGTCTTTAGGACAGCGCTCAATAAAACAACTGATAAATGTCTTAAAGCATCTATAGCCTTCCAAAAAGCACATAATATGCTGAAGTTTATTGCTTAAGTCTTTCACTGTGTTCTAGTGTTCGTGCTACAGTTTTGCTTCTGTTTCAACCAGGCTAAGTCATTAGTTATTTTGCACAAATGTGATGACACACCTTTCAGAGCAGTTAAGAACTAGGGATCCATTTTCAAGTTCTACATTGATTCTCAGTCTGTTAAAATTAACATTAACTGAGATTAAAATTATAAACCAAATTAGTATCATTTTTTGCATTAGCAGTTACAAGTGTAGCATAGAAATCTGATATCTAGAGATGATTATTTCTTTCTACCAACTATAGCAAAAGCCAGAGGGCAAGTATGTTGATAATTTAGGTAGCTCAGTTGAGCTGCCAAAAGTCAGATGGAAGGAATTGTTATTCATCTGTGACTAGAGTCTGCTCGGAAAAGAGCATCAAATACCTTGCAGGGTCAGTCTCATAAGTTCTGAGAAGGTGTATGAAGCCAAGTTGGGTTTCTTCACTACAAGTCACTTTTCCTGCTCTCCAGTGGGAAGAGAAATAGCCTTCACAAGCCACTGAAGGGATAGAGACTAACTTTTTTGTTTTGGTTTGTTTTGTTGTTTTCTGCCCTATAGTTAAAGCACAAATAAAATATCCAGGATAACTGATTGGGTTCTGTTATCAGTGGAAAATTTCAAGAATTGGTAAGCTGTCCAGTGAAACATGAATTTGCCACAGAGTAAAACTGCTGATCACTAACCAACTTTAGCTGTCATTCAACAAAAATCTGCTATAAAGAACCCATTGAACTCTAAGCATAGAATAATTTTATGCTTTTGATTTGATTTGGTTATTTTTTCCCTCTCAAATTTCACTCAAGACTCAAAACTGATATATGTTCTTCTCCCTCAGAAAAAAAAAAAGAAACAAACAAAACAAAACAAAAAAAAACCACCCCAAAGCAAACAAACAAACAAACAAACAAACACATTAAAATAAGCAGATTGATTAAGAGCAAGAGGAATGGCATGTTCAAAATATGACACCACATCTTAAGTGACTGAACTGTGCATATACATTGGGGTTTCTGGTAGTCGGAACACTTTTGATAAAATCATAGCACCATTAAGACATGAAAAATTCCCAAAGACTATCAAGTCCAACCTTTGAACAGACATCACTTTGTCAACTATACCATAGCACTGAGTGTCATGTCCAGTCATTTCATCAACATCTTTAGTGATGATGACTCCACACCTTCCCTGGGCAGCCCATTCCAGTCCTTTAGGTTTCTATTACAGTTACTCATAACAATGAAGGAAAATATCTTCCAAATTTGTGGAAGTGAAATGCAGCCTACAGTTTCTATCCTTCTCCTATATGGGCATTGGATCAAACTCACTGGAAGGGTGAGGATTTGGAACTGCGGTGGCAGCATATCTGATATGTAACCCCAAAGCTCATCAGTTTTCTGACTAAATTTCAGGAACAGGAAGAACAGACTGGAAGTAGGTTTGCCTACTCTTTCAAAGCAACTGTCAAGAAGACAAGAGGACATGGCCTCAAGCTGCACCAGAGGAGGTTCAGGTTGGACATTAGGAAAAATTTCTTCCATGAACTGGTGGTCATGCATTGGACAGGGCTGCCCAGGGAAGTGGTGGAGTCACTGACCCTGGAGCTGTTCAAGAAATGACCAGACGTGGCACTCAGTGCTATGGTTTGGTTGACAAGTTGGTGATCAGTCAAAGGTTGGACTCAATGATCTTGGATATCTTTTCCAGCCTAAATGACTCTGCAATTCTGTGCTTCTATGGCATATTGCTCTGTTACAACCAGTTGTCTAACATAAGTTCTAGTTGTGCGATTGCTTTTACGAGTCAGGGTGATGACTGAGTACTACATACTGAGGAGCTTGTGCTGCAGAGCAGCTGAGTTCAGCTGCAGCTGTTTGCATGGATTTCTGTGGCAATCCCAAATTTGTTGCACCATTTCTAAAATTTAAGGATCACATCTGGAAAAGCATGCTCAAGGAACTTATCTAGGGCATCATCCTCTTAAAAGTTAACTTTACTGTGTCCAATGAATGAAATACTGAACAGCAGGTATATTATTTTTTAAAGGCATATAAAACAATAGCGAAGCACTGCCTGATTATATTACAGTATCTATCTTCTCATGTATCAGCAAAAACTAGCACTGAAGTATACCTAATTATCATATTTACAGTGGTACAGGTAGTAAAACAGTTATGTTTTGCATTGCTCAGGATGTTCAGGGCTGAAATAGATAAACTATGTGGGAGATTAGTAATAGGTAATTATTCTCTACTTACATATTCAGCTTCATATTTCTAAATTAAGGTAAGTGGAAAAAGCTTATAAAATATTCAGGGCTCTTTTATCTTTCCTCCTCCCTCTTATTAGAAACTGTGCATGAATTTGCATAGAATAAACTGAGCCCATAAATCATAGCAGAAACTGCAAGAACGCTCTTTGTAAGTTATAATTTAAGGTTAACTGTAGCACATTTTGCTTACTGTATTATTAATGACTTTAGTTCACTCATGACAAGATTACATATTAAAAATTGTTGGTAGACAAAACTCCAGTTCATAATCAATTTGCTTCCTAACCTTAGAAAGCCACTCACCCTGTTTCCATACTTCTAAAGAAACCATCAGGAAGAAAGTTTATCAGGCAACATGTTGCATTGGCTCTGCCTTCAGTAATTCTGATGCATCTGGTCAAGAGGTTTAGGTGCAAAGACTCCCATGGAGCTTGAACTGTGTCCCTATGACAATATGGCATGTGGTCTGGAATTTATGGCTATGCCCACCAAGAACATTCCAGCAAAAACATGTGGATGGCTTCAGAGCAGGGTATTTAATGTGCTACTTCTGTTTCTCACCCTAATCTTCTATGTAGAACAGGCATAACCAGATATTCTCAGAAGCATGTCTGTTTATACAACATGTATTCTCACCCTATGTTCTGTTCTATCTGCTAAGAGAAATCACTGGTACCTAGGCAACAATTAGTTCACTCCACTATTCACTATTCGCTATTATCCTACCTTTACCTGCTGAAATCTAGGAATTGTTGTTTTTAATACTTCTAGTGCTTGAATATTACTAATAAATGCCAGACAAATACAAGACTTGGACCATTAGCAACACATGCATCTAATTTTGAAGCCTGGGTAACAGCTTGACTTTCTTCATATTATGGAACCATGTTAAAGAAATTCTGTAACATTAATTTGGTAGTTCAGTACAACATTCAGTACATCACCATAGGTTTTTCTTTTTGGCTTCCATTAGCTGGTTGCATGATTATAAAAACACCGGATTTAACTTTCAGCGAATCAAAGAGGTAGTTTCTAATCATTGCATCCATGGTTTTCCAAGATCCACAATGAAAGAGCAGGCTACCAGGTAGATTAAATAAAAAAAATCCAGTAAACACAAAAAATTGTTTAATACATATATAAACCTGTTTTTCAGGACTAACATTCAGATAGCAGGATCTTTGGCATTACACANGGTGTGACATTTTTTCTGTGGTTTATTGTTCTTGTTGTTATTCTCATTTTTGTTATTATTAATATTATTATTATTATTTACTTTGCCTTTCTAAGCAAACCATTTATGCTGACTTAATTCTTCAGTTAGGAGAATAGCCTAACCAGGCTTTTAGCAATGCAAGAAGTTGTCCTTGATACCATCCAAAACAAAAGCTTTCTAACATCAACCAAAATCCTATTTTTCTCCCTTGAATTTTACAGGAACTATCCAATTTGTTTGATAAACCTGAAAGAAAAAGATAAATGCCATTCTTTCTATGAAGATCATTTCAATATCAAATAAATACTAACACTTTATGTCATTGAACCCCAAATATATTTTTTCCTTTCAAATTTGCTTTAAATATAATATCAGAAAATTATCTTCTTTAGAAAATGCACACTCTAATAATTATTAGCTTGATACTTACCACACAATTTTTTTCTACAGTCCTAAAAAATTGGAATGAGCGTTTAAAATTTCTCCCCATCTTTCAGTTTTAAATTTCTTTTTTTTCATAAGGAACAGTAAGAATTCAGATGAAATCTCTTTAAGTACATTTTTGAAAACAAATGTTGCTGTAAAACTGAACGTTTCTTTCTTCTCAATAAAATATTGTTTTTATTCAAAACTTTAGTGAAATACTACAGAAAATAACTGAAGGTCAAGACAAAACAATAATTTTTAAATAATTTCATAGACACAAGACATCTTTGTCTGCATATTTTAAATTAGGAAAAAAGTTATCAAAATACTGACTTTTTGATATTACTCCAGACAGGAAATTTTTCAGTACTTTGTATTTTACATTTTTTATATAATACAAATATTGTTGGTAAACTCTTGTTTACCTGGACTAATCTTTTCTTCTAAAAATTGATTTGTGTAATTTGATTGTTTTAATTTCTTAATGTCTTTAATCATGTATTCCCACAAATTTTATCTTTCTAATATAAAGAAAGCAAAGTAACCCTATCAAATGAGGTGTCTTCAAAATTTGTAGTCCTTTAAAGTGAATATAGGATTTTAAGTCATATACTGCAGTTTCAAGAAAATAAATAAATAAACAAGTGAAAGCTTTCATCAGTTACACAGAGGAACATATATAACCTCCCACTAAAATAAAAATCATCACTGACCTGCAGACAAGTTGTTTAATGTTTGTAACACAGAAAATGGACATCAAAGAATCAATTACATTGCAAGTAGATTAGAAATTGTAATACCTTTAATGTCTACATTCCAGAGGGGGAAAAAATTGGTCTTGTGAATAAGATAAGTCCTTCATACTACACAAATAGAGTTGCAATACTTTTTTTTTTTTTAAGTGCCCTTTTTTCCAGAAAGC
>VXBX01000439.1:80217-93163 GCA_013400415.1 Scytalopus superciliaris
AGAATCTTTCATAGTACTAATTAGAATGGGGGAGTTTTTAAAATATTCCAGCTCTAATATACAGGCAATCACTGGTGCATCTTGAACCACACATTAATCCCAGAATGTTGTAGGTTGTTTACAGGCAGATACTGGTCTTTGAGGTGGGATTTGAGCAAAATTAGCATAAAATGAGAATAAGGAAAACTTCATTCTTTCACATAAAGTGTTACCTGTTTGTAAAGAGTAAAGTGAGATAGAATTGCATTTATAATGGAAAGTGTGTAGAAGAGTAATGTTGATCTATGTCAAATAAAAACACAGAAAATGATAGAAATTTGGTTTCCAGACCTGTTTATTAAATTGCTCCATAAACTAAACTGTCCTGCATCTGTTCCAAGATGGCAAGATTATTGCAGAAGAAATACATTGCCTGAGCATTCTTAGTACTGTAAAGAATGAAAGATTTTCTTTTATTTTTCTTCTTACCTGCCCATAGAAAAATCCCCACCTTAGTAAAAAAATTCAGTATTTTAATTAGAAATCTAAAAGGAATTATGTAGTGGCTCTTTCTATAATCTTGCAGTTCTTACAAATATTTGTTGAATATATTTTTTAACTGAAAAACATTGATAAGATAAAATTGTTTCTAATGTGCAAATAACATTTTGAAGCAAATCTATTCAGAACTTCTTCATTCTCTCTCCCCCACTATCATCAGTATGATTAATTGTGAAATAATAACATGTAATAACATAAGCACAAATCACACAGTGAATTATAAAGGTGCTATCTTATTGAGTAGTTTAGCTGAACACTTACAGGCTGAGAAGATGAAAGAGGGGCATTTTCTTTTCTGTAACAAAGTGTTCAATGTTTGAGGCTCTGGGCTCAGATCTAGGTAGGTAGATATGTATAACGAGCTGACAGAGCTTCAGCAGTCCAAAAAGGCCACATTGTTTTATTCTTGCATTAATAATTGAAAGAGACAAGTGGACCTGAGAGTTAATAAGCTGAGGAAACTTTGGAACTAGGCGTTACTAAATGGATTGGTTAATATAAGAAATATTCCAACCTTTCCTCCAGCACTGAATGTAACTCACAATCAGTCTTTGGATTTGGATTCTGAGGTGTGTCTCACCACTATCCACATGAATACTGGCCTCTGAGTGCTTTAGGTTATCAGGAAAAAGCAGTACTAAAATAAGGTAACAGCGTCAGTTGTCAGGAGTCTTACCAAAAAGAATGACATGTTACCAATGACACTTGTGAAAAGTCTATGACAGGACACCAGCAGGCTATACACGTATCAGCGGCTTCCCTGTATATGGGGAATATTTACTAAATCTATATTTCATGTACATACACTCACCTCCTTGTTTGTCAAAGTGGATTTACGAGTGATGCTTTATTGAGTCTGGAAAATTTAGGCTTTGGAAAGGAAAATGAGTTGAAAAACCTCTGTAGCATTACAGGAAAATATAAATTTAGGACACTCAGAACTATTGCAGTGGTATATATCCTGCCTTTGGTTTCTTTTCTCAAGTGAATTTACTGTGGCCCATTACGTGACAGTTGTAGCAACTAAATTACAGTAGCTCACATTAAATAACAAAGATATGATTAGTAGTGTACTTTACATTCTCAAGGCAGTTTTCTAACCCCCTAAGTGGATAATTGTCAGTTATTGCTTTTAAACTGTGAGCCTTGCATGACTTTATTAAAAGTTTCTGAGATTCAAAACAGTATAAAGGTAATGGCACTACATAGAGTAGTGGTGTATATGCCCCTCTACTACAGGAAGGGACAAAATTCAGAAAAGTTTGGGAACATGTATCAGGCTTTTAATAGGGTCATATATGTGCCTTCTTTTTCAAGTTACTCAGCCTTCAGATATTTGTGTAAGAGACAGCGTTAGCTGAAAAGTCCTGTTTATATGATTCCCCTCTTTTCTCTCTAGATTCCTCCCAAAATCTTGCAACCAGAAAATAATACCATCTATTCTTAAGCATCTGATTTGAATTGAACACATATGTTTGGAGCACAAGAGACCTGAAGAAAAGAAGCAAAGAGGACAATTCATCATATAACTTCAGCCTAAGATGGTAAATTATCAATGATATCTCCACAAGTATCATTGTAAATAGAATGTGTGTCTGTATGCTAGAACACCTGATGTTGCAGAATGGCCCTTGGCCATGCACTAGCCTTGACTTTGCAGCCCAGTGTATGATCTCCAAATCTATTGAGTGAAAGTATTTTTCAGTAATTATTAAGGAATTTCTATAGTTTTCCTTTCCTTTTCATTTGAGATAGTAACTTTAACACATTCTCACATTTTCTGTTTCATTTCTCTTTCAGTCCTCCCTATATGTTATTGTTTCTGTACTAGAAACAATTCTGTTTGTAATCCCATTTCTTGCTCTCTTTCTGCCTTTTGGAGTAGTAGTTTATTAGCAGGTCTCTTAGATGTTGCAACTTTTGGCAAAGGAGTTTTCCAAATTCTGGTCCCTTACAAGAACACAGATCACACTTGTAGGTATTAGCCACTCAGGGATTCAACAAAACCAGAAGGAAATAACTTGCTGCTATCAACTTGTCTACTTCGTTTAAGAAGATTTCATGTTGACTGTTCATGTCACAAGTAATCTAAACTATCCCTCTATGGATCATAGAGTCTCAGAATGGGTAAATTTGGAAAAGACTAGAGTGTGTCATCTGGTCTGAACTCTCTGCTCAAGCAGGGTTGTCCCAGAGCACATGGCACTGGATTGTGTTCAGAGGGTCCTTGGGTATCTCCAGTGAGGGAGACTCCACACTGTCTCTGGACAATCTGCTCCTGTATTTGGTCACTCACACAGTAAAGAAGGTGAAACCTCATGTGCATCAGTTTCTGACTCTCACCCAGTTGCTCAGCACCCCTGAGAAGAGCCTGTCTCTATCGACTTTGCATCCTTCTTTCAGACACTGACAGACAGTGGGGAGGTGAGGTCCCCTCTCAGCTGTCTCTTCTCAAGAATGAAGGGCCCCAGCTTTCTCAAAACAGAGATGCTCCAGCCCCTTAATCATCTTTGTTGCCCCTCTGCTGGACCTGCTCCAAGAACTGCACATCTCTCTTGCCCTGAAGAGCTCAGAACTGGACACAATACTCAGTGTCTTAACACACTTGATTGACTAGAACAAGCAGCTCTTTGCTCGGTCCCTTTGTTACTTGCTGGCCTTTGAAAATTTTGTTAAAGTCTAATTACCCATGTTTACGCATTTCTTCTCCCTAATGTAATGAGAAGTTGGGGTCATCTTGATTTCTTTCACTTTTTTTTTTTTTAATATGAAATGTTGTGCACTACATAAATTATTATTCCTCAACTGTAAGAAACTATCACCCCCTGCTGTTACATATGAATATATGGAACTCATTTACAGCTCAGCTGTGGTCAAAAGTTGCATCAGGGAGATATATCATATAATGATATAATCATGGAGGTTGAAAATTAACTGAGTAGCTCAGCTCCAAGCAAGTCCAATTAAAACAGAGTATTTCAGGAACTCTTTGTCAAAGTTTAAAGAACCTCCAATGATGTAGTTCTGTGAACATTTCTTACTGGGAGGTGTGGAGTTATAATTTAACCTTACATCTACTTAGAATTTCTCATTCTCCAGCTTTTGTCCATTGCCTCTCTACCTTCCACTGTGCACCTCCAGGAAGAGTCTGGCTACATTTTCTCTGCATCAATCCACTAGGTAGTTGTAGATGACCTGACCTACAGATCTTCCTTAGCTTTCTCTTAAGTCTGAGAAAGTACAGGTCTATAAGTCTTCCATCCTCATGAGGTTACTATTATTAGTAAACTTAGAGTAGATAATATAGGTGGAAGTCAGCAAGAGAGGTAGGAGAAAAGTTTTGGGGTTTTGTTTTTCTTTTTTTTTTTTTTTTTTAATGCCAAGTTTCTTCCATCTAAGACAGTCCTAAAAAGAGGTGATGATACATAGCTTTTGGGTTGTAGACTTTTAATCAATACTTGGCTATGACAAGCCACAAAGTGAATTATTTTTTTAGTACTATATAACAAATTTGAACAGTATGACTTGCTTTCAGTGCTGTAATATCCTCTATACTAGAAATGTTTATTCAAGGGAACTGTTTTGGCATGGTGAAATCATATAATTTCCGACATGGATCAAGAAACAGTGGATTAAGAAGATCCCGTTACAAAAACTATCTTTTACAGACGTGCAAAGAACATGCTTTATTGCAGAAAAACAGCAGGCCTACTAAAATGATAGGGAATTCATTTTTCTCTGAAAATTATATCTTCTCCATTAAAGGTCCAGACTTTGTCAGTGTTTCCTTGGAAAATCTTCTACAGGAAGATATTAGTGTATATAGGTATTTTAAAAGTTATTTGTCTGACAGCTGAAAGAGCAAAAGACAGGATTAAGAGAGGATGCAAATATTATCATGTAGGTAACCAGTAAACAATGATTCAGTATTTCACACAATGTAAAAATAAACCAATGGTATAATTATGAAGCCAACTAAAAACAATTTTTAAAAATATGTCATTACATTATGAAATTCACCCCCATATTATTGTGTGGTAGCTAAAACCAAATATGTATGGAAAAAAATTGTGAAGAATAAAGACATTACTGGGTATTAAGTTACTCAACTTGAGAAGTTTGTCAGAGGAATGACAAAAACTGACGTCTTATAACAGGAAAACCTTAAGTGTCTATTTGCTCTGTGTTTTATACTCTTTCTGTTTATATATATTTTTTTTTTTTTTTAATGTGGGTCACTTTCAGAGATTAGATACCAGGCTAAAAGGGCCCTTGATTTAATGTAGAGATAATAATTATGCCAGAGATGTAATTGAAAGACTGCCTCCTCCAGACTTTGCTGGGATATATGCTTGGTCTGTGACCATGCAGTCCATTTGTGTCCTGCAGACTTCTCAGGATGTAGAGCATTCTGGCAGGAGACATCACACAACAGGGATATTCTACTAACAACCACTTAGAGACTTGGACAAACTTATGCCATATCTTCTCCAAGTGTTGTGGTCATCAAATTGAGGGAATTTTTGTTTATAATGCCCTTAGATTACAGTGAAAACCAGAAAATTATATTCTATGCTTTGTGATCTGTATGTCCAGGTTAATATGGAGAGCTTACCTTATGAAGAATGAGCATGTTGACATCAGAAACCCATGACTTCTTTTACTCATTTATATATGCAACTCATATGCATATATGCATGCTCACATTTGCAACTAACAGGTTGGTGTGGGTTTTGATGATTCATCCTACATCTCATGTTTGTATAAAACCTTTACACCTGGTAAACCTAATGAAAACATGCAGAAAACTCTCTGAGAGAGAGGCTCAGTTGGTTATAGCATGGTGCTAAAAAACATGCTCTAATCAAGCCACAGGTTCAATCCCTGTACAGGACATTCACTTAAAAGTTAGAGTTGATGGTCCTTTGTTGTCCTTTCCAATTCAGAACATTCAGTGAAATCTGTGAAGTTTTGAACTCTGTTAACCCCTAGCAAATGTGGCCTTAGTTCTCTTCACAGTATCCAAGATCAAAATAAGTACTACCTGAATTTGAATGCCATGGGTTTCCTATCTAAAATGTGGATTTTTAAAAAAGAAAACTAACCTTGCCAAGCATCATTACATGACAGAGTTACCAAGAAACTCTCCAGAGTCCAACATTCATGATTTATGAATCTATCTGAGTTCAGACACCTGGAAAATAAAAAGCATCGTGGTTAGGTCTTGTACAGTTTGCTAGTACATTAGTTATAATATTGTTGTCATTGGGAACCACATTTGTAGTTATACTGTGAAATAATACTTATTTCTACCAACTATTTTAATTTAAGTCCTATATATCAGTAAAATCTAATTAAGGAAAAAAAAAGTGGGACAGAATTCTGACATAACTCTTTGGCTAAGAAACATTACTTATAAACATATGAAATTTAATTTGACAGCAAGCCAAAAGTCTACCATATCTAAAATACTGGTGCTTTTTTATTCACTTTTATTTCTCATGTCATTGTTATCACAGCTGCATGTAAGAACTTTCCAGTGAAATATTAACTACCTTTTGTTACCCTAATTTTCTCATTTTATATGTGTGCAAAGTTCATGGTTAATTATAAGGCAGATCTTGATCTGAGAAGTAGTATGCAACATAAGATAAAATATTAAGGAGCAGGCTTACAACCAAATAGTCTGGAAAAATGTGGGATAGTTCTTCTGCCTATATCATGACCCTGAATTTACTGAAAACTGCCTCTGGCCAATAACAACTGAAACTTTAGGTTTTGTCTGTACACTTCTTAGCAAATTACAGAAAGTCGTGTTTCATATGGCAGGCCTTGGTCCCTGGCAAATGTTTCAGATACATGGGCAATGTAGAGTATATTGTCATTCCCAGGTACATAATGTTGTCCTTTGTATTATATTTAAGAAAGAGAAGATTTTTAACTTCTAGAAGAAGGTGGAGTATTTTAACCAAACAAACATATTAATAAAAGTTATGAATAAGTGCTGGGTATAAACCAGACTTTTGCATGTCTGCAGGAACACTAGAAATACTGAGCTATTGATTTACCTTGCATGAACTGTCTGTTAAAGGGAACTTACCGGGGACACTTTTCAAAGTGTTTTCTTCTGATACCTACATGTGTTCCAACCTTCAGTTATCAGAATAGTTGCATTTCAAACAGGGACCGCAATGAACTACAGTACAGAAAAAATCCCCAAGTCAGCTTTTACTAGTGCCTCCAGTACATTAAGTTCTCTGGGAGATCAAAAATGGATAATGAGAACAATATGCTATGACAAAAATGTTTACATGCTTTTAGTTTTGTTCATATAAATTAAAGTAAGAATACTTTTAATAAGAATACATTCAGAAGTCAGGTCTGGATATTATTGGAAACTATTTTTTCAAGTTTTTTGTTCATTTACATATGGAACTAGTTCTCTTCACCATCTGTTCTGTGAATATATCTCATAGATAAATTATTGTGACGCAGATGAACCTCAATGAAAACCTTAATTCTCTATAGTTTTAGTTTATATTGATCAATTTTGTACCCATCTTCACTTTCCTTATAGATTTTCAACCATTCTCTAAGATGATTTCAGTCTTTCCTGAGGATTTCAAACTGGAACATTTGCTGACAAAGAAATATTGCCCTTGATTTCTCTTGTTGAGAAGGGTTTGTGCAAATTTCATTAAGTACCCTCTTTTGCAATGCAGAAATTTCAGAAATTGCATAAAACGTAAATCTGGAAATGTTGCTCATTTGCAGACTAGCATTTGCTGTGTTTTCAACACACAGGCCACAAGTGCCCTGCAAACCCCACGGAATTATTGAGTACTCAAGTCTTTGAATCTCATCAGAACACAGAAGCACATAAGTGATCATTCTTGCTTCAAAGAGTTGATCACAAAACATTTCCAAAATTATACACATTTTTGAAAAAGCAACCGTTTCATTGATTATCCATCATTTGCATCATAATTATGGGCAAATTTCACACCTCCATCCACCTTTGGCTTTTAGTTGATATTTCGCACCAGTTATTTAAGTTCTTGGAATATTATCTGGGAGATGAATTTGTCCTACATGCAATGGCTGTAAACAAAGGAAAAACAGAGTTAATGGCAGTCCTCATGATTTCGTGAAACAATTTCTGTCCTTCAGTTTGTGTAAACCAATAGGAGCTGTGAATGCCTATAGTGTATTAAACAGTGTCCCAGCAAAATTTGTGTTCAGAGGACTCACAGTACTTTTGAGATGGTGTGCTACAGGCCTCCTTGTGTGCTCAGTTTGCAGATGCTCTGAGCTTAATTCAGCCCTAACAAAAGAATCCTGGAACTTGTGCTCAAGCTATAACTGTTTACACTTTCAGCTTGACTATATCTAGTTCAAGCCTTAAATGTCAGCCAAGATGGCAGCTATTACGTAAGTGGGGATTGAAACAAAGACCTTTCAGAATCAAAAGCGTAGTCTTTAAAATGCTGAATAAATCAAGCTTTTTAGGAGAACCTTGAATGTACATAATTATACAGTGATCCATATAATTATTTGGCACCATGCTAGAGGGGAGAATTGCATTCCCAATTGCATGTTTGTCCCTTTATACCAAGGTGGAGATGAAACTCTATAAAAAATTCTCTACTATTTTCCTTGTCTTCATTAAAGCTACAGCTTTTGTGATTCACCTTGGATATGTCTCCAATTTTTTCTACAAATTATCCCTAAAGAGTTTTCGATATTTTCATAAAATACTGTTCCTATTGGATATGGAAAATTTTGTTCATGCATTTTCCATATCAAATGTCAGTGTCTACCACTTAATGAATTTTACTGAAGAAATACAATCCACTGTTAGAAATATAACCTTAAAATACTGTGAGCTTGTACTGTGATAAGTCTCTTGCACAAAAGAGATCAGTTCTCAATAGAACAAGGCTCTGGATGAGATGATCCATTTAAGCTAGGTGTTAACAGAGCAACATAAGCCTATGTAGACTGATTAATTTCCAATCAAATTACAAATCTCAGTCTTGGTCTGTAACAAGGTTTAATTAATTAATTGATTTTGTGCATGTGAGCACTTCCAACCTGGATTTCCACATATTTAGGACAGGAAGTGTTGGGATGAATGAGTCACTCTCCCTTTCCTTTCAGATGTAAAAACTACTCGCTTTTTCCTTTTTAATTTATTTTGTTTAGTCTCTGTCCCTGAGAGACATTTTGGGTGCCATCACAGTATGTGGAGTTTTTTTCCTATATAATATTGTTTAGATCTAACTCTAATTTCTGTGCATATGTAGACAAATCAAGAGAGTTAATAGAATGATAGAATGACAGAATCATAGAATGGTTTGGGTCGGAAGAGACTTTAAAGATCTAGTTCCAGCCTGCCTTCCATGAACAGGAACAACTTCCACTAAACCTAAACCAGGTTGCTCAAAGCCCCATCCAGCTTGTCCTTGAACACTTCCAGGAATGGGCATAAATAACTGGTCTGGGCAGCCTGTCAGTGCCTCACCACCCTCACAGTATAGATTTTCTTCCTAATACCTAATCTAAACCTACTCTCTTTCAGTTTAAAGCCATCATCTCTTATTCTTTGATTGCATGCCCTTGTAGAAAGTCCCTCTCTGGCTCTCCTGTAGCTTCTTTAAAGAACTGGAAGGTTATATAAGGTCCCCTCGAGCCTTCTCTTCCCTGTACAATCCAAGCTCTCTCAGCCTGTCTCCATGGTGCTCCAGCTTTGTGACCTCCTCTGGGCTCTCTCCAGCAGTACACATCACTCTTATATTGGGGTTCCTTCCCTCTAGAGCAACAACCAACCACATTTCTTGATATAATATGCAAACTCACTAAGAGTGCACTCAATCTCACTGTCCTTGTTCCTGACAAAGATGTAAAATAATACATCCCAATACTGACCCCTGAGGAATGTCCCTGAAACTGCTGTCCTCCTCTTTAAGGGAGAGAAAATTCAGTTCAGACCCTGTGCACTCCTTAAACTGAAATGTTCCTTCAAAGCTCAACAAAAAGTCATAGGTGTTTTTGCTAGTGATAACAGATTTGTTGAATTTTTAAATTCCAGAATCAGATTGCATAAATCAATAGATGAACAAATCTCTTTCCTTTTCCTTTTTACATAAGAAACAAGACAGGTTAGTTGGATAACAGGAGGTCTGCTTTCAGCAACTCTGTGTGTGTTTCAACACCATTCCCTCCCTTAAACACCCCTATAAATTTCAAAAGGCCTCACTTTCATAAGCTGTCCTCAGAACTACAACACATTAAGGACTCCTGAACAGCCATGGCAAGGTGGAAGAAGAGATTTCTCAAGAATCACAGTTATTCACATAAGTCTTCCAGCCTGATCTCAGTTCTCTATACTTACTTCTTCATTGCTAGGAAACATCATGTATTACAAATTGAGAGAAATGTTTACTCAGTCCTAATCATGAGTGTGAGTCAATGACTGAGGTCTCCAAATAAATCAATAGTGCTGGAATAGGCAAGCACCCCCTTCTGGGCTGCAGATACTTCAACACAGTGAAAGTGAGGATGAAGGAGCCTTTATTGGTTACTTTTCCAGCATGAAAAATCAAATGTAATTTGTCCGTATTAGTGGGCTTAGTCTCTTTCTGATTATCTGGTGCCACAAAGATGTGACCCATGCCTACGCCTCTGATTTTTAATAAACACATTTGCTGGGTCCAATAGTTTGGCAATTTGTACAGAAAATTAGATGTAATTTGCCCTGAATGCCACTGGTTTCTCAGATAGTTCAAAACAACACCAGGCAATTCAGCAAATAACTGCAACATGTCTGCATCAGGCTGAGACCAGATTTCCTTGCTGAAGCCCTCAGCTGTCTGCTTCAAATCCAGGTTCCTCCCTACCTACAATTTCTATAGCCTTCTACTCATGCTCTTCAGCTTTTCTCCACATTCCTCTTCCATGTACTGTTACTGTCTTTCTCCCTTTCCACTCTTCCTTAGAAATCCTCAGTATAAAGGGTCTAATGCAATGATAAATGAGCTTGTTTTTTCCCATTGAAATCAAGGATGTTGGTGCAGACTCTCCAAAAAGCATTGCTACAAAGAGCTATATCTGCTCTCTCAGACCTGTGCCCACCCTTTCATGCCTCTCCCCTTTCATTTACAGAGGTATCAATGGATTTAAGATACCTGTGATTCTTGGTGATCTGTCCTGAAAGCCTAATAAAGAGATGCAATTAGTGCTTTCTGTTTGCTTTTTTTGTTTGTTTGGTTTGGTTTTGTGGATTTTTTTGTTTGGTTTGTTTTTTTTTTTTTTATTTGTGTTAGTTTTGGTTTGGTTTGGTTTGGTTTGGTTTTTTTTTATGATTTGACTCTGCATTCTTCCCCCTTCTTGTCCTGTGTCCTGTGAGGGGCACAGATGGCTTCTGACTGTTCAGATAGCTTGAATAGCCAGTGACAGTCATTGGGGCTCTTAAATAGGCTTCCTTCAGGCTGCTCTCAGCCCCATCCCTAAATAAAGTTAAATAAAATTTTGAAATATTATAAGGAATGTTTTCTCTAAGGAATCCCAAGTTCATGTGGGACATCTGTGATCCTATTCTTCTACTCATGTCTCTATTCTTTTTCTTCACTTTTTTCTCCCTTCACCCTCACAAACTCCTTTTTTCCACCCCTTTCTTTCCTTTCTGTTTCTCTTATTCCTCTGCCATCTGCTCCTGGCTTAGTTTTTTGGTTTCTCCCTTCTCTGGCAATACAGATAACTCCCCACCCACTGCAAGAGCAATGTACTGTTGTGCAAAATAGGATTGTTTCTCTGGGCACTGTTGTAGTAGCTTTCTGCTTCAGTTTAAAGAGAAATTATGACAAGAATATAAACATTCAGAGTTTAGAAAGAGTATCGTACAGTATCCTTTAAAAAAAGGTATCCTACAGAACAGGCATATTTTAATTTGAAGTAAAAATAGGGCTAAATTCTCATTAAAGTGGCACTTTGTGGCACAGGAACCCCACAAGATTTCTGTAGACCTGAATAGATGGAGAAGAAATAAAAAAGACATCCCACCCTTTTTCTAGTTTTTTTTTTTTTTCCTATAATTACCAATAACCCACTATTAGACTTCAAGGACAAAAATAACTCTTACACTGTCTAGATATCAGATCAGAACTAGTCTTTTTCCCCCTGGCAGCAGTTTGGAAAGATGATTCCTCACAGCACCTGAAGTCTATAATTGTCAGATCACTCATTCGCATGGAGAAGTGCAGGCAGGTGGTATCTGCCCTGTGATTATTTCTCTCTCTCTCTCTCTGTTTTTGTTTTTGTTTTTGTTTTGTTTGGGTTTTTTGGGTTTTTTGGTTTGGGTTTGGGGTTTTGGTTGTTTTTTTTTTAATTGTTGTGGGGTTTTTTGTTTGTTTGTTTGTTTGTTTGTTTTTCTTTTTTCTTTTTTTTTTTCCCCTGGTTTCTACAACATGCCCAAACGTCAGATGTGGTACAGTGGAATATCTGTATTTTTGGGATGGAAAAAGAAGGGTATTGGAATGGGTTAACTCTATCTCTAGGTAAGCTGGTGCAAACAATGGCAGCTTCAACATTTAAACTCTCATTTCCAAGCAGACGCTAGTGTGGGTTTTGTGATGTATAGAGGCCCCAGGTGGGAGATGGGTCCCCATGTGTGAGGTGCTGTACAAACACATTAAATTCCCTGACTGGAAGATCTTACAGTGTAAGTAAAGAAGACCAGGGAGAGGCTGGAGGGTAGAGGCAGAATGAGCACAATCTTTGTTTTACAGCAAACAGCTAAATTAAATGGTGTCCCCAGTGGGCTGAAAGAAATCTGAGGTAGAAATGGACATTGAACATCGATTACCTGAACCTCAGTGTTCTGCTCATAAAGCAGTTTAGTCTTCAGGCAAAATCTGGCCTCAGGTTTGATCTTTCAATAACATTCTTTACTTTCTTATCATTTTTAGAAGCAATGGGCTTTCACACTGATGCATTGTAAGGTAGACAGGCACAAAAGAAGAGCAATTCGCTGCCCATTCATATGCAGCCATCTCTTGTGCAGAGCACAGCAGGTATATAACAGCTACCTAGCCATACTGCCGACAATAAAGAAGACAGTGTTTAGCAGACACCTGGGTAGAATGACTAGCAGGTGGGGTCTAACCTTCAGTCTTGAACAGAAGTGTTTTAAGATTTTTAGTGATCACAGAGCAGGCAAAGGACATACACAGATTCCCTCTCTCTTTCTCTCTGTGTGCATCTGTGTGTGGGTATACGATAATGTCTGTCTCTTTCAGTTGGGTCATGCCTAGGAGAGTAGAATAAGTTATCTGCTAATAGAGAATAGTAAAAAGCTCCTCAAGATGGAAAGATAACAGTCTGTGCCTTTTCTTTCTTTATTTTTTCT
>VXBX01000440.1:304-27425 GCA_013400415.1 Scytalopus superciliaris
TCCCTCCGCAGCCACCATTACTTCAAGTACTGCAAGATCTCTGCGCTGGCGCTGCTGAAGATGGTGATGCACGCCAGGTCCGGCGGCAACCTGGAGGTGATGGGGCTCATGCTGGGCAAGGTGGACGGGGAGACCATGATCATCATGGACAGCTTCGCGCTGCCCGTGGAGGGCACCGAGACCCGCGTCAACGCGCAGGCCGCCGCCTACGAGTACATGGCAGCCTACATCGAGAACGCCAAGCAGGTGAGCGGGGCGGCCGCGGGGGCTCCTCCATCCTTCCTTCCCTCCCTCCCTCTCTCCCTCCCCCGGGCCCCGGAGCTGCGGGAACACACCCCGGGCCCTGCAGCGGCGGGCAGCGCACCCCCTGCCAACATACACAGCCCCGTGTCATCAAAACCTGGACTCGGTGATTCGGGAGGCCTTTTCCAGCTGTAATCATCCTGTGATGAGTGCTGTATTCTTTCCTTCGTAAATTATTTTCCTGGCTGAGGAAGTATTTTTGTGGCTGCAGCTGGTGGCTCGTGGATGGCACAAGGAGGGGGTGTGTTCCTAAAATAACTCATACGTGGTTCTGAAAACAATATGCAAAATTAAATATAAAATATGTGCGCATCGGGCATACTTATATTTGTAGATCAGGAATCGGACATTTATTCTTATCTTCTTCAGAAGTCTTAGTGCATAGCCATTGCTGCTCTTTTCCATAAAGTAACACGTTTGTGAAGAAATTGCCAATGAGAACAAGTAAGTTTCAGTGCCCCCTAATTATTCTTTTGGAGGTTGAGCGAAACAGACTCAAATGTCTGTTTCCCGTCTTCATCACTCTACATTCAGAGATCCATGTCATATTAAACCTGACTGTGCAGTAAAGTTCTCATGTGAAGAAGGGTAACAGAGATAGGAATCTGCTCTGGAGCTGATGTGGAAACCAGCACAGCACATCAGAGCACCTGATGATGTGCTTCTTTCAGTACAGGGCAATCCCACACTACAAATAATTGAAATAACTTCAACTTTCCAAGCTCAAATAGTTTTAAGACCCAATTGACCCTTTGATTTTTAAACCAGCTGAAATTAGAAGACACTTACTCACTATGTGGATATAACAGAAGAGTATTCGGATTATTTTGGAGAGTTTTACTTATGTTCACAGCCTTACATACAGGTAGAGATACTGAAATAGATACACATTAGGCTGAATGAAAACATCAGCAAAGAGTAAACATAATCCAGAAGTAGGAACGTTCTGGGACTTTTTTTAATAATTCATCCCTGCCAGTGAGAAAATTTAGAAGTAATTTATTCAATCCAGTTTGCTTTATCTGGAAACTGTTGTCATGATGCTAATACTGTTGTTGCAGAAAACAGGTAACTTGAAGAGATATCTTTGCCTAAAGATATATTCATACTATCTTTAGATAAAGATACATTTATACTATCCTGTTCGTAGGTAGAAGTAGGGAGTTTCAAAGTGGTAAGTATATAGCATAAAATTAGGAGGTTTATATACAATTAGTTCAGCTTGTGTTTAAAACAGTCCAGGTTTCCCTAGGAGTTCTGCTACCATAGGGGTTTCTTTGTCCTGTTATGTTGTATAGTATTGTCTGCAGTTTCACAGTTTTGAAATTGAACTCATACAAGTATAATAACTCAGCTTTCCTGGTGCTCTAGCTGGGCTTGAATGTGTGTTCCATATTTGATTTTGGCAAGCACTTGCTCCTGGAATAACTCTTTTTAATATTAGGTTGCTAGTTGATATATTCCCCTGCATAAGTGCTTTGTAGAGGCCAATGTCTCAGTTATTTGCTTCTCCATGGGCAAGATCTGGTATTAATACAGTTAAAATGTGTGACTGGGCTTTGAAAAGTAACACATGTTCTTCAGTGCTTTGTTGGCCTCTCTAATGGGAGTTGTAAAGAAAACATGTCACCAATTAAAAAATGAAATGAATACTCCATTCAGTAGGCAAGTTTGTGTGTTCTCTCTCATCTTTACATTTTTCTGGTTGAACCTCCCTGACATGTTCAGTATTGGGCAAAACCAAACAGGTGTTGTGTTACATCTTAACTCTCAGTGATGAACTGGCATGGAGGGTTGGACTGAAATTATCCAACTCAGTATGAAGCAGCCAGTAAGCAGTTCCTCAGAGAGAATTACAAAAATTAGATTCAATGGGTGTTTTGTTCTCCTGTGGTCTTTTGGCTTTGTTCCTTTTTCTTTGAATATTTTTAGAGATAGTCCAGGATTATTATTTGGAAACTCCTATTTTGAGTTTTTATGTGATAAAAATTTGTCAAAAATTTATCTTTTGGCTTTTAAAACTGGCTCTGGGCAATAGTTTCTGTCATTTCTGCTGTTTGAAAACAAGTCTTTCACGTTAACTTTTAAACCTACCACTAATCTAATAGTATATGCCCCAGTGACATGTTACTGTGCTAAATAATTCATTCTCTACTGATGTTTCATACATTATATGGGATATATATACTTGTGTCATATCCACCCTAAAAAATTTCTCATGCCTGCTGAGAAGTCCCAGCTCACCATCTCAGCGTGTGGAACCTCCTCTGTTACTTCAGCTGTCACTGAAGGAGTTCCTGGCTCCTTGAAAGTCCTTGTTCTGTGCAGCAGCTGTAGCCGAGGATGCCAATACTACATGTGTTGGTTTCCAGGGAACAGTTTTGCAACGTAAGGAATTGCTGCTTATCCTCGGGCGGCGTTGCAGTGTGCTGGGAGGGCCGCTGGAGGGCAGCCGGTACTTTGGGAATGGGGATGAGCCCGGGCTGTTTGCCTTCCTTGTTTGTAGGTCGGACGCCTGGAAAATGCCATCGGCTGGTACCACAGTCACCCTGGCTACGGCTGCTGGCTCTCGGGGATCGACGTCAGCACCCAGATGCTTAACCAGCAGTTTCAAGAACCCTTCGTGGCAGTGGTTGTAAGTACTAGCGGGTGGGAATTAAACTGCATAGCAAATCATGCTGAAGGGGGGATAATTTTTACAGTTCTGTCTGTTAACATTCTAGCAGTGTGTATTTTGCATGATGGAACTGTTAGAGCCACATTTTAAATTGGTGCCACCCCGTTTGCTTTGCTGGCCACATACTGGCCAAACCAATAGCATTGTTTGCCTGGACCAGCTTCACTGCATTGTTCCAGCTATGGTGGCTCTACAAATCCATACATTACTCTTAATTTAAAGTTCTGCTTGGTGTTTTGCAAAAAAATGTATTGAGCATCACTTCATGTGATAGAACAAAAGATCTGTTTCTTTTGTTCTTCTGTCGAAATTGAGCAAAGCATGTTCATAGAGTTCTGTTATTTTGCATCTAAAGTGTCTTTTAAATTAAGTCAGTGGCACAGTACAAGGTGGAAGATACTAGAAAATCCATCTTTGAAGAAGAAACCTGAAACCTTCAGGTTCTTCTAGGCTTCAAATACATTTGAAATCAAAAATAAATCATATTTTAAGTAATATTTGTATAACCATTGCTAGTGAAGGAAATATAGGGAAAAATACTGAAATTAGCGAGAAAGAAGGAATATAACTGATGGAATAATTGTATAAGAAAAAGATAAATGACTCTTATGGAGTATTTTCACCACATGAGTTTTCGTGTCATGACATAATTTCATAAATTCAGAACACTTTTTCTTATTTTTTTTCCCCTTTCTTTTTTTAATTATTTTTGAAATTATACAGGGCATTAGTATGTATGTTAGCAGGAGATTTCATCATTAGTTTCCTGCATTTTCCACCAAAATGCATCAAATCATATAATACTTTTTTTTACCTCTAGTGGTTATAAGATTAAAATGCAGATTTTTGTTACAGTTTACTGATCGTTCTAAAGTGCAATTTCTCTTAAGTATTTTAGAAACAAGGAAAATTAGTTTGGAAAAATGGCTTACAGAAGGTTATTGATGCTCCCAAAAAGTACTGTTTACTGTTTATGATAAAACGAACACAATGTGTATGAAATGAAATACATTTCTGAAATACAATTACTATAAACTTCATTTATGCCTGTAATAATTTATAAAATGCAGATGAGTATTACTTGTATTTCTACAGATTGATCCAACAAGAACAATATCTGCGGGAAAAGTAAATCTTGGAGCATTTAGGACATATCCCAAGGTAAATAGTTAAAATTGTCTAATGTGTGATCACTGAACTGTCTTTAAATAAGTATAGATTGGTTTTAAAGATTACTTTGGTTTGATCTCCTGTGCTGTACTGTGTGTCATTGTTCATTCCAGAAGGAAGACATGCTGATACATTGGTTACTGCATGCCTTTGGATATTGATTACATTTACGGAAGTTGGTTCTAGTTTGGTTTTCGTAGAGTTTTGGCAGTGTTAAATCAAATATACTGTCTAGATTGTGGAGCTGTCCTAAAATTATATAGCTCCATATAGCCATTCTTAGTGGATATAGTTGCAGGTAGCATTCATCAAAATCAATTTATGTAATTCTTTTTTGTTTATTTTTTAGACCTAAAACCAAATGTTAATAGCATGTTTAAAATGTTGTAATTTGCTTCTCATTTGAGAAAAGGAAGATTCAAAACTATCTACTTAGCTTTCAAATAAATATTAGGAATCTTCACAAAATAATGTACAAAATAAGTTAAACAATATGGAAGGATTAGGCTTGAAACTAGAAAAATCACATCAGTATTGGAGATCTAGATCTCCATATGCAGCCTCTCGTGTATAATTCTGGCAGAGGTGTAACTGTGCTGTGTAATGTAAGTATGTAATCTATGTAATCTAAGAAAGTTGAGGTATATTTTTTAAATACTCAGTTTTTACTCATCGAGAACTTCAGGCAGCCATCCAGTAAAACAATTAACAAAATTAAGTGTTTAATAAAAATTAAATTTTATAATTAACAAAAATGTTTGTGAGAGGTTGCCAGTTGCATCCAAGCATTAATTTTATGTTGACAAAAACATGAGAGAGCTTCTTAGAACAGTTTGTGATTCAGCATGTTCGCTTCTGTGGGCAAAACCACTTCATAAATACTTCCAGAATTTTGAGCAGAAAGAAGAATCTTGCACCTGAAAACCAAATAATATCTAGAAAATGCATCTTAGAAGCCTGTTTTTAGGAAGATATCACAGTGGACTGCAGGCAGTTTTTGCTTAGTCAGTAGCTGTAAGTGGCATGCACTTGGGTAAATAAGTAACTGAAGTTTTTGGCATCCCAAGGCATGAAATTTTCTTCCCTCTTCTCATGTCTCCAGTCTCTGCTCAAAGATGATTGAAATCACTTCAAAGAATAGGTAGAGAAATATTATCCTAGAGGAAGCTTTTCTTTGGTCTGATTATAGTCTGCCACGTTACTTGTTTGATAAAACTCAACTATTGACTGCTAGTTAGTTTTTGATGGACCTGCGAACATAATGCCTGCTAGTAAAGCCAAATGGAAAACTGAGATCCCAGAAAATTCTGAATTTCAGGTTACCATGTGAAATGTCATTTTCCCTAGGAAAAATAAGCTAGAATTGCATAAACTAGAATTTTTTTGGTTTTGTTTTTGTTTTTTTTTTGTGAAGTGCTTCCAAGAGTTCAGGCATTTAAAAAAGTCCCATAAACTGTGTCATCTTTGCCCTTTGTTGAATTTTTAGGGCTATAAACCTCCGGATGAAGGTCCCTCTGAATACCAGACTATTCCACTTAATAAAATAGAAGACTTTGGTGTACACTGTAAACAGTAAGTAACATAAAAACTTACAGCTTTAGCGATTTTGTGTTTAGGTTAGGGATTCAGTATGGAAAAGAAAATTCCCCGGAGTGTTTCGAATCTTGCAGTTCACTGTTGCTTTAGCACTGTTGGTTTTGTGAAAAAGTGTTACTGGCATTTATCAGAAGATGTTTTAAGAGAGGACTGTTGCAAAGATGAAGATGAACCTGGTCAAAAGCTTTAGCAGTTGATTTCTGGACATTTTTTAGTAGTGGTGCCGTGTTAGGGCAGGGAAGAAAGGCTCAGATACAGATTGATCAGGAGGGCTGGGAGGCCTGTAAACCATCTGCTCTTGTGAGCAGTGGTGACTGCTGTGCAGCTTGTTACCCTGCATCACTGGGCATGTTAAGATTGTTTGTCTTTGTTAGGATTGGAAAGTGGTGCAGCTTAAAGGTTAAGATCAGTAACAGGAAGAATTACTGCTTTTTCCTTCCTGCTAGTGTTCTTTCTGTAAATTAAAACAGTAGTTTAGTTTTAACCATTCTTTCTTTAGCTGTTCTGTCCCCAGACGGATGTGCCTCACTTCATACCTAAATTTATTTATTTGTTGAGGCATTTGTTTTGCCAGGTCAGTCCCCTGATCTGGCCTAACTTGTGGGAGCACACACATCCTTGCTGGTTAAGCTGAGCTGGGGTGGAAAGTAGAGTCAGTTGGAGACACAGTGTTTGTAAAGCAGCTAAGGAGGGATGGGACCACTTCTTTCAACAATGGCCTGGTTTCAGTTCTGCCTTCAGCATCTGTGTACAGAGAACTTACAGACCTCATTGACACTGCCCTATAGGCTGTTGCATAGAGGGTTTTTTTCATGTTTTTGTGCATGGATATCCAATCTTCAGTGCCTTTATAGTTGAATGCAAAGTTTTACTCTGAAGTGATGAAAATATTAAAACAATTGGAATTGGTCTTTTTATCCAATTTGAGGAAAAATCCAAAACAGGATCTACACAGGAATCTTTGTAGAACTGTAATGTTCTTGTCATTTCAGAATTCTTATTAGTCTGGTTTTGGCCATAAGCCCCTGCTTTGAAACATAAAAGGAGGATATATTTTATTCTTTCAATGTTAAAGCAGGTCAGTTTGGAAGAGTTCATTTGGTGGAGTTTTTTTGAAGTTGGAAGTACTTAGTAAATATCATTATAATCCATCTCAGGAAGCTGACTTCTTGTACAAGTCATTGCTTTCCAAACCAAGAATGTATTTTCCAATCTTTCCTAGAAGAAAACAGCAAGTAGGCAAAGAGAAGGAATTAAAACTAGAAACTTGTCACATTACTAAATTTCTCATAATGCAAAAGACTAGAGTGATGGTGTCATCTCTGTAGTATGAGTAGTCTGACTGAGAATTAAAAGTTTAGAAAACTTGAATGATGATCATAGAACCATAGAGTATTTATGTTAGAAAAGCCCTTTAAGGTCATTGAGTCCTCTGTTAATCCAGCACTGCCAAGGTCACCACTAAACCACGTCCCCAATGGCCAAGTCTACACGCCTTTTAAACACCTCCAGTGACTCAGCCACTTCCCTGGGCAGCCTGTGCCAATGCTTGACAACCCTTTCGGGGAAGAAATTTTTCCTAATGTCCAATCCAAACCTCCCCTAGTGCAACTTAAGGCCATATCCTCCCTCCCTGAGCTTGTTACTTGGGAGAAGAGACAAACCCCCACCTCTCTGTAACCTCCTTTCAGGTAGCTGAAGAGAGAGATGAGGTCTCCCCTGAGCCTCCTTTTCTCCAGGCTAAACAATCCCAGCTTCCTCAGCCACTTCTCCCAAGACCTGTGCTCCACACCCTTAATGATCCTGTCTGAAATGCCAGTGACTACTAATTGCTTCACAGTGGCAGTCTGGATTGTCTTAGTCAAACTTCTCTCCTTCACTTGAT
The DNA here is from genome assembly GCA_013400415.1 of Scytalopus superciliaris. Taxonomy (NCBI): domain Eukaryota; kingdom Metazoa; phylum Chordata; class Aves; order Passeriformes; family Rhinocryptidae; genus Scytalopus; species Scytalopus superciliaris. The sequence continues at coordinate 7,936 of VXBX01000440.1, forward strand.
GTTCAATGCCCAATGCTAAACTGATTCCATTTAATGTTTTCACTAAGTACATTGTTGCTCGAACAACTTGGATTTCTGATTTTAAATCTGCCACACATCTCTTTGAAGAACTAGCTTAATACCTTATTTTTTGTTGCATATGTGCAATAATGGTATTTGTTCTATCACAGAAGTAGTAAAATGTGGTGAGTTGGTAGATTTTATAGCACTGTTATCTCTGATGGGACTTCTTACACAAATGCCAAGCAAAATAACTTACAGAAAAATAAAGAGCAGGATTATTGATAACCTGCCCAAGAATTTGCTAATCAAAATTAAGTTTAATATAGGTCTTAAATGTTGCTGCAATTCACCTACACTGATGACTTTGCATAGCTCAGCTTTCTATCTGCTTTATCATATCTTGTGAATTTCATAGCACCACTAAAGTTTCAAAATAGGTGTGGTAGAACTTAAGATTGTTTGCCAATTTGTAACATGTACTGGTACCAAATGTTCCTAAAGGAGTTAAGAGGTGATCTATGCAAAACTGCAATCATTTGTAAGTAAGTTATTACAGTATTGAAGAACTCAGGCATGGAACAGGGCATCATTGCATTGCACAAGAAGTTGCTAAGAGAATAATTTTTAAAACCTTGCAGTTTCATTCAGCAGAACACAGCAGTATGTGTGGGGATTGTGTATACCTGTATTAAAGCTTTATATGAGTTACTTATGGAAAATCTTAGAATTTGAACTGGGGATAACTTTTCTAATTGTTCAGTGCTTTGAATTTTGGAGGATACTTGCTGTTGATGAGGATTTTTTGAGTTGCATGTACTTTGGATGTGACAGTCAAATGACATGTAGATGGAAGCTTATTTTGTTTGCATGCTTGTTTTTAAAGGTATTATGCTTTAGAAGTCTCATACTTTAAATCATCTTTGGATCGTAAATTGCTTGAGCTTTTGTGGAACAAGTACTGGGTGAACACCCTCAGTTCTTCTAGTTTGCTTACTGTAAGTACCATAGTATGTTGTCATGTGCATTTATTCATTCCAGAGTGCTAAAAGCCATACCCTGTACTGTAAAATGCTTAGTAAGACACTATAGATATAGATCCCACATTTAGAATCTATCAGATTATACAAGAAAGTGAGGTTTTCCTAATCATAAATACTGAAATGTTCCTCATTTCTGCTTTGTAGAAGGTGGGAATAACTTACATTTACTTTTACTGAGTTCACTACATAAACCTAATTCTTGCCTTAAACCTTGTATCTCTATAGAACTGAAATGAACAGTATGCCTTAAAATAATGATGTTTAATAAGTAACACTTTTTACAAAAACAGTCAATGGGACTGCTAAAACAGGGTTGCAATAGAAATACTGCAGGTAGACCTTCAATGTAACAGCATCAAACCCAGTTTTATACCTTTTTTCTTGGTCAGAACCAACTGAGTTTTACTTACTCTTTCATAACTTAGGGCATGGGTTAAAAGTAATAAAGAGTGCCCATTTCAGGCTTCAGGGATTGTGCATTTGTCAGAGGTTCAGCCTCTGTTCTCTCAGCCACCACTCAGACCACTCATGTTCTGTGTCACTTCAACTGCAGATACATGTTAAAATATGTAGTATGACAGGCTTAAAAGCACCTTTCAGATGTTGTTTATTTTGTGTATAAAGGCTTGAATTTATAGCTTAGAATTTAATATGTTTATTTTCCTCTCTCTCCTAAGAATGCCGACTACACCACTGGCCAAGTCTTTGATTTGTCCGAAAAATTAGAACAGTCAGAAGCTCAGCTTGGAAGGGGCAGTTTCATGCTGGGTTTAGAGACTCATGACAAGAAATCAGAAGACAAACTTGCAAAAGCAACAAGAGACAGGTAAGACAATGCATCCATTTGTTCTTCTCTGTAAAAAGTGTTATTTTGCCAATTAAATTGTAACCTGACAAGATTAGAGATAAGAATGATTAGATTATAGATATGAATGAGATACTCCAAATGTCATTATTACCTACTTTTGAAAGTTTAAGACTTCAGTCTTTTTTCTGGAATAAATTCAACACTAGTTTATTAAACAAAAAAATCCCAATAAAATTCCATCAGAATATGGCAAACAAAAAAAAGGATGTGTTCTATCAAATGCAGAAATGTAATATTGCTAGAAAACAGCACATTTTTTTTTGTTAATAAGGTTTAAATTAACAGTAAATAAAATTATTGTATAGAACATGATTTTAAGAATTAAAGCTAACAGTCCAGTAAGTTTAGTTTACACTTGTGTAATACTTGTACTCACTTAAAAATTAAGAACTGCCTTTTTTTTTCATGTTTCTTAATTGATACATCCTTTTTGCACAAATGAGGAAGGGAGGGATTTTTTTGTTTTGCTTCTAGGAAGTAGATTACAGATATTCTGGCCTTTATATTTAGCCTGATAGCAAGTATTTGCTATTACCAGTTAATGAACTTACTATCTCTGGGTGCACAGAATTATTTCAGAGAATTTGTAATGTTTTCCCTTTGTGTTCCTTTTATGTTTGTTGATAGTCAGCTTTTTTCTTTTTTGAGCTTTGAAGTATACAAGTTGCTTCTCACTAATACTCAAATCTCTCTCCCAGTAGTCTTAAGAGTGTGCTTAAGTCTTAAGAGCAGTATGTGTGCTTAGACTATAATGTTATACTCACCATTTTTCAAAGTAAAATTTTTAATAGAGGATAATAGTATCCATCAAGACATACAGTTGTGTGGTTCAAGAACATTGTATTTGGCAAATTTCAGACCTTAAAAACCAAGAGGTATTGCAGTGTACATGCTAGTGCAATCTCAGGTCTGTCTGTGGAGAAGGCAGGACTCGCCTGCAGGCATCTTAGGAGTGTTCTGAGTGAGAGATAATAATTCCATTTAATAGAGAACAGTTCTTAGAATACCTTGGAACAGACTGCAAAAATTGAACAAGATCTGGGATGTTTTACTTTTCATATTTGAGGTTTGCTGGCCTTATTCCTCATAATTTTATCCTGATACATAAAACAGTTTACTGGTATTTTTCCCCCACACACACAGATCTCTGTGTTAGCAGTGTGCTATAGTATCAACTTTACTAAGGCACTGATTTTTGAGGTACTGGATGAGTGGTGACTTAGGTAAAAAAAAACAAAGGAAAAAAAAAAGGAAATCTTGTGTGAACAGAAATGACTTTATTTACATCTTGCTCACTCTGAGTTGGGTGGACACAGGCTTTGCCTGACTGAGGAGAGGAGTCAGCCTGTGTTGGAAAAGCTTTTGTTCTCCAGTAGGCAATGGCAGTGGGGGAATACCTGCAAATTAGCATGGTCATTGCTAAACAGTTGCTGTTATGCTCGTGTCTTCTGTGCATTTGTTTTCTTGTTATGGAAAGTTAGGGGGTGACTTCACTGAAGTTAATACTCATTTAGATTATTTCAGTTGCAGAATACATTTGCTCATAGCAGCCAGGTTAAGTGGTATTTCCCAGTCACTGCAGTGAAACAGAATAGCAATGTTTTAAAGACACGACAAGCATGGAGTTGCTGACAGGTTTGCATTGATTTTGATCCCTGTTTGGTGTCCCATAATACTGACCACATTTTATTTTCCCCTAAATCTCACCTGCTTACAGTTATTCTAAGAAATAACTTCTCTGATCATTCTGCTATATTATTTCTTGCAGGTACTTTGGTTGTGTTTAGTCTTCATCAGTAGTTAGTTTACAAATTGTAAAACTGGAAGGGATTGTTGTTATGAGTTCTGCTTTCCTGTGTAACAAAAGTTACATAGTTCCCAAAACAAACTGTAACACTTACAGATGCATGTTTTTCTTCAACTACTAATCTTTGCCAAGAAAAGAGTAAAAACAGTAATAGGCTTGTACAGACACAGGACAGTTGATTCAGTGGCACCTAAATTACTTTGAAGAAATAATGTTGCAAAGTTTACTAAAGGGTTATTGAATGTACCTGTTTTAGGAAAACCAATGCTGTAAGAAGGTATCAGGATAAAGGTGCTTATACTGGGCTGTATGATATCTTCTGTTACTGCACATACACATCTCTTAAGAGCCATTCTTAAGGGTACATATGCATTAGCCAAGTTGTGTTCCAGGTCAGCTTCCTTTCTGTAAGATTCCTTTAGCCAGCTAGTAGTGATTTCTCTCTATTCTCCACACCATCAGGGCTGATTCACCTTTTGCTTGATTTGTCATATTCTGTTCTTATTTGTTAGTTGGATACTACATCCCCCTAAGCCAGACACTGGGGAGAGCTTGGATTAATAGGAACTCTCTTAGCTGCTTGGAGGTTTTGCACGTTACATACTTTGACCAATAACTGATTGGTTCTGTAAACTCTTCCTTTAATGTCATGTTCTTTAATGTTTAAAGTTTCACAGAGGAGCCATGGTTACTGTGCACTGCTGTCTGGGGTTGGGCAAAGGAGGCAAAGGCAGAGAACAGTCAGAGCCTTGAGGTATTGATAACAACAGCTGGTAGCTTCATTCCCTCAAGGATTTTTTTTTTGTTTTATTTTTTGGCTTACATGACCACTTACTATTGTTAACATAAAATATCCTGAATTGCCAGACAGAGAAGTTTTCTGGAATTGGTGCATGTGTCTACAGTCAGTTTGTTTTTTAAGTAACAAAAAGGTATTGGCAACAATGGCTAAGTTTCTGTGTGTGAGTTTTCCTTTCTGGACAGTTGTTAAAATTCATGGGGTTATGGGCACCCTGAACTTCCAAAGCAGCTGAATGTCTTCAAAGAAAATGACAGTTCTGTTCAGTTTTTGTCCAACATTGAATTTATGCTTGTTTTTCAGCTGCAAGACCACCATAGAAGCTATACATGGATTGATGTCTCAGGTTATTAAGGATAAACTTTTTAATCAAATTAATATAGCTTGAAGTGCATCACCAGCTGATATGCATCTCCAAAGCAGAAAATATCATAGTTTCTTTCACTTGGACTTGTTCAACTTGGGAAATGAAGCTAGAGTGGAAAATTATTCATTCAATTTGTAGTACTTTAATATTTCCCACCTGTCTAACCAGTTTTAAAGAACAAAATGTTCTGAAATGTAGTGCAACTTCTTGTTCTTTATCATAGAACACAACCAGTTTGCAGAATTGTTCCAAAGGAAAAATAAATGTGACTTACTGGATTTTGGTTTTAGATATTTATCTCTATTATCCAACTGCAATAAAAGAATTTTGAAACTGAGTGAGTATTTTGGGCCTTGATATTTTTGGCAAGCATTTATCTTCTCTTACTCTTTTTCTTATTGTTCTGTAGAAAAGTTCTGTCTACTCAGATCGGTAAGCTATGCAGGATAAGAAGTTTGTTTCTCAGATTTTAATATCTGTGTTTAATTTTAAGAACTGAAATCCCATTTGTTTATCTTTTAACAAGTTATTAAATCTAATGGAGCTTTTCCTGATTTGGGTTTACTGGTCCAGGCAGAAATGGTTTCTTCTCACAGTAATAAAACATTTATGCATGGTACAACAGTATTTTGCTTAGAGCTTCACACTCACGATGGACATTTTGTAATTTTAAGTAGTCGAGTATTGACCAGTTCTGTAGTGAAACTCATGGTTATATACCATTATTTCTCTCCTGCTCACCTTCCATTACTTGTCATTTGTTGCATTCAAAGGAACAAACTGAAAAATTATTATCTCTGAAATATGTATTGGGCTAATTTCAGGCCACAGATACTAAATGCACGTGCTGGCTTACAACGTGCTGCTGCTGCAGGGCCAATCTATGTTTGTTTTGGAGGTCTTCATACTGAATTTCAATAATACAAGATGTTTGGATTTCTTTTAAGTTTTTGTCCTTAATCCTGAGGGGGGTTTTTCTTTTGGGGGGGGAGGGTTAGAATGTTTACTTTTGGGATAATTTATGCTTTATACAATATGCCATTATCCTTTATACCTTAAGTAACTGATATTTCTTTTCAACCTTAACTCTGCCTTGATGTAGGTTTTGTTTTTGTTTTGGTCTGGAAATTTTAATAGCTATTACTCATTTGGGGCTTTTCATCAAAATGGATTTCACTGTATATAACCTGAGATGCAAGTTATACAACAAAAATGTGTAATTCATCAGGGAAATGCAGATACCCCGAAGCAGAAATTCATCAAGAGTTTTAAAGCAGCAATATCCAGCTGTATAGGAAAAATATGTTTAATCTGAGCTAGTAAAGCTGAGCTAATTATCAAACGTGCAGTTTGATAGGAAAACAGTTTCATTCTTCTTTCAGCATGACAATGGTGGTGGGGAGGCAGGAGAAGACAGCTGTGGTATTTGAACATTCAGAGCTATTGATTTTCTTGGAACCAAAATAACAGTGCTGTTGTCTTTGATCAACCATTTTAATGCCAGTGTTATTCCAGATTCTGAGATCAAAATTCCATGCATCAAGGATGGTTACCACAAAGGAGTCCTCCATATCTACACACACACACACACACACACACACACATAAACTCACACACCAGTGTATCCTGGATGCTGGAGAATCCTTAACAGATAGAGTATGCCTTAGTTCTACCAAATAGTTTGGAGTCTTTAAAAGTATTAGGAATAAGAGTATTCTTGAGAACAATACATGCTGTGTATCAACAAATACATCAATTTGTTCTTCCACATTTGCATTCCCTTTTTATTTAGTTTATGCAAATGAGTGCCACATGTCAGGTGATTGACAGCTGAAGTAATGCAGTACATACTAAAGCACATACAAATAGGTTCTCTTTAATTAAATTTTTGAGACAAACATGCATTCCAAAATGAGTGCCTTTCACATTTTAATTAATAAAAATCTTAATGTAATGAATACAATTTTTTCATCTAACAGTATTTGCCAACATATTAAAATTACGGAATGCTGACCTGATGAATTGTGCTTGAACTTCTTCCTTATAGTGTACTTCTGTTTTGAGTGTTCCTGTATGCTTGCCCTTGCCTTTCTCATATGCAAATTGCATTTTTAAACAATTTATACCTACTAATATCAACAAAATCCCAAGAAATGTATGCATATTTATGACAGTCAAATACCAAGGACTAAGCTGTAATTCCTGGTAGAGTACCATATTGCCTTACTGTGTGCAGGCTTAGAGAAAAGCCATTCGGATTTATTCTGTGATTATGAGACAAAGATGGTTCATTATCCTATCAGACCTTCTCTTTTGGAATTGCCTTCAAATGTTTGGTAAGAAAGGGAATAACAGCTTCTATAAATTACTTTTCTTGCACTTCTAGCAAGAGATGGAGTACACCTGTCTCAAAGGGGGAAAAGGATCTTTGCTCAGGAATTACCAGGTCTCATTGAAAGAGCTTTAAACTAGATTTGAAGGGGGAAGGAGATAAACCCAGGCTGAATAGAGAGAAGCTTCAGATCACCACACTAATGTTGGAGGCACACTGTGCTAATGAGGTCCTTCAGTCCTCCATCTCTGTGGAAGCAGTGAATGGAGATCAATGTGTCAGCAAAGACACAAGGGTTATTGATGTGTTAGAAACCACAGAAATGCCTGAGAATGGTCACACAGGAATTAGATCTCCCTATAAACAGGCAGTAGGATCAATACCCTAACTGAAGTACCTCTACACCAATGTACACAGCATGGGCACAAACAGGAGAAGCTGGAAGTTACTGTGATACAGTGGCCATCACAGAGATATGATGGGATGACTCGCACAACTGGAGTGCTGCAGTGGGTGGCAATAAACTCTTCAGAAGGCATAAGCAAGAAAGGAGAGGCAATTGGGTAGCTCTGTATGTCAGGGAGTGTTTCAATTGTCTAGAGCTGAATAATGGTGACAATAGGATCCCAGCTGACTGAAAGTTGTCCAATGTGATGCCCATTTAAGAAGGGCCAGAAGGAGGATCCAGCCTGACTTTGGTGCTGGGGAAGGTCACAGAGGAGATAATTTTGAGTGCCACTACTCGGCATGTACAGGACAACCAGCCCATCCAGCAGGGGTTTAGGAAAGGCAGGTCCTGCTTGACCAACCTGATCTCTTTCTGTTACGAGGTGACCTGCTTAGTGGATGAGGGAAAGGCTGTAGATGTTGTCTACCTGGTCTTCAGTAAAGCCTTTGATACCATTTCCCCTGGAGAAACTGGCAGCTCAGGGTTTGTACATTCTTCACTGGGTGAAACACTGGATCGCCAGGCCCAGAGAGTGGTGGGAATGGAGTTACATCCAGCTGGTGCCTGGCCATGAGTGGTGTTTCCTAGGGCTTGGTATTTGGGCCATTCCTGGTTAGTATCTTCACTGATGACCTGGATGAGGAGATCAAGTGCACCCTCAGTTTGCAGATGACACCAAGTGAGGTGGGAGCATTGACCTGCTGGAGAGCAGGAAGGCTCTACAGAGGGATCTGGACGGGCTGGAACCATGGGCTGAGGCCAATGGTTCAAGAAGGCCAAGTGATGGGTCCTACACCTGGGTCACAACAACCCCAGGCAGTGCTACAGGCTTGGGGCTGAGTGTCTGGGAAGCTGCCCAGCAGAAAAACCCTTGGGGGTGCCAGTCGATAGCCGGCTGAACATGAGCCAGCAGCGTGCCCAGGTGGCCAGTGGCACCCTGGCTTGGATCAGCAATAGTGTGGCCAGCAGGACAGGGCAGTGATTGTCCCTCTGGACTTGGCACTGGTGAGGCCACACCTCAAATCCTGTGTCCAGTTTTGGGCCCCTCACTGCAAGACATTGAGGGCCAGAGTGTCCAGAGAAGGGCAGCAGAGCTGGTGAAGGGCCTGGAGCATGAGTCCAATGAGCGAGTGAGGGAGCTGGGGTTGTTCAGCCTGGAGAAAAGGAGGCTCAGCAGGACCTTATTGCTCTCTACAGCTGCCTGCAAGGAAGTTGTAGACAGGTGGGGCTCAGTCTCTTCTCCCATGTAAGAAGACAAAGGATAAGAGGAAATGGCCTCAAGTTGCACCAGGGGAGGTTTGGCTTGGATATTAGGAATAATTTCTTCACTAAAAGCGTTAAGCACTGGACCAGACTGCCCAGGGAAGTGATTTAGTCATCATCCCTAGAGGTATTTAAAGGACATGTAGACATGGCACACAGGGACATGGTTTAGTCATGGATTTGACAGTGCAAGGATAAGAGTTGAAATTCATGATCTTAAATGTCTTTCCAAACCTAACAATTCTCTTGTATTTAAGGTATTTAGTGAAATCCCAATATAAAACATTTGTATATGATACCATAAATGAGGTTAAGAGAAAATTATAAAAACAAATACTTTAACAACTACAAAAACAAGACAAAATTTAAATACTAAAAATTGAGCTAGTATCGTTTTAGGGTGCAAGTCCCAAGGTGATGAAAATTATTAAAATATGGGGTGATAAAATATAAGATTAATTGCATGCACACAGAACTTTTTTCTTCTGTCAAGTCTTCAAGAACTGACATCAGAGAGTATCCAGTTAGTTGAAAGATTTTTCTGGAGTTAAAAACAATTATTCTAAACCTTTAAGGAATTAATGATATATCGTGTTCCTTGGGGCATATTTTTATGAGATGTAGTTTTATTTTTCAGACCCTCAGAGTAATATCCACAAGGAACTGTGTAATTTAGGAAAGTTAATTTTGACCCTCAGATGAAACTTCTAACATATGAAATATTTGCTGTGACGTTTGGTTTGTTTTTAATTATGAAAAATTGCTTCATACAAGGCTTTCTGAAAACTACAGTTTTCTGGGAAGTAGCATGGTCCAGCAGATAGGTCACAGGACTGCCTCTCAGGAGAATGCAGTTTTCTTCCTGACTTCTCACAAACCAGGAGTGCATAAACTTTAGCAAGGCATTTTTGTCAGAGGTAGTGTCTGTTTCCCCCTATGAAGTAAGAAGATTGATCATTAGCCTTTTGTAAACACAGATGAAAAAGGATATGTAAGTATTACCAGTTTTATTTGCTAAAGGTCATCACTACATCTCTAGTTTGTCAGATGTTACCACCTTAAATAACAATTCTTAATGTTGTTAGCAAAGAACGTTTCTTCTGTTTTGCATATTTTGTCTATTTAGGTCATCACAGACAGGAAATGGCTGAGCCCTTTGAGGGGATTATAAATATATTATTTTCAGAACTCTTCATTTTCAATTGAAACATGTATTCAACTCCTATGTAAATTTGTCCATCATTTCCTGTGTGAATTTCTGTTTGCTTTAGCCCCAATTACCTTGGGGCTTATGTATAACTGCAGTGGCATTACTTTCTTATAAAAGGAAATTAATTTATGTGCCTGCATCTAATGGCAAGCAATCTTCACTAATTACAACCATCTGAACTTTCTTCTCCAGCTGAAGACAAGTTGCATTCACATATTCTGAGGTTAGAATTGAGCTTATATTTTAAATCTATTTCTGAGGGAGGCATTTTCAGTCTGAGTTCTACAAAGCTGGAGATCTAGCTAGAGAAACAGGTATAAAAATGGCAGATACTGCTCCCATTTAAACACGATGTATGTATTCTATATGGTGATACAAACTCCAAACTAGCTCCTCATTATAGCAAGTTTTTGTGAAAGTTCTTCCTTTTCCCTTTTAAAAATTCTTATGACAACTAGAAAAAACCTCGAGGGTGGCAAAAATGGTTTAACACAAATATTTACATAAATCATCAACTGGGGACAAATGGCCTGTAAATAACATCTTACACCTATTTAAGAACAAAGAATGACTGTGTGAGTACTCAGATCTCTATATAGTGTTTGACAAAATAATGCTGAGATGCCAGTACATCTTCTGACTGTTTCTGAGTAACAGCAGCAGATAACCACTTTTACTTTCTATTCTTGGTTCATCTGTCGAACTTCATCACAATATTTGGCAAGCTGTTATTTTCTCTGTGGTGAAAACTGTGTGTTTTAAATTATTTCTTACCACTTACCTTTGAAGACAGGATCTTGTGTTTCCCAAATCAACAGTGTCATCTCTGCTGGAGGTAAGATACAATGTTCATTTTAAAAATAATTATAAACACTATAAAGATAAAATGTTTGTCCTCACAAACAGAGAATTTTCTAATAATTTCATTCTTATTTCCTGGCTCTAGCAGATTTTAACTCTGCAGATCTGGAATGTTATTTCATGCTCTTTGTTGACTGAGGTGCTCTAATCCCAACTGCTTAATTGTTCTGATTGTGCAAGTGTGTAACACAGACGATTTGAAGAGGTCCATCCATTTCAATGTGATGAAATCAACCGCAGTAGTATGCTGCGTAACTAGAAATAACTGTATAAAGCTCCAATTAACTTGTTTTAATTTAAGGGTTTTGCTTGTCCCAGGCTGTGTACTGGTTGGGCTGCATAAAACAGACTTGAGAAACTTAACAGCTTGTGGAGTTATAGTAGTTTTAACCAGACAATTTACCTACATGAACCCAGTGGTGTTCATGTTAATAGAACCAAGAAATAAGGCAAGAACTGTTTCTTCTGCTGGTAATCATAGCTTAGTAGGATAAAGACTTCTATTTTATTTCAAATACTAGAAGGACCAAAGGAAACAAATACCAATCTTAATTTTAGACTGAACTTGCTCTACAGAAAAGCATTGTCTTTAAAGGTAGTTGAATGTTCTGCTTTCTGCCATATTTTTGGCTGTCGGGATTTTGGTTTTTTAAATTGTAGTAATTTCAAGGAATTTGTTTGCATTGATTTACTCCTCATAAATATTAAAATCTTTAATTAATCTCTGAAATTCCTTGACAAAGTTGTCTGGCTGTGAAGAGCATCAGATTTTGCTTCTAAGAGGAAAAAAAGCTGTGTAGTCTTCTTGTCTGTGTTGCTGCAGAAAACGAGCCAAAGAATTGAACTGTAGTCTCTGTCAGTGGTGTATGTTCTCTTGAATGCAATGCTTCTCCATTAAAGATATTTTTGTCTTCTAACAGTTTGTTAGCTTTCTAAAAGGAGACCTAAGGATGTGACTCAACCTTGCAGAAGGAAAAAAACATGACATGTAGGCTGTTCTCCTGTTCTGAATTTACAGCGAACCTTTGCTCAGTATTGCTGCTAAATAAACATAACCACTGTACTGTGCATGGAAAATAGGGAAAGCACAGTGATGTGTGAGCGTTCTTGGATTTGTGACAAAGACATTGTGGTCAATGACTCAGCGCACATAAGTAACACAAAAAAGCAACCTACCCCCTTTAATGAAATTTAAGTAATTTCAATCCAAAGGAGTACAAAATCCTGTTCTTTCCTCCCCACCTTTCTTACGATGTGGGAACAAAATGCTCCATATCCTTGTTGATATGAGATGGGAGTTTGAGACTGTGGATTCAGGCTAACAGACACTGGTGTACAAACAAGTGTGCATAGGACAGTTATATTGCTATTTTTCCATTTTAATAGATACTTCAATCATTTTGTCACTTCTAGGTCTGAATATGATTATTCCTATCCACTGCTGGAATCCAAAATGAATGAGTACTCAGTACAAAATTAGAAGCCAAAGTTTTATGGTAACCTTTTTTTTGTCTAAAAATAGTGCTAGCTAAGGAACAGAAGATGCAGCAGCCAAACATTTACGTATTTATTCCATTTATTATAGTATTAGTGCTGAATGGGCTTTACATAGTCACATGCATCGGTATTTGAACCAGTCAGTTTAACATCTCTGTTGGTGAAAGGGACAGTGAGATCAAGTGCACCCTCAGCAAGTTTGCCAACAATCCCAAGCTGAGTGATGTGGTCAACATGCAGGACAGGAGGCATGCTATCCAGGGGGATCTTTTCAGGTTTGAGAGATGGGCCCATGTGAACTTCATGAAGTTCAACAAAGCCAAGTGCAAGGTCCTGCACCTGGGTTGGGGCAATCCCAAGCACAAGTACAGGCCTGGATGGAGAATGAATGAGAAGCCTGACATGTCTCCACAACGTGCTCTCACAACCCAGAAGGTCAACTGTGTCCTGGGCTGCATCAAAAGCAGCATGGCCAGCAGGTCAAGGGAGGTGATTCTGCCCCTCTACTCCACTCTCATGAGACCCCACCTGGAGTGTCCTGCCCAGGTCTGGGGCCCCCAACACAAGAAAGACATGGAACTGTTGGAATGAATCCACAGGAGGGCTAGCAAGTTGATCACGGGGCTGGAACACCTCTCCTATAAAGCCAGGCTGAGAGAGCTGGGGTTGTTCAGCTTGTAGCAGTGTTGCAGTTTAGATTCTCTTGTTGAATTTACCCATGCCACTGTGGGGTTTTCGGGGGGTGCCTGCTGATAGCAGGGTGTGGTGCAGCCACTGCAGGGGTACCAGCCATGGAGAGGGCAGGAGCAGATGGGGGAAGAGGAGATCCTGGGAATGAGAGATCCCACAATAACAGGGGGGAACAAGGGGAACAAGGAGTTCCAGTTTCACTCCCTTTGTCCTGGGACTGCTGTTGGGAGGGAGCTGTCATCGGCAGCCACAGGAACATCTGTTTTGCACTCCTGCTTTGCGCATCCCGCACAGCTCCGGACCCGCACCCCACCGGAGCTGTGCCATCTCCCTGGGAGGCCCCTCTGCTGCCTGCTGTCCCTCGCTGCATGGAGTGGTGCGCTCCCTTGTCTGCTGCCAGCTCCAGAGCAGCAGCCGTGCCCACCGATGGAGACCGTGGCATCGGCCCATGCTCTGCCATCAGGAGTGGCCGCGCATTTTTTGCTGCCCCATCCCAGTTTCCTGCCCCCAGCACCATGTGGATGCACTGGCACTGTGGTGTTGTCTCGGCGGGGCAGAGGCGTGAGAGTGATTTTTGGGTGATGTTTTCTCTGGTAGTGTTTGGTTGTTGTTTTGTGCTGTTTTGGAGGGGGAGGGAGGTTGGGACTTTTTGTCCTCCCTTTTTTTTAGTAAAAACTGTTATTTTCATTTCTATACTTTGTTTGAAAGTCTCATAATTTTAAAATTTACAGTAAGTCTAGGAGGGAGGGGTTTCTATTCCATCAGAGGTCCCACCTCCTAGCATACACTGTCTTTAAACCAAGAAAAGAAGGCTCTAGGATGACCTTATAGCAGCCTTCCAGTACCTAACAGGGCTACAAGAAAGATGGAGAGGGACTATTTACAAGGACATGTAGTGATAGGACAAAGGGGAATGGCTTTAAGCTGAAGAAAGGTATGTTTAGATTAGCTATTAGGAAGAAATTCTTTACTGTGAGGGTGATGAGACAGTGGAACAGGTTGCTGAGGGAAGTCGTGGGAGCCCCATTCCTGGAAGTGCTCAAGGCCAGGTTGAATGAGGCATCCATAGCAACCTGGTCTAGTGGAAGGAGTCCCTGTCCATGGCACGGAGGTTGGAACTGGATGATCTTTAAGGTCCCTTCAACCAAGCCATTCTAGGATTCTACAATTCTATGATGATTTCTCAAAAATCGGAGCCACCACCACAGCCCCAAGAACACAACAAAGGCTACAGCCCAGCCCTGCCACTGTAGCATGGCAGTGACGGGCAGGTGTCTCTGGGCCATGTCATTCTGCTCCAGCTCCTGCAGCAGACGAGTCATCTCCTGGCTCAGCATCTCTGCGCGCTCCTGCATGCGCTCATGTGTGGCCTCATCCAGCTCATCACCAACCACCTGCAGGCGATGGATGAGGATGTGTCGCACCACAGAGAGGACTATTCGGGCAGCCATGGCCTGTAGGAGGGAGAGCAGTGGTCAAGTGGAGCTGGGAAGGAGGGAGCTGGCAGTGGGGGAGGCAGGGATGGGAGCTGCATGGAGCTGGGGGTGGGTAGGAGAGGGGGTGAGGCTCCTGGCAGGCAGCTGGGCCCTTGATGCAGTGAAAACCTACCTCCCAGGGGTGACGTGTCATTACTGTCCCAACCCTTGTCCATCTTGCCCCTGACTGCTCCCAGTCCTGATAACCGCCCTCATTGTGACTCATCCCATGTGATGTCAGAGGTGCCAGTGCCCGTCACAGACACCCCCGTTCCCTGGGCAGCCAAAGCCCCAACACTCTCAGAGGACAGACCCACCCAGCAGGACACATAATGCAGGCAGGATACAGGGATGGCTTCTGTGAGAAGCTGCTAGAAGCTCGCCCAAGTCCAACAGAGCCAGTGCCAGCCAGCTCCAACACAGACCCACCACTGCCCAAGGCTGAGCCCATCAGTGATGGTGGTAGCATCTCAGGATACGACATTTAAGAAGCGGAAGAGAAAAACTTGTGCAACACCAGCAGCCAGGAGAAAGAAGTGAGAATATGTGAGAGAAACAACTCTGCCAACGCCCAGGTCAGTGAAGAAGAAGGAGGAGGTGTTCCAAGCACCAGGGCAGATATTCTCCTGCAGTCCAGGGTAAAGATGATGGTGAAGCAGGCTGTCCCCCCGTAGCCCATGGAGTCCCCATGGTGGAGCAGATACCCATATGCAGTTTGGATGTGCCCAAGGGCAGCTGTGACCCTGTGGGAAGCCAGTGCTGCTGGAGCAGGCTCCTGGCAGGACCTGTGGACCCATGAAGGGAGGAGGCCACATGGGAGCAGGTTTGCTGGCAGGACTTGTGACCCCACAGGGGACTCACACTGAAATAGTCTGTTCCTGAAGAACTGAACTCCATGGAAGGGACCCATCTGGAGCAGTTTGTGAAGAACTGCAGCCCACAGGAAGGACCCACACTGGAGAAGTTCCTGGTGGACTGTCTCCTGTGGGAAGGATCCCATGCTGAAGCAGGCAAGAGTGTGAAGAGTCCTCACCTGAGAAGGAAGGCAAGACAGTCAATGTGTGATGAACTGATGACAACCCCCACCCCCCTATTTGCTCTGCCCTGTGTTTTTGAGAATCTCACATTTGCTATTTTGGAAAACATACACTGAAACAAATTGAAATTAATTGAAAAAAGTTGTTTCAGACATATTTTGCATATTAAAACAACTATACTGAAGTAACACTCTCAGACACATTCTGTGATTTTTGGGGTTGTCCTGTGCAGGGGCCAGGGTGTTTGACTCAATGATCCTTTTGGGTCCCTTCCAACTCTATATTCTATGATTCTGTGATTTTATAATTGTGTTGATTCCATTTCATATAGCTGTCTAGACACAACAGAGAAAGACAAGAGATGCCTAGGACCAAGTCAGACTGAATAAAATGTCTGACACCCTGAAACAGTTTGTCAGAAGTTGTTAAGTTTGAATTTAATGATGGACAGTTAGAGGTGTAGCCTCTAAATATGTGTCTTATCTGTTATACAACACAGCCCTATCTAGTATATGCAGATATCATTCTATGCAAAATGCATGGTAGTGCTTATGCAAGAGAAGCCCTTGAGATGTTAGAAGTAAATTTCAGTTCAATGTTCCAATCTGGAACTGTACAAAATATAGCCATCAATGATTTTACACAGGTATTTCCAAAAGTTTCTTTGAAGACAAGGACTCTTGTATTCTGTCAAATTACTTCTATCCTGGAGAGTGCACAAATGTTTGTTTAATATTCTGTGCCACCAGATCACAGAATCTTATTTCAAATCTTAATGAACAACTGCTCCCTCTGGAACTTTTCATAGCTTTTTTCTACCTTTCAGTCAAATGACTGACAGTCCTAGACACCTGCGAAATCTACAGCCATGAGGGAGCACAAACGAAGTTACAATTTAACTTCCAGAGCATTAACATACCTTTTCACAGAAACATTTCCCAGAACAAGCAGCTCCCAGATGTGCTCAGTTTGGATTCCACTGCAGAAGGGCAGGGGCGGGCATCTTATGGTCTTTCAAATCATCAAAGAGATGGAGATAGGAAACTTAAGGTTGGAAAGGCAGCACTCTTTATATCCTGTCTGCATTTCTAACAAAGGTCAAAGTGGAACATGCTGGACACCAGCACTCCAGGTGTGGCCTCACAAGTGCTGAACAAAAAGGGCAGGATCACCTCCTTCCACAAATGGCAGTACTTCTCTAATGGAGCCCAGGATACCACGATATGCTTTCTCTGCTGCCACATTGGTAGCTCATGTTCAATTTGGTGTCCACCAGGACCCCCATGTCCTTTACTGCAGAGCTGCTTTCCAGCTGGTCACCCTCAGCCTTTGCTGGTACCTGGGGCTGTTCCTACCCAGGGGCTGGGATTTGCACTTCCCCTTGGGGAACACTTTTGGGCTCCTCTTAGCCCATTTCTCTATCCTGTCGAGGTCCCTCTGGATGGCAGCATGACCCAGTTGGTGTATAAGCTACTCCTCCCACTTTTGTGTCAATTAACTGATTTTTTAAAGCCACTAAAAAGTGTGAGATCACTGATTTAAAAAAATTAAAACAAAACCAATAACCAACCACAATATGGAATAATGTTTCATCATAGGAAAAACTTATTAAACATTTGTTAACATGCTTTTTCTTTTAGAATTTTGCTTCTAGATACAGTGTCCTCTCAATTTATGAAACTATTAACCCTTCCAATTCAAGCATGAGGGAAATGAACCACGATTTTGGTTTTGCCAGCAATTCATGCTCACACAAAAAGGCCTGGCATGCAGGAAGAAGGGGCAACACCAGTCGTAAAACCTGCTGATAAACACAATTTTAAAACACAGAGCATTATTAAGATATTAATAAGATGAGTTCTTTGTAGCAAGGGGAGGGGGAAGTAGTTCAAAGTTCATGTGCATTAGCAGGTCTCAGTTTTCTTCTGGACTACAGACTGCTCGGGTGGCATGACAGACCCCAGCACAGCGATGGGCTGCCCTCTCTGCTGAGCAAAGCCTGTACCCCCAGCCTGTGGCACAGCAACGCTCTTCTGCCCCAGGCACAGCCAGCCCTGTGACCACAGGGCAAGAAGCACCAGGCAGTCCCCTACTCTGGCCACTGCTACAGGCACACAGGGGCACACAACCTGGGGAACAACTTTGCAAGACAACACAAAACTGGGAGGAGCTGTTGACTCCCTCCTCCTCAAAGGCAAAGGGGCATCGCAGAGAGACCTCAGACTGGACAATCACAAACTGTGTGAAGTTTAACACGGGTTCTGCATCTGAGCCAGGGCAACCCTGGACATTCCTACAGACTGGGATCCTGGTCAGTGGCAAGCTGGATACGAGTCAGCAGTGCCCTGGCAGCCAGGAGGGCCATCCATGTCCTGGGGGTCATCAGGCACAGCATCGCCAGCCGGGCAAGGGAGGGGATTTTGCCTCTCTGCTCTGCTCTGGGGCAGCCTCACCTTGAGTGCTGTTGTCCCCAAACATCTGATTCGTCACCTGCTGTGCAACAAGCCAGTAATTACACATTTGAGAGAGACATTATTTATTTCAGAGTTGCCCAAGCCTGGATGCCCAGCTGAATTCCACAAATCAAGCACACGAACTACAAAATCTTTTTACTATTTATGCATTTTAGCAAACAAAGGAATTAGTGTTCACTGGTTACAAATTACATAGTTGCCTTATTAATTAGTATTGTCATCTATTGGTTAATGATTCTCTCACTTCTCCTGCTAATTAGTCCACATGCCCAGTCTTTCCCTTCTTTTGGGTTGGTGGGTTTCTTGGGTCAGTGGTCTCTTGTTCGTAGATTCCCCCCTGCCAAGATTATCCTTTACTCAGTCGGAACTGATTTCAGCACAACTGCTGAGTTGAGTGTATTAGCTCTTCCTTATCTTGAGAATTCTACCAGATATCTCTGGGGCTCATAAATTCTGCATTCCTTGTGTCCACTATCAGTGGCCATCCTTTTTGTCCAGTCTTGTTAAGCTCCCCCTAGGTCTGAGATCACTGAAGCATGTTAAGCCCTAAACTTTAACAAAGTAATTTGTTTTTCTAACACATAGACATCACTTAACTTGCTTCTCAGCTGCTGTTTCACTGATTAAACCTCCCTTCTGTTGATTAGGCTTGAAACTATACAAAGATCAAACATTAAAGAATATCCTTTCTTTAGAAAATCCTTACATATCCCACATGTCGCAACAGTACAGTGTGCAGGTTTGGGCACACCAATATGAAAGACATTAGGCCCTCAGAGAGCACCCAAAGGAGGGCTGCGAGGACGGTGAAGGGTCTGGAGGGGAAGGCGGATGAGGAGCTGAGGTCGCTTGTTTATCCTGGGGGAGACTGAGGGGAGACCTCGCTGCAGCCTACAGCTTCCTTAGGAGGGGAGAGGGGGGCAGGCACTGCTCTCTGCGCCCCGGCCACCCGTGACAGGGCCCGAGGCTGGGCCGGGGGAGGTTTGGGCCACAGAAGCTTCTTCACCCCGAGGGTGCTTGGCACTGGCACAGGCTCCCCAGNGCGGCCGGGCTGTTCCGCCTGGCACCGACCCCATCCTGTCCTATCCCGGCCCCATCCCGGCCCCAGAGCCGCCTGCCCGCCGCCCGGGACGGGACTGGCAGGGCGGTGTGACCCCGCACGGCTGTAGGTAGGAAGGAGCTGGGGGGCCGAGGCAGGGAGGGCTGCCCGGCTTTCCCTCTGCTCGTACTGCTGGGCTTGGAAGGACACCTAAGAAAGGGGTCAGAAAGGTATTTTTATTTAAAGTAAAAAAAAAAAAACAACAAGCAACCCCGCAGTG
>VXBX01000440.1:27531-57318 GCA_013400415.1 Scytalopus superciliaris
CTGGGCACTGGCACAGGCTCCCCCGGGGCAGGGGTCACAGCACCAAGCCTGACACAGCTCCAGGAGCGTTTGCACGGCGCTCTCAGGCACACGGTGCGATTCTCGGGGTGTGCTGCCCCGAGCCAGCACTCGCCCTTTCATACCCCTCGTGTGTGCCCCCCACCTCGGCGCCCGCTGTGGCTCCACCAACATGGCGGGCCGGCCNCCCGGCTTTCCCTCTGCTCGTACTGCTGGGCTTGGAAGGACACCTAAGAAAGGGGTCAGAAAGGTATTTTTATTTAAAGTAAAAAAAAAAAAACAACAAGCAACCCCGCAGTGTCCTTTCAGCTTTCCTGCATTCCCCGCCTTTTAAAATAAAAGTAAAAAGCAAAACCCGCGCGGATAAAGGGGAGCCACTGAGTTTCAGCTTTGTTTAGTAAGGAAGGAAGTTTCTTCTGCCTTCGCAGCTTCAGCCCTGGCTTTACCTCAGTTTCCCCCAGGCAATGCCGGCAGGGAGGGTTCTCCGTGCCCGGCTCCGTGTGAGGGTCAGCACCGGAGGGATTTGGGGATTTGGGAGGGACTGTTACCGCCTCCTGAGCGCTTCCGATGCGGGGGCGTCGTGTATTGGCTAAAATACATAATGTACATTGCATTATGTACTGGCCAAAAGGGCGAGCTTTTTAATCTGAGTTGTTACATTATATTTGTTAGGGTATTCTTGTCCCCAGACTGTCTGTGCATCTGGTTCAATACTAGTGTCTTGCCTTCTTCCCTCTCCTCTATTCCCCAGTTTTATACAATTACTTGGAACCATAGTCAGAATATGGGGGGGGGGAAAGTTGGTATTGTGAAAGCCACTACAGTGTGGAAAACTCTTGAGTTTTTCACCGTGCTGAACAAATGCACATGCTGTGCAGATGTAGCTTAATATCACCTCTCACAACCTGTAAAACCTTCTATAGAGAGCGTTGTATTTTCTAACAAATAATTAGGTTATGAGCTTCCACTAACTAGATACTTATTTCTAAGTATTTCTGCTGTGGACCCTTGTTGCTCATATTTCTAAATAAAAAGACTAGAGTACAAACTTAAGCAAACTGAAACAGCCGATTAAATATAACAGTGTATTTTAAATGTTATTTAATACACCAAAAGTTTGAAAAACTCAACCAAAAAAGGGGTAGGTTTCTGTAAGTTGCAAAGTCTGTACACAAATGTGTCACTGTAAGCAAAAGTGAATTGGTGAGGATACATCAGATTTGAAGTACACATGTAAGCTTTGTTGAAGATCTGGGATGCAAGTAGTATAACATCTTCCTTTTTTGTTTTTTAAGGCATTTTATAAAACTACATACAAGAGTACTTGGAATACAGTATTAGAAGAAGCAGTAGAGCAGCTTGACCTATTGCAGAGCTATGGTTCGACTAACACCCGACCTGATTGCTAAAAATGTCAGTCACAAGAGTCGCACTGAAGAGGACTTTGGACAGTACCTGCAAAAAATAACTCACCTGAATTTGTCAGATAAAAATATAGACACAATTGTAAGATTCGTTTTTCATTCCTTTGAACCTGGCTACTCAAATGTTTTGTAGTTGCTGTTATGCTGAGTTGAGCATAGTTGGGGAGACAAAAAAGCAAAGCCAAGTTTCTATTTTATAACAGGTATAGTATGTTTTAACATTTATATGGGCTTGCAGTTAGGTCTTAGTAATGTATGTGTTTGGAAACATGCTTCAGCATTCACTGCTCCTGCTGTATAAAGCCCTGCTTGTAGGTAAAATGTTTAAATGGATTTTAAATGCATGACATTTGAAATGTGAAAAGAAACTTTTAATATAAAATATTAAAGTGACTGTAACTCCCAACAGTCTTCAGGGTTTTGTATTATCACGATGCTACTTTTTTCTGTATGTGGCTGATGTATTTTACTTATGTGAAACTGCAGAAATATATATTATTAATACACTGGTTTTAAAATTAATTAATTAAAATGGAAAATCCATGAAAGCAGTTAAACAAGAGAGATGAACTGAAGTGTTAAAGTGAAGTATTTTTTGCAGTATTTCACAGAACTATTATATAAATAAAAACAAAGTTCTAAAACAAAAAAATAGGAGCAATTTACTACTTTGATTATTTTGTACAGTTCCTGTTTATTCATGGTTACCTTTACAAAAAATGCAAACTGTGGAATAGAAAAGATGTAAGGAATTAGTAATTTTTCAGATCAGATTTCTTTTAAAGAAGGTAATAATGATATTACGTACTACTGAGTGCAACACATATTGTTGTTAATACCAAGTTTTTCTAGTCTTGGGAATTTAAAGTTGTTAACTCGTAGCACAATCTTTTCAATCTATCTGTGATTTATTCCTTAGATTTCAGAGGAAGTATGAGAAAGGAGAGGAGAGTTCAGGAACAGGATATAACCCGAGCGAGGTTAACAAATTTGAACTAGTGTAGTGGCTTTTTCAAATTAGTCACGTTAAAAATCTACTTTTTTTTTAATTGCTCCCTGGGGCTTACTTATTTAAAAAATAATCCATGAGCTTTTAATTTTCAAGGACTAAACTTGCAAACTCAACCCTGTCCTCCTTCCTCTGAGTTTAATAACAGAAAATTTATACAGGTTTCAGTAAATCCTGAGTTAATTCAAATCCCCTCAAGATACTGAGTACATTTTGAAACTGCTGAACCTTGAATAACTGCATTTTTGTGTTTGGTGGATTTCTGCTTTAAAAGTGTGATTTCAGTCAAGAAATGGCTTGTTCTATGTGAGCACATCACTGCAAGCAGATCCCTGCAGCCAGAGTGAGTCACTAATTGGATCGGTCCATTTGATAAGGATTGGCTCATCAGATGCCACAGTGAAATTTTACAGAAACCTTCATAAGAAGGTGTGACCTTTCAGTTGTTTAATGGGAATACATTCAAAGAAACTCGACAGTTGAGTGCAAACTTGGGCTCAGAAGTGTATTAAAATACATTGAACTGCAAAGTTTTTATATAAATCAGTACTCCTTTGCCAAGAACTGGTTTCCATTACATCACTGAGGTTTGATGGAGACAACTACACTAACAATTGTGCTTTTCTGAAAAACACCTGAAGGGAAGGGAATGAAGTCACACAGACTGTGTTCATGAGGGCTGTAGTCCTCAGCTTCTGCATGACAGAATAGTAATGACACATTTCAGTCTTAAGTCTGATAATTAGTGACACTAACTCAGTGTTTCTAGGAAAAATAGTGGTTAAAAGCGTTAAAGGTGAAAATTTATAAATCATGCAGCAGAACTTAAATATAAGAACAATCCTTAGCTTCCAGAAGCAGGCAGTGAGTGGATGTTATGTAGCATTAATTTGTTACTGTTTATTTCAGGGTGGCCTCACTTTCTGTAAAAATCTGAAAGTTCTGTATTTATATGATAACCAAATCAGCCAAATCCAGAACTTGGACTTCGCTGCAAATATAACACACCTTTACCTTCAGAACAATTGTATTTCAAGTATAGAAAATCTCTCATCACTGAAAAAACTTGAAAAACTGTAAGTTGGAAATAATGTATTTATTTTACTAGTAATAAGATTAGTTATTGCACTAAGAAATTTTTTAAAATGTAGCTGCTAAGGTCCTTTCAGCTCTTGAATTTTGCTTTTCAAATAAAAGTGACTGTTCATTATTTTTTTAAGTGTTCTGTGATGCAAGTAATGACATATCAACATATATATTTGTGTTTAAATTATTTCATTTTTTCAGTCAATAATAATAGCTGTAGACAAAACTGGTAAAAAGCTCTTTGGATCAGTTAACTGTATGTTCTATTTGTATGCTAGGTTCTTTATTTTTTGTATAATGATTTCCAAGTATTATTCAATAATACTTTACAAATATTTTTCTTAATATACTGAAGCCTTTTCTTTGCTCTTTCTTTCAAATGGTATTAAACCTGTTTTTTGTTCTGTTCTGCAGGTATTTGGGAGGCAACTACATCACTGTAGTAGAAGGTTTGGATAAAGTAGGAGAAATAAAGGAGCTCCATATTGAAAGTCAACATCTCCCTCTTGGTGAAAAGCTTCTGTTTGATCCAGTATCTCTTAAGTCCCTGGCAGTAAGTAATTTCTGAGAATTTCAACGAGCCATTAACGAGTAGATCAGTATTTTTAGAAGAACTGATTTGCACTTGATCACTCTGTTTTCCTTTTCTGCCCATTGGTGGCATTATTTCAGGTTCTAACAAGGAGCTCCCACCCCAATTCTCATAAAAGCTAGTTGTCCAGCAGATTCTACTTTTTCATTCTTTTTATTATGACAGATGAAAACAGAGAAAGTAAGATAGATGCCCTATAGCTACAGAATGAATAAACTAAAAAAAGGAGGAGAAATTTATCACTCTTTGTTTTCTTAGTCTATTTAGTTTGTAGCAAATTAGTTTGGTTTTGATTGTTATACTAGTTTATTTACTGCCTTTTGTATTTCTCTAGAGAATGGGGAAAAAAAGGCACAAACAGATTTTTTCTGGATAATAAGAACAACACAAAAGCATTCAGTTTTAGTTCTGCAGTTTTTCCATATTGTGTTTCCATTGTGTATTCCATATTACGATTTCAGGAAAGTCAGTTTTTGAAGTTGCCTCTCAGTATGTTAATTGTTCAGAAAACTTAAAATATGTAGTTGAAGAGTTTAAAAATAGGCTTTATTTGCTAATGGATGTGGTTCTATACTAAAAAAAGCTTCCTGTTGCTGTGTGTTCCAAAGTCTAGTCACAGATTCATGAGCCTTTTTTGTGAAGATGAAGAACTCACTGAAAAGTGAGTTCTTTTGTTCACATGTATATCATAAACATTTGACCTTGCTCTAATTTTTTCTCTTTAAGTAATCCAAGACATGTATTGTAGCTTTTCTTTAATAAAAGTGAGCCATTACTATGAGAGCACTTGTACTTTGTTCCTTCTATATTGGAGAAATTATCAAAGAAGAAGGAGATTATATAGCAATAATCTTCCCAGGATAATGATTTGTAATAAACTCATCCATGTTTTTCAACATCCTGGCCTAGAGTCACTTGCATTTTATTCTTTGTGGCTTTTATTTAAGGTCCTTTGGTGTGGGTTTTGTTTTGTTTTTTAAGAAACACTTTGCATTCTTGACCATGTAATGTCTTTGTGGAGGCTAAATGTTAAAACATGGTATTTTACCCTCTGAATGGACCCTTTTTAAGACATCACTTTTTACTTCATCTTCTGTTTCTGGTCTCTAATGCTGTCACAGATGAAAGAGCCAAAAGCATGAAGCCATCTCTCTGTGTACCACAGGCAAATGTTTTGATGATGACAATGTCATGAATCTGATTTAGGAGATTAAGTTTATGAACTGTGTGTATCAGGGTGATACTGGTAATTTCTGTTTGCAATATAGATCTTGGTCAAATTTTGGAAGGGGGGTAGTTTTTCTGTATACACTGCTGAAACAGAGATTTTTCCAACTAGTGGTAAGTCTCATACTTTGTATAATTCTAAACTCACTGGATTAGATGTCCTTTTAATTTTCTAGAGATACAAACTTTTTTCCTTTTATGTGAAACTACATTTAATAAGTCCTGAGATAAACACCTGAAACACATTTTGTTTTTATCTAAAATGTAAGGATCTCTGCTACTATTGTTTGTTATGAAAGGCAAAGCTCATTATATGACTCAGTACTGTTCCATAGAAGGTTAAGGATCAGAGATATGTATGCCCAGAGGTTTATACGATCAAACCTGAAAGAAAAATGGTGTAGTACAGGTGTTGAATGAGACTAGATGGGTATCAGATACAAGCTGGGGCACCCAACATAAGAAGGACATGGACCTGTTGGAGCAAGTCCAGAGAAGAGCCACAAAACAGATCAGGGGGCTGGAGAACCTGTCCTATGAAGACATGCTGGGAGTGTTGGGGTTCTTCAGCCTGGAGAAAAGAAGGCTCTGGGGACACATTATAGCAGTCTTCCAATACCTAAAAGGGACTTAAAAAAAAACCTGAAGAGTGGCTTTTTACAAGGGCATGTAGTGGTAGGCCAGGGGTAATGGTCTTAAACAGACTGAGGGCAGGTTTAGATCAGATATTAAGAAGAAATTCTTTACTGTGAGGGTGGTGAGGCACTGGAACAGGTTGCCCAGAGAAGTTGTGGATGCACCATCACTGGAAGTGTTCAAAGCCAGATTGGATGATAACCTGGGCAACCTGGTGTAGTGGGAAATGCCCTGCTTATGGCAGGGGGATTGGACTAGATGATCTTTAAGGTCCCTTCCAACACAAACCATTCTATGATTCTATAAAATGCATTCAATTTCAATGTCTGTTTTGTACTTCAAAAGTAGAGTTAATAGCACTTGCAGAACTCTGTAAAGCATTTGAACATGTTTAAAGAAAAACAAGTAATCAGTATTTACTAAGAATTCTTGAAATAATTGAGAAATAACCATACTTTGGTTTGACTTCAAAATCAAAATAAACCACGTTTCCTGACAAGGTGGGAAGTCAACATGATACACTGTGTGAGGTATGTGGTAGTTGTATTTGCATGTTTTTGCTTCATGTACTTGTTCATCCTTTAAGATAATTCAGATAATACTATAAGAATGTACAACTTGACTCACACATGGCTTAAAAAATATTTCTTTTTCTGCTTTCTTCAGAAATCTTTATCTGTATTGAACATCAGCAATAACAACATTGATGAATTAGAGGAACTGGCAGTTTTGGAAAATCTTTCTTATCTTAAAGCACTTGACAATCGACTGCAACATATGAAGGTATTAAAATAAATATTTGTTATATTAAGTATGGATGATAAGAAATTAGTCACATTCATCTTTATAAATATAAGTAAAAATAAATTTTACTTCTGTAGTTACTGAACCTCTGACTTGTCGAGCCATGCTCTCTTTTGTCATCCAGAAATGTTACTGAGATTAAAAATGGAGAAGCATTTATATAGGATATAAAAATTTATATTTTTATTAATTAAGTAGTAACCCAAATCACCAAGACAAAGCTTTGATTAAATTCTTTCATTACTATTTCTACATTCTATTTCTGCAGAAAAGTTAACTTTCATTGGTTAGTAATTATTAAAATAATAATAGTAAGAAGTAAAATAATTACTTCTTACAACACAACGTATTTTTAACAGAATTTTAACAGAATTTGGCAGTTCTGTTTGCTAATGACGAGATTGCAGTATTTGGTGTGCATAACGTATCAGTTATCTAGGTCAATATACTTTCTTTAGACTTCATTTTTTATACTTTAATATTAGATATTGAATGGTGCACATCTTTTTTACTAGAGAACTATCAATGCTTTGTATTTCACACTGTGTTTCTGGCTGGCAGTTGTAATTGAATTCACATCAAAATAGAGTTTGTGTAGGCTTTTGCTGAGTAATTAAAACCACATTGAATATGTTGGTTACATCAAAATAACAGTAAGCTTTTTCAAATAGGCAGTCTCTCCAAAGCTTCCCTTTCAAAAAGGACTCCTTTTCTAAATAAAACATACTGCAAAGATTTTTGTATTGGCTCTTCCTTTTGTATAAATAAATATACTTCAGTTGTGATGATCTTAAAAGAAGATTGTCTTAGCCAAAGAATCGATTCATTTTAAGAATGAGGGTGCCAGTTTGGAGACAGTGTTTTCAGTATCTCAGAGGAAAAAACAGTATCCTCTGAAACAGAATAAGGAGAGGACAGAAAGACTGCATTTTTCAGTAACTGTGTATATATTATTTCACCATTATTAAATTTCATTATTTAATCATCAGGAAGACCAGAGTGAAATTTACCTAAATCAACTAGATATGTAGATTTCTATGTTACATGGTCACAGCTTTTGAAAAATTTTGTGTTAGTGTTAGAGTTTGATGCTGCTGTGTGCTATAAGTTACACTTGGATGAAGCTCTGGTGTATTTTAAAAGTGACTGTCCTGTGTGCTTTCTGAACAAGTCCCAACTTTTGAAATATATAGAACAGAGAGGGTGTTTCTATTCATATGTTTACATACCTGTAAAATTAATGAACCTATCATATGTCAGCTTTCTGACTACAATTACTGTGTTTTGAGATGACATTTTAGTAGGCTGTACTTAAAATTAATATAAATTCTTAAATAAATACAGACCAAACTATTGAAAAAAAAGCATTAAGCCGTACAAACTATTTTTAAAAGTCAGTTTTAGCTCTGTGTAAGTCTTTAGCTCACAACAGACATGTATCAAGAGAACAATCCTACAGCTACTGACTGTTCAAAAAGAAAATAGTGAGGGAAGTTTTGAGTATGTTTCAATGTTTTGCAGCCCTGAATTTCATGATTCCATGGCTTACACAATGGAAGCTGAAGGGATTTTAGGGGTGTACAGTTCTATACACTTCATTGGTTCTGTGGACTGAACTTGTTACACACAGCAAAGGCTCTTTCATTCCCACACAAGCTGCCTCCATTCTCCTCCCTCTTGCCCCTCTGTTACCAAAACTCTGATGTACACCTCTTTCTCATGCCAAAAGCTCTATGTTCCCTGTTTTCCCATTCTTGCTTTCCCATCGCTGCCATCGAGAACAGCCCGGGAATGTCTGGCATTGATCAGAGATCGTGGCAGTGCTGTGCGACAGGGAGATGTCAGAGAGCTCTACCCAGCTCTGCTTCACCCGCTGGGAAGAGAAGCTGTAGAGGAGCCATCTCTGTCTGAGCAGGGCTGCTCAACAGCAGTGACCTGTGTGGCAGAGGTAGATGTCTGCAGGAATAACATGGAATCTTTGTAAAAGGCATAAGAAATGCACAAAATATAATCTTCTTATGTAGACTTTTCTTGCTTTTGTATAGGTAGTGTAATTATTTTATATCTAAACATTTGTCTCAGTTTTTTCACTTTATTTTGAAAACCCATATTCCCTGTCTTTTCATCTATGCCACCTTGATTTCAGTGCAGTTGAAAATTAGGACTAGTAAATTCAATTGCTTAAGGTTCTGGCTAATTCAGGACTTTATTATCATAATTAACAGACATTAGGGCATATGACCTTGTTTCACATGACTGAAGTTTATATAATGCAGTCTGAACAGTAGACAGAAGAAAATCAAGTAATTTTTCTGAATTCATGCAAAATAACTATGACTGGCTACCACATGCAAAATGCATGTCTTAGGTCAGTTATCAAGAATATAATTGATTTTAATAGAATTGGCTTTTCTTTGTTTTCTATTGCTTACTACTTGATTTATTTATCCTATTGAGCTTCTGGTTCACTTTAGTCAGGATCGCAAAGTCTTCTCGACTGCAATGTATTTGGATTGGAATGCTGAGGGAATTTTTTAAAAACACTTTATGTATTAAAAAAACTCCCACAACTATTCCTGTTTGCAAAAAGACAGATTATAATTTATTTATTGATTACATTAGTTTGGGGAAGATTATGACTTGTGTAAGTATTTGGATAGAGAAAGTATAGCTAGAAATACCTGTAAAAATCTGTATTTCTCAAATCTTTAATTTATTCAACCTCTGCCCAGTATTGATTATGACAAGAGGATATCACAAAAGATGAATTCATTCACTTAAGAATTGAGTCAGGAACAAGAGAAAAATTATAGATTTTCTCAAATAGATTATGACAGGTAATCAAAATGCTGACAAATTGCTGTCTGTAGATGTAGCAGGGGCAGTTGGACTAGACATTTCCGATAAAAACTGGAGCATACTGGTCATATACCAACTCTTAAATGGCTATCGTTAATTGGTAAGAAACTTATTGCCAGCACTGTAGCTGCCTACTCAGGCACTGGCCCTTCCCCCGCTCCCTCTGTCCCCATTGGAATATAATTTGCTCGTCAGTATTTTGTAGCAGACCTCAAAGTGATAGCATGACATGATCATTTATCAAACGGAGCCTGCCCAGAAGAGTGTCTGGTCCCTTTAGTACAGCTTATTGAAAGGCTGGGAAGTGAAAGCACTTTATTAGAGACAGGAAGGCAATGAACAACTAGAGCGTATCGAAAGGGTAATCATATTTCAGCACAGGATTAGTGCACTCTTAGATAAACATACACTGGAGTAAGCATGTTCTGGGTCATTTATCAAGTAAGTAACAGCTAACAAAAATCTGCAGGACTCTGTATACATTCATCAAAGTTAAACTTTATACATTTTAGTTCAGTAATAGACAACTTTGTGTTGCAAAACTATTACTTGAAAAGATTATTTCTAATGAAGTCTAGAACACATTACAGATTTCAATGATAATGTCTGAAGGCTCAGGTAAGAATAAATAAATAGACTTGCTAAATGATTTTTCTTTTTAATAAGTCTAGCCTAAAGTATTTTTCCCTTAAACTGCTTTTGTGATTAACTGTTAGCACCTAAACCTATGGGGGTTGTCACATTGCTATTCTGATATATGCTGATTAAGCTTTAGTGTTAAACATTATGAGAATTATTAAAGTTTCTTCATGTGAACTGGTCCTCAGAGTTTCTTGCATTCTTTTATCAATCTTCATCCTCACAGAATCAGACTTTTGCTCTGTTTTTCTAAAAAGAAACTATTGCTGAATAACAATGGATGATATCATCATCATCACAATATATATCACCACAGAATACTCCTGAGGGGATTTTCTACTAAGGGAGAAGAGCCTGCAAAAGCAGAATTCTCCCTGCTTGTGTTACCCTGGCAATTTTCTAAATCTGAAGGTGCTAAGAGATACCTACTTTGTTAGATTTATTGGCATTAAGCTACAAAATTCTACACACTTCACAGTTTAGAATCTGTCATAGCATAATTGGTAGATTTTTCCAAATTATTACAGCACTAGAACATCAATTTTATCTCCTCTTGTAGTTATATAGATTGTTTTGAATCCCTTCTTAAGCTTTTCACACATATAAGGAAAGCCTATCGAGAATGACAGTTAAATGAAAGTTTGGAAAGAGAGTATTGCAGAAAGTAGGGTATCTGAGTAGAAAAGACCAGTCTGCTAAACTTTGCATGCTTTTAACTTGAATTTATTGTATTTAAAAGACAGAGTAGTTTCATCTAGGTCATACTGCCCTTGGGTAACCAGACAGAAACCCAGATGAAGAAAGGTGTATTTCACACTTTTCACTTTTTAGGCCAATGCTATAACTGACCACCCACAGTTATTTAGGAGAGGTTTACTGTTTCTCCTACAAAATACAGTTCTACATATACATAAGAGAAGCTGACTAGTATGAATTGCACAATTTTTAGCTTTTTTTTTTGTCTGTTTATCATCTGTATAAGGTATTTATTCTTCCATAAACTGATAACTCTAAGGACTTTGTGAGACCATGGGGATGCATTAACCGGCATTACATATAATACAGATTTTTTGGTTGGTAATCCCTTGGTTTTAGGTGCTTGTAAGTGGGATAGAAGTGGTAATTTTCCATAGATGGCATAACTATCCTTAAAAATGCAGTGTCTTCCAACTGCATCACCGTTTCTTCTGTACATTCCTAATGTGCACATTAAAACATATGAATAATCTCATTGAAGTTTCTGTGTGCACAATTTGGGCCTGGCTGAACAACTCATGTTACTATTGAATTTTATTCTGGAGGGGCAAAAATAATCACATTTTGTTGTTGTATCAATTGCAGGATTTGAAGGTTGTATTAAACAAATGGACAAAGCTACGCAGAATGGATCTTACAGGAAACCCCATCTGCCAAAAACCAAAGTACAGGGACAAGATTGTAGTACAGTCACAAACTTTAGGTAAAAAATTAAGTCAGTAGACCACCCACAACCCCCACTCTTTTAGAAAATAACTGATACATTAATTGTTCTTGAGTTGCACTATGTATGTAAACACAGTTACTGCTATAGATTTATGTCAAGTGATAAATTTTTAATTTATGTACAAAGCTAAAACTGCTTGTGTAATCAACTTCACAAACCATGTTGCTGGCTTTTGCTATTAGTAGTAGTTTTAAGTTTTTTATAATAGAAGGTTGGTGAGATTGTTACAAGACTTTTTTGTGTTCATATTCCAGATGTTGTGAAATTGATTTTCAAAGATAATTTTAATTATTCCCCTATCAATCTGTAGTAGTTGCTTAGGTGTTTTAGCTGTACAGTGCCAGTTGTACAGATCCTACCTTCCTGTGTTTGAATTTCTTATACAACTTTTGTCCTTAAAGTTAAGGACACTTACGTTATGAATGTAATTGTTAATCTTAACCTCTTATGCCCAGTTTATAATTATTTTCTTATAATTTTAGCATAAAAGGAAGAAACTTTCTGCTATTTCTAAATATTCATACTGTAGAAATGAGTAAAGAAAGTCTGCTACTTTTTTACTTTTTTGGATAAAGGTGGCAGTTATCTTTAAAGTTTTAATTGCAGAACTTGATTTTTCTAAGAGTACAAAATATTGTCCATTAAGAAAAAGCAAAAGTCTATCTGCACAATGAAAATAACAGTGTCTTTGAGCAGTTCTAATGCAATCAAAATTTGTGGCCACGTGGTGTATTTCATTTGGTCTGACTAAAAACACAGATGCAACCAATGAAACACAGAGCATAAGCTTTTTAACACCTAAGTGAGGAAAGTTAACCTTAGAGCCAAATCTGTGTGTCTGTCTTCATGATCAATAGGACTCCTTGATTGCTAAATATGTAGTTTCCCTCAGTCTGAATTTCTGCATCTGTCTATATCTTGTGTAAGAGCATAGCTTTTCTTCAGAACTTTCTATAAGGTGTTGCACATTAACCAAATGTGAAATATAAATATATATTTCCCTTGAAAGTTACAAAAATAATAGATGCTTTCTTTTGTAATTAAGGCATGGTAACTCCCTCTTGCAGCGTGAATATGAATATCAATCCATATTGGATATTTTTTTCTTTACCAAAAGACTAAAAAGAGAAAAAAATATTTGAAGGGAGCAAATATAGAACTAGTACGTACCACATACACTTTTGTAGAACCCTTTAGTTAACTTTGTGTCACAGAAAATGTTCTCTTCTCCTTGACAGAATCCCTTGATGGGAAGGAAATTAAAGAAATGGAAAGACAGTTCCTAATGAATTGGAAAGCCTCCAAAAATGCCAGGAAAAAAAGCAGTGAAAGAATGGCAGATGAACATGCAGCCTATGTACAATTTTGTAAGCAAACTAATCAATTATTTAACACTTATTTACAATATTACAGTAAGTAATACAATGGCACATAACAATAAATATACTAAGACTTCTACCAGTGCTAAGTCCAAAATACAGGAATAGAAATTGAACTTTTCCAGTATGAAATTTAGTTTTAGCACTGATTCATGTGGTGTTTTTTTTCCTTTAATCTCAATCTCCCAGAATTATGGAAGGGAGGAGCTAGTACCTTTTGAGTGTGTAAATACTCATGTTTGCTTTCCATATTTAATGAAAGTGTTGGGGATTCTACAGCAAATATGCATGAAATAAATCAGACTTTAAGACCCTATTTGCTGATACTTACTTGAGCTGTGTAAATTGCCAGTCCTTTTAAAGGCCTTCACAAGATACATGACTAGCAGAAGTCCAAGTTTTACACTTGGAAAATTAAAAAAAAAATAAATTCTGGTAGGTTAAAAAGCTTTAAACCTTTTTTGGGGCTTAAAGGCAACATATTCTTGAAGTGGCAAAACAAATTAGTTTTGAAACTGAAGCAAAACCTGAAACAAAATGAATTGGTTTTTTTCAAATGGTGGTGTGGTAGTGGTTGTTACAGAGTTGACTGCAGTTTAAAACATAAAAGACTTAACATCATGTCCTGCCATCTTGCAGGATTTGGAAACAGACATTAGACTTCAAATTACTCAAAATGGTTTGCATGACCATAATTATAAAATAAAATTGGTGGCAGTTACATTGTTGCTTTCAGAAGATAAGCTAATATGTCGCTTTTGAAGGCATGAAGTGAAAACACTCTTCCTGTCAGCCCCAGCCTCAAAATAACTGTAGCCTGCTCGATGTTTGGAAGCCATTTGTGAATGGCAATGTTTCTGAAATGGTCATCTGAATAACTACTGATATAAAGAGATGCTATCTAATTGAATTTACTCCCTGTCAAATAACTCTACCTAAATGGAAATACCTGCTTTAGTAGTCACCTTCATCAGTGCTTGCAGCACTTTCCATAATTCCATACGGAGTTTTATATTCTCAATTATCAAATTCCAGGTATTTTACCTTAAGGCTTATTACAGTGATTTCTATAACAAGATATATTGGAGCCTATGATACCTATACATACTGAATATTAAGTGGATACGGTTTGACTTGGGATATTGAATTAATCCTTTTTTTCTTCTGTTTTCCGTAGCTGACTCTGAAACACCTCATCCTACTCCTCCCTTTCACCACCGTCACTCTGTGAATGAAAACCCAAATTTTATAGTTTTGTCTCAGAAGCACAAAATTGAAAGAAAACCTCTGCCAAGAATCCATGAAAGAAAAAGTCAGATGAAAGCTCAGGTGTGTTCCTCAGACATATTCCTTTTAGTTCTGTTGGTTATTGCTTGTACAGCTTTTTCTGAATCAGTTGGAAAATGAGTACAGGAAGATCTGAAATAATTTTTTTAAACCATGTTATATTTATTGTCTTTATTTCTTTGAAAGACAAGATAATAGATTTCAGTTTCTGGTTATAAATCCATAAACTAGCTAATAGAAGTAACTTCAGTGTTACTAGTTTCTCTCATATGCATTTGATTGTAATAATTTACAGAAAGGTAAAATAATACCACAGTTATTCTTGGAAGTGCAGTTAAGGTGTCAGCACCATTGGTGAAGAGTGATCTGTGCATGCAGTAATATGCAGAAGGAGAAACAATCACTTTTCATCATTACAGCTTATTTCTAGCAGACACGTGTCAGTGGAGTATATATTTGATTAGCCTTTTCCTGTAGCATCAGCTCAAGAACATGAAGACAATCAAGAAAGAAAAACTGATGTGTGTGTCTTACAGATATTTAAAGACTAGATGAATTTAAACAATTCAGAATTTATGATATGTATTCTTTAGTCACAGCTTTGTGAACTCTAATGCAACTGTTGGTGGGAATGAAATCTGCTCATAGGGGTTTGCAATTTCACCTGTAGTAATAGTGTAGTTCAGAATTTGGGATCCAATATCACTCCTGCCAGATTTTTAATACTATTTTAACCTGTTTTATTATGTATCAACTGAACTAGCCAACAAAAAAAATCATCATTTATGCAATGCTGTAGATAAACAAATAAATGCAACTGACACAGGTATTCTTTTGTAACTAAATTACTAAATGTAGTGTCCTATTTTACATTCAAGTTAGAATTTATTAGTATGTTTGACAATTTAACTAAGCAACATTTAATGCTGTTTTATTCTTGACAATTTACTGCTTTCCATTCCATCAGTTTTGTTCCAATTATTTTTTCTGATTAAAAACAGCTGCCTTTCTCTTAATAAGAAGGAAAGAATTACAAATCACAAAACTTCTTTCTTTCAAAGAATCATTTTTGTTCTTCACATGAATCACATGACAATGAATATATTCTGACCTCAAAGGAAACTGAACTTGTCATGTATGTGCCCATTCTTCAGTTTTGTTCTTGCTGCAGAAAGCACAGAGCAGTGGAGCAGTTTAAAAACAAGAACTTCAGCAACAATGCACTAGTTATAACAAAACAGTATGACTATTAATAGTGCAATAGCACAACACTTACTTTTCAGTGAATTGTCCAGGCTTATGTTATGATGAGGTTATTAAAATTATTAGAAATGCCTCTGCTTAAATTAAGGGACAAATGAAACCATATGCCAAAGTCAATAGTGTGAGTATTATTTAATGGTAAATGTGAGGCAGAGAAAGAGAGAAAGAAGCAGGAAAAGGGAGTAGGTGGGGAAGAAAGAAAGTGACAGAGAGAGATTAAAATAGAAAATATATCCCCACTCCGTGTAACCCGGCAACATCTTGTTGGTCCAGTTCTTTTGGTCTTCTTGGCGGTGAGGGTCCCACAAAACACAGAATCAAATGGACTAATGTATGTTCAGGACACACCAGGCACCTCCCCGGGGATGGGTGGAGGGGAAGCTTAGCAGTCTTTTGTGACAAACTCTGGATTTGTTACTTCTCTTGGATGATGTGGTAGAAGATTATGGTGGTGGAAGGCCTCAGGAATGAGTCCGGGGGGCGCTTTGGGGGTCTTTGATGGTTTATGACCCGTTCTCAGCTGCTTCTCACATGAATGAACCGTGTGTGCGTGGTCTGCTGTGGGGGGCGGGAGGTTAGTCTTTTGGTGTGATGTGGAGAGATTTTGCTATCACACACCCAAAATCCCTCTCCCCCACCATGCACTGAATTCAGCTAGGACTGATTCTTAACACAAAGTCATTCTTCCCTGAGCCTTGTTTACCTCTCCTCAGACTTGAGATGATTAGACAATAGTCCTAGCCCAAGTTCCTAGTCTCAGTCCAAACTCCAGTCAGGGGGCATTGGGAGGGGTGTGCTTTGGTGGTTGCTTCCTTGCAGTTTGACAAAAGTCTTTCTATGATTTTGACAATGTTTAAGACATTAATAGTATTCAGTACATCACAGCCTGTGAAATTTAGAGGGGCACAGACTAATACTCATGCCATACAAACATGTTTGTGTTTTTTATAATTCCATTGTAAGATGAGTTTATCCACATGCTCAGTGTTCTGTTAGGTTGCATGTCATCTTGTGTAGCATCCTGTCTTTTGGCTCAGGCTGAGTAAAACTGTACTTTCCATTTACCATTCCACTTAGTCCTAAAAGAAGATGGAACGTGTGTATTACACCACCTTTTCTTCACTGTAAGACGTTCTGCTATCCCCTTTGAGATAAATCATTCTGATTCTGCTTTACAGTGTTAAAAAGCTGTCCAGTTGTTGAGCTTCTTTGCTTGACAAAAGTTATCCCAGTATTAAAAAGCTGGAGTACTATCCTGGCCCTGTTGAAATCCATTTTGACCATAGAAAGGCAAAGACTGCATCTTCCGTACTTCATTGGAATAAAATGTCTGTATTTGTATTAATTTACATTTGCAAATTAAACAATTCAAGTTATTTTTTTTAACTGTTAGTCTAGAAGATTTTAGTCTGATTCACAGAAGAGTTAGAAGGAACTACAATCAGATGACATGCACTTAGTATTTTCAAAAAACTTGTGAGACTTCTGTCTTAGATGCTGAAGGCTGCTGTACCTTACAATTTCATGTGTAATCACTGGTCCCAAGATGTACTCTAAGCTTGTTACTAGAGGAATTTCATGGAAACCAAAGAGTCTTAGCAGTTAGTTAAAGGTTTGTGAATTTTTCAGAATGTTTTTTGGAAGGAGAAAAAATATCCTCAAAATACAGAAATATTCAACCTCAAAGTATATGCAGATATGAAAAAAAATGACAAATCACAGTATTCCCTTGCCAGATTCAGTAATTAGGGATATACAAAAATGTGCCCACGTGTAGAGGAAGGAAATTTCATCAAACTGAACAAATACTGTATTGTTGAATTGAAATTCAGTATCAGACCAAAGAAATTAGTGAATTTTAATCCTATCCTCTGTGTTAGTCAAATAAATTATTCCAACAGATGTTTCCTCTTTCCCTATACATGCTAGGTGATGTTTGACCTTGGCAACTGAAAAACAGGCATTAAATACCTTTTTAACCTACATCTTAGATCCACTGAGGATTGCATACAGCTTGAACAATGAAAAAAGCCAGTTATTACTAGATTACTGAAATATGTCATTAATCTTTCTTTTTTGATGATATAAAAACAATAGCAATTTTATATTGGGTTTTAAGTTAGTTTTGAACATATAGAGAAAATTATGGGTATTGGCAGGAAGTAATTAAAAGAAAACAAATCACTTAACTATTTTAAAGATACTTAATACCTTCCAATGGGATACACCATTATTAATTTTCCCTAAGTAGTGAAGTTGTTGAAATTTTGATGTTGTAAACTTAATCTGTAACCAGCAGTTTCTGCCCGCATTTCCTTACTCATGCAATTAAATAGTGTGGTAGGTATTTGTAGCAACTCAGAATGTGGTGGGAAAGCCACCTTTTGTCTCTGCAGTCTGTGTTATGTGATTAGCAGTATGGTAATATCTTTAAATTATAGAGCCAGCATGTAATGAGGACACTGGATTGTGTCAACTAATCATAAGCCACTCCGCTGCCACCGTGCACATCCTGCATAGTTCAAGTTCTAGTCCAGATGAAAGGAACTTGTAGTGAGCAATGTTAGTTCTCTCTCGTCTTAGCTCTTCTTTTATCAACATTGTATTTAATTAGTTCAAATATTTTACATGCCTTGAGTTGCACTGATTTGTGTAGTCTGAAATCTACACAGGATAAATGTATGTTTGATAACAGGTAGGAATGTACATGTTCTGCATATATACTGGGCTTTTGTTTATATGAATGTAACTAGCATTATAGTAAATAGAACTATTAATATGACACATTCCTGGGGAGGGCTGACACTGAGATTTTAATGACATATACTCAAAACATAAGCTTTACAATTATATACTTATTTCACATTACAGAACATAGTTCTCTCATTTTAAAGAGCAGTGGGGAAATATGTTACCTCCAGGTAACCTAAATCTCATTCTCTTACTGAATATCAATTTCAACAAATATGAAAATTGAAAAATAAAAAATATCCTCATCCTTGGCTTCAGGAAAAGGAGAAACACAGAGTTACGATACAAACCCGTGCAGTTTCAGCTGCAGACCCTGGAGCTTGTTTTAGCTGCTGAATAGCCTACAAGCACTCCAAATGTATTCAGAATTAGGTGCATTGAATATTTGGAGATACCAGCTGGAGTGTTTTGGCAGAGCCCAGAACATGTTTTGGATGGACATGGAGTGCCTTTTCCAGCAGCTATAGCCCATCTCACTGCCTTTCCTTGGTGTTGAAGGATAAGTGTAAACATCTCCTTAGTGAGGTCTAGAATGTATCAGTCAGCATTTAGTGATGAAGGCTGGGAAAGAGAAATGTAAGGAATTTACTTGCCATTGAATTATTCTGCCATGACATAGGATATGAAAGGAGTCTCTGCAATGCTTGATAAAGTGTAAGGATGAAGAGATAAAGTGAATTTCTGAAATTAAATTGTGTTGCTGAAGCAGAGCCATTTGAATAAGGTCAAGTATTAACAGTTTCTGATTACTGTGACTCACGTAAGGTCTCAGCAGGCAATTCAACCCATGTAGTGGTTAGTTCCTTTTTTTTTCATAAAGAATATGCACTACTTTTACAGTGCTTTTGCAGGACCGTAATTATAGTTGCAATAATGTGTACCTTCATGGAATTTTTTGTATCCGTGTTTACAGCCCTGATGAATGTGGTTGCTGGATGATTCTGCCCATGATCATTCATACTCTGTTTAGAGGGAAAAATACAACTGTCATGATAAACATGCACAATTATAAACTTCTTTCAGTAGTGGTAATTGAAAAAAACAACTAAGAAGAAGTAGTTCTAATATATGCCAAATCTGTAGTACTCAACACTGCAACATCATTCAGTGTCCTAAAGGCAGTGAAAAAAGTCACCCCTTTTTGGCCATGCCCATGCCTCCCCACTCCACTTCTCTGTGCTGCTGGCTGTGCCCAAAACTGAGAAGGAAAAAAACCCTAAACCACACTAACAGAACACATGCATTGATAGACCCCCCTGTGCCCTTGGAAAGAATAAATGTTTTCAAGTCACAGAGAGTGAGTGCACATCTCCGGGTGAGCAGATTGCCAGCTAGACCACGCATACTCCTATATGTCTGGCTGACCAGATATTGGATAGATACATTTTTGACTGGCAATCTGGCAGTATTCGCTTGCAGTAGTCTGCTCCCTTTTCCAGGAGATACGGGCTGTTTCCTAGACATTTAGAAGACCAAATGGCACGTGTGACTTGTCAGCCAATAGGTGAAAAAATTACCGGGGCACATCTGGGTCTGCAGGCTGTTGTACACTTTCAAGGACATTGAAACCAAGGCTGTTTGAAGCCTTCTACCTACAATATCTGAATAGTTAGAATCATTTTGGTTGGAAAAGGCCCTTAAGATCAAGTCCAAGTGTAGGTCAGTAACATTTTAAATAGACTGCAGAAAGAGAGGGAGGACTACTCAGTGATTTTAGAGTGAGTTGTGTCTTGTAACTGGCTCCATCAAAATTGTAGCAGGAATGAAATACTATTTTAGGATGTTAAACAAAAAGCAAATTCAAATCTTTGTATATCTATTTACATGTTCACCCTGGTAGTTAACTAGATAAATGAAATGTTCATTATGCAGTGTTTATTTTTTGCCTACCCTTACATCTTTGTTGTCAGTACTTTTAGATTACTATTGACATAAATCCTAGAAACTTCATAATGTTTTTGGTCTGCTGCATTAGCACTGCACATTTTTTATAGTGTGACTAATTTACAAAATTATAAAAATTACTTTCGTAAAACACACGTATGAAGCAAAGAAGCAAAGAAGTAATGATGTGTTTTCAGTTTTTTAAAATACATACCTGTGTGGGAGGCTTACAAAGTGATTTGAGGTTAAAATAAAGACTGTGGCTTGAATAGGAATATATAAATAACTTCTGTAATAATTTCAGTGTAACTCAGTTGAAGTCAGTTCCACTAACATAATTTACTGCAATAGTAGAAACACTTTCAATATTTGCCTTCCTGTATTCTGTCACACTTCATGTAGGCACACTCCCCTATCTTAAAAGTTGAAAGCAGCTGAGGTGAAAATACAGTCATTGTGCCCTCATCTAGCAAGGGGAGCTGCTGCATTTTGGAGGACAGCATTCCAATTACTATTTCCTTAGCAGCAGCAATACCTCCTCAAATTAACTTTTAGTGATTCCTAAATTGATCACTGTTGGTAGTATTTCTCTCCACCACAAACTGTTCCTAGGACCCCGGAGGTATGAGAGCAGGCCTTGCCAAAAAAAAAGGTATCAGTGCCTGAACACCTCCCCTTTGTACTGCTCTGACCATAATCAGAACATATGGATAGATACATAAGCTTTGTAATCACTGTGTACACAGTGTTTGAGTTACTGATCTAAAGTTCACGTTTGTACTTTAGATCCATAACCAATGAAAAAATCATTTTTCTTAACTATCACATTAAATACAGTGCAAGGTATAAATTAATTTAATGCTGCATTATTTCTTTACGTATGCAGGAATAAAGCACAGGACTGCCTGATATACAGCTGTAAAAACCACACAATTGAAAAGTTCTGAGATAGGGGCAGAAAGGGGAAAAAATAGCCAGAAATTTGCCAGTGTTCAAGATGTGCCTATTGATTTTTCAGGATGAGGATTCAGATACGTGATCTGTTAATATGGGATAGTATGTGATTGTGTTCAGAGTGTAACTGGTAAAGACAAGTGGATCTGAAAGGCCCTATTTTTCTTAACGATTTTTTATCTTGGTGTAGTGTACAAAGTAGCTATCCTGACTAACCGAGCTCTGGGGGGAATCGTTTAATATGTGAACTGCTTATTTACAGGCACAAAAGGATAAATGTTACATATTGTAACTGGAAACAATACTTTTTACAGTAAGATTTTATTTGAAGTCACGGGGCCTTGAAGAATTGTAGGAGTTCACTGCTAAAAAAAAAATGTATTTGAACCTTACCTCTTCAAATAAATAACAGTGTAACCAGAGACTACAGAAATGACTGACATCTTTCTGTTCTCTTAATTCTGTGCAGAATTAATTGCTGCATCAAAACCAAGATAAATCCAAGCCAGTTGTGAAATGAGCCATGCAATAGACTAATACTTTATTTCAGAAAGAGATTTGAAGCAATAAGCTCTTCCTTTCTTGAAGAGTTAATATATTAGACTGTCATAGTAATCAGTAATTACATGTCCAGTAAAGTTGAGTATAATCAGTTACACTTAGTTTGTAGAAAAATGTTTTGGAATAAAAGACTGAGTCCTATCTGATTTCATTTATAGGAGAAATTGCTTTGATTAATACTAAGATTTTGTTTCTTATGGAATTTGAAAATTATCTGTATTTGATGCAAATTTATGTGGAATAAAAAGCTAACTATCACCATTCTGGAAAAAAAAAAATAACAAAAGAATTTTCACTGCATCAGCCAATAACCTTGCAATAGTTAAAGGCCTTTTTTTTCATCAGCAGCTTTTGGTAACACTGCTTACAAACTCTGTAGAAATGTTGAGTGGTCCCAGAAGGAGTTAATGATGACAGGAGCAATGGGGGCTTTTGTGTGGTTGTGATGTGTCTTCTTTGATCTTTCTAATGTAGGTTGAGAAGGCATCTAAAGTGAAGGCAGAAGTAAGTTGAATTCTAAAAGCCAGAAGTTACAAGATGTGAAGATTTGGCCATTATTGTATTTTTTCCCCTCAAAGCTTACAAAGAAAGGTACTGGTGTCTCTATGGATTTGTTATCTGTGTCTTTTTAATCTCAAACCCAGACAAAATTAAGTATGTTGAATTTAACACTGCCTTCCAAGAACATTCAGAAAAATAAGGGGACCACTTATTTATTTAGGAGCAATACTTTGTATCTAAAGCACATAGAAACATCACCATAAGGGAGGCTAAACTTATTGCCTAGGTCTTAAACTTCCTGAAGGAATGAGCTGGTTTTAACCATTATCTTACCTAGTAACTGCTTCTTTCCATGTATGATACTCAGCAACTGTGCAGAGGCATGTGCATAGTAGAGTCATAGAATCATTAAAGTCGGAAAAGACCTCTAAGATTAAATGCAACCATTAAGCTAACACTGCTGTGTCACCACCAAACCATGTCCTCAAGCACCAGGTCTACAGGGTTTTTTGACAATTGCATAGATGGTGATTCCACCACTTCCGTGGGCAGCCTATTCCAATAGACCACCCTTTCAGTGAAGAAATTTTTCCTAACACCAAATCCAAACCTTCCCTGGTGCAACTTGAGGCCATTTCCTCTTGTCCTATCACTTATTACTTGAGAGAAAGACCAACCCCCGCCTGTCTACAACCTCCTTTCAGATAGTTGTGGAGGGTGATAAGGTGCCCCCTGAGCCTCCATTTCTCAAGACTAAGCAACCCCAGCTGCCTCAGCCATGCCTCTTCAGACTTGTACTCCGGACACTTCACCAGCTCCATTGCCCCCCTCTGGACATGCTCCAGTACCTCAATATCCTTCTTGTTAGTGAGAGGCCCAGACCTGGACACAGGATTTGAGGTGTGGCCTTACCAGTGGCAAGGACAGGAGGATCACCATTGCCCTGGTCCTGCTGGCCACACTATTGCTGATCCAAGCCAGGGTGCCATTGGCCTTCTTGGCCACCTGGGCACACTGCTGGCTCATGATGAACTAGCTGTTGACCAGCACTCCCAGGTCTTTTTCTGCTGGACAACTTCCCAGCCACTCTGCCCAAGCCTGTAGCGCTCTATGGGGTTGTTGTGACCCAGGTATAGAGCCCAGCACTTGGCCTTGTTGAACTCCTTACCATTTGTTCCTCACTTCAAGCAGAAAGGAGCTGTTAGCACATGATTTTTGAGAAGATCTGGAGTTCTAAAGAGTAATTTCCATCATTTGGATTTTTCCAAGTTCTGGTGAATAATGTGAAACAATTACGAAAGAAGACACAAGAAGATTAATGATGTCTGTGCTGATTAATTTTTTGGATTGGGAGTATTACACATTAACTTAAAATTCTGTTTTAAGTAACTGAGACTTGAATTTGGCTTCTTTGCACTAGTTTGAGTAATTAAATGAATGCTCAAGACTTCTGATATAGGAAAATTACAAACCTACAGTTAAGGAAAGGGAAGCCCAGTTTACAAATTGCCCCTGGAAAGAAACCTTTCCTAATGCAGTTTCTCTGTATGAATGTCAGCTCAGTATCTTACACTTGAGACCCTCTGTGAAATAAGAAAGGAATTTTTCCTGAATAAGAAAATCAGGATTTGTCTTTTTGCATGCAGTATTTTGTAAATCTTGTTATTGGTTATAAAAGATAATTTGATAGAGCTCATTCACATAAATGTAACTTCTGCATGCATTTTCCCCTTGAATAACAAGATCTTTATCATAAAGAACCAGATTTCCAAAGCTGAGGTAGTAAGTGAGTGGTACTGTAACCCTGAGGTGCCGCTTACTCACTCCTGCAGCAGTAGGATCGGAGAGTGAATCGGAAGGATAAGAGCTGGGAAACTCCTGAGCTGAGATAAAGACAGTTCAATGGGAAAGCAACAGCTGCACATGCAAGCAATCCAAACCAAGGAATTCATTCACTACTTCCCATGGGCAGGTAGGTGTTCAGCTATCCCCAGGAAAACAGGATCCTATC
Source organism: Scytalopus superciliaris (assembly GCA_013400415.1). Classification (NCBI taxonomy): domain Eukaryota; kingdom Metazoa; phylum Chordata; class Aves; order Passeriformes; family Rhinocryptidae; genus Scytalopus; species Scytalopus superciliaris. The sequence goes on from VXBX01000440.1 coordinate 51,900, forward strand.
ACGTGCTGTGGTTACTTGGGAAGACAAATGCCAAACGTTCAAAGATCCCCCTCTTCCTCCTTCTTCACCCCACTTCATATACTGAGGGTGATGTCATGTGGTATGGAATAATCATGTGGTCAGTTGGGGTCAGCTGTCCCAACCTCCCATGCAGCCCCAGTTTCTGCACCAGCATAGCAGCACAGAAAGCAGAAAAGGCCTTGGCTCTGTGTAAGGCCAGCTCAGCAATAACAAAAATACCACAACACTGTGTTCAGCACAAATCCAGAACACAGCCCCATATCAGCCACTGTGAAGAAAATGAACTGCACCCCAGCCAAAACCAGCACATTAAGTCACTTGCCTTCAGAATCAGAAAACACAAAACACTAAATAAAGCTCTGACGTGTAGCTGTTGTTGTTAGGCCACCACTGAAATTAGTGCTAACTGAGCAGGTCGAGAAAGACAGAAAAGCATACATTTAAAAAAAATGGCTCTTGTTTAAGCAATTCCCAGAGAAGAATGTCAATACTTTTCGTGAGCATGTTCAAAGTGGCAGCTGCTCAATTGCTGACTCAATGCAGCGCATTAGGAAGTTTCCTCCTGATCTCTCTGGCATGGAGTTATCTTTTTGTCTTACATTTCCCTCTGCCTTACACACACCCGTTTAAAACTGTTCAATGGATTGTTAGTATTTCTCAATGTGGGTTATGCCATCTAAAGCATGTAAGCCATCTAAATCATGGCTTATTTTTCATAGGTTCTGAGTACTGCTGGATTAAAGATTTTACTTTCTTGTATGTTAAATAAAACATTGAAGACCTGAATTAATTACTCCTGGTATAATGTGGGCCATGGGGTTTCACACAGAGAATCCCACAGCCAAGCAACTCCAGTTAAAGCAAACACCTACCAATGTCTTCCTCTGGCAGAACGGCAAAGTGGGTCTTGCTCTCACTCTGAATCTACTCTCCCTCTCACTTTTTATATTCCATAATAGTCAGGCAGTCCCAGCTGCATACATGTATCTTCAGGTCCATTCTTTAGCCTTCCCTAAACCCCTACGTCTGAAGTCTGCAATTCCCCTTGAGAGCAATCATCTACACTGTCATTTGATGCATAAATATTCACACTTCTCCAGCTCCAGCAAAGCCTGCTCAGCTCCCACTGCTCACTCACACCAGCTACAATACTGTGCTTCTCACATGGCTGCTAGCAAAGGGAAAACTGGAAGCCAGACCTCTTGGGATTCTCATCCTTCACCCTGGTTTTCCTTTCTCTTTTCTTGGAGTGAGAACAGCTGAGCTAACAGAGACCCTTCCAAACTGAACATCTACAAGGGAATAGTTTAGAAGCATTTCTTTAAATGTGTGTGGGTATGAAGTGGATTTATGGTGGGATCTCAGTAACTCTTGAGTCTTTAAAAAAACGTCTTGATACTATGCTCTAACACTTAAGTACACATACATGCACTAGAAGGGAGCCCTTCTGACACTTATTTTAGATAAATTTTGAAAGCAATTATTACTGAGAAAATGCAATAAAAAACATATTGCTACACTGTAACATCATGTATTTAATATATATATGCAGAACTTGCTGTGGTGCTACAATACACTATCAACATGGCATTTGAAGCAAAGGTAAACAAGTATGCATTGGAAATTTTCAAAATACTTGTTTGGCTTTGGAATGCATTCCCATTATGAAATGTTGAGATTTCCCCAGAAAGCAGAAGTTCTAAATTGCAAACTATTTTTATTCTCCTGTGGCTGTGTCCTGCCTTTTATTTGCTCCCAGACTAGAGCTGGAATTTGTGGGACCTGACCAGATACGGACCATGTGTGGCTTCATGTGGGAATGGTTTTACCTGGACAAGTGACATTTCTTCTAGTCCATCAGGCACCAATAACCAGCAGGCAAACACACTTGAGAAATCCTTATACAGAAATGGGAATGGGAGAAACAACAAATTGGAAAGAAATACCCTAAATGTTCATGCTGAATTGTAGCCATAAAACCAGAGAATGATTTGACATGAAGGGAGCAGAGTGTACCTGAAAAAATATCATTCTCTCTCTGGTAGAACTTTTACTTACCTCAATCACACTGGAAATCTGGCTCTTCTGTGACTCTGGCATTTCTCAGATTCGAAATGCACTGTGGAAGGTAAGGCAGGAAAGTAATTCTCAATCATTTGTCTGGGGAAAAAAGAAGAAACAGCTGCAGCAGCTTGTTACAGTTTTAGACTTAAATCATCATCATGGCTAGGCTTCGCGAACGAAGATTTGGGAAGGGCTCCACCCACGTTTGCTGCAAGCGCGCTGGTGGCTAAAAAGGCCAATGGGTGACAGGCAAGTCCGGTCGCAGAAGGCACAGTGGAAAGTCTCCACAGGCTGTATTGGCGAGGCACGGTTCTTTCTGTGTTGTCTTTTTTCTTCCAGACTGATCCTGCGTGCGCTCTCAAAGGAAGCAGCAGCGTTATAGATGGTGTGCCTCCATGCCTCCCGATTGGAGGCCAGAGCGGACCATTGATGGTGGTCAATATGGCCAAGGCCGAGGTGTTGTTTGAGGGAGTCCTTGTATCTCCTCTTCGGGGCTCCTCTCTTGCGGCAGCCGGTGGCAAGCTCACCATAGAGCACAATCTTAGGGAGGCGGTGATCCTCCATCCTGGAGACGTGCCCTGCCCAGCGCAGCTGCGTTCTCAGCAGCATGGCCTCAATGCTGGTGACCTCTGCCTGCTCCAGAACAGACACATTAGTCACGTAGTCTGTCCAGTGGATGTTTAGTATTGTCCGGAGGCAGCGCTGATGGAAGCGCTCGAGGAGTCGCAGGTGGTGACGATAGATAACCCAGGATTCAGAGCCATAAAGAAGAGTGGACAGTACAATGGCTTTGTAGACCTTGATCTTTGTACTTTTCTTCAGGTGTTTATTGCGCCAGACTCTTCTATGGAGTTTTCCAAAAGCTCTGTATGCCTTTGCTAACCTGTTATCTATCTCTTTGTCAATTTTACCATCTGAGGAAATGATGCTTCCCAGATAGGTGAACTGCTGGACTGACTTAAGCTCTGATTTGCCTATGGTGATGTGGGGATGGTGAAAGACTTCCTGAGGTGCAGGTTGATAGAGGACTTCTGTCTTCTTCAAGCTGACTTCCAGCCCAAAAAGCTCAGCAGCCTCTGCAAAGCAGGATATTAAGAGCTGCAGAGCTGCTTCTGTGTGAGCAACGAGGGCAGCATCGTCAGCAAAGAGCAGCTCACGGACAAGGTGATTGAGGGTCTTGGTGTGGGCCTTCAGTCGCCTAAGGTTGAATAGGCTTCCATCAGTACGGTATCGGATGTAGATGCCACTGTCTTCTTCGAGGTCTGCCATGGCCCTTTGGAGCATCATACTGAAGAAATTTGTGAATAAGGTTGGTGTGAGAACACAGCCTTGTTTCACACCGTTGGTTATTAGACTTAAATAGTCGGTTGATAAAATAATCACTGTATATCTTTGTGGTTATAATGGAGAAGGAGAAAGTCTTGATGGAGCAAAGAACAACTATTTCTGCCTTCTATCTCTTTGGGTTTTTTAAATATATCTAAAGCACCTCTTTTTTGGTAACCAGGTTAGCAGCCAGGGTGGTGTTTTCCAAACCCTGACCACAAATCTCACCATACCACCTCGCTAATCACACTCCCCAGCAAGCTAGGTTTGGCATTGTCAAAAAGATGGTAATGGGAATCCCATCACCACTTGTCTTTCAACTCCTTCCATTGGATTTCCTGCACTGAGGCAGAACACAGTGTCTGTTCAGTGGAAAAGCAAAAAAACCCTGTAATATTGTGCCATTAATTACATCAGAGCGGAGAAGAAGAGCACAGCACTCACAATCTGCTAATTTAGGGTGGCTGGGAAGTCTCGGGCAGCTGGGACATGTGTGGTTAAGTTCTCTGTCAGTGACATGGCTGAGTGTCCCATAGCCTAGTGAGAACACCTCTTTGGGTAGGCACTTCTTGGGCAGGCAGCCTGAGGACACCTCCCAAGAGGATTGGCCTGGGGTATCCCAGACTTGTGTGCTGGGCCCAGTCAGTGCATGTTTGGTGCATACAGAATGACCAGAGGAGCCCCAGTGGAACTGGGGCTGGAAGGCAAGTCTCCTTTGGGAGAGACTCCAGAAGGGAGTCTGGGATTGGTTCTCCCACATCACACCAGTGTCAATGAGGATGTTTTCAGTATAATGTAAAGGATGTGTTCAAGAGCTGCTTGCTTGAGCCCCAGAGGCTGGCTGAGCTCACAGAGAGGTGTCTGGCTGCAGAAAGGGCTCAGCAGTGCTCACGTGGGCGGGAGGCAGCCCTGGAAACCTCAGGGCCGAAATGTGGCTCAGCACGAGTGCTTGGAGATGCCTCCTCTGTCCTCCAGGGAACCACAGCCTTCGTTCTTCTGGGCCCGGGGAGGCCAAAGGGTGGCCTGTGGTGCACGTGAAGCCTGTCATGTTGGTCTTACACATACCGACAGAGTGGTTTTTGTAAGGGTAGCTCCTGGTGGATGAAGGGCTGCCAGCGCCAGGCAGAGCCAAACGTTCCCGCACAGTTTCCGTTTCAGTTCCGTTTCATTTAGAATTTAGTGCTTAAATTCAGAGCCTTTAGAAGAGCCCGGTAGCATCCCTCGGCAGGCCGCGCTGCCCGGCCGGCGGAGGATGCGAGCCCGAGGGCAGAGATGCCGTCGGGGCCGGGCGGGGATGGGGTGCCACCCGCGGGCAGCCCCTGCCCGTCCCCCCGCGGCTGCGAGGGGGCTCTGCGGGCTCTGCCGGGCCGCCCCGCCGCCTGCTCACCGCCAGCGTCCCTTCACGGCACTCACAATTATCGCTGAAGTTTAAGTCCTTAATTTTCTTGGCTGCAGACCCAGTAACGAATAGCTCAGACTTTGTTTTTCCACTGCTCCCGAGGCTTGATTTATTGTGACTCTGTTATCACACAATCGGGCTTCGCTCGAAATGTTATTCTGGGCTAATTCTATACCCCGGTATTTATTTTGACTGTCCTTTCTCATTAGCGTTCCTGATTTCCAATGGTTCGCTGTTAAATAACCCGCGCTCCCATCCCGCGCCGGCCCCACGGCTGTGGGTCGGTGCCCCGGGCGGTGCCCGCGCTCCCGGCCCCGCTCCCTCCGCGGGTCCGCCCCGCAGCCCCTCGGCCGGAGAAGCCACTCGCTTTGCACGGGGCATCTCCCGCGCTCCCAGCCCAGCGATTGAATTTCTCTCCTCCAGCAAACCCGTCACTTTATCCCAAGGAAAACAGCGGGACCGGAGCGAGCGGCGGCGGGACCCGCACGGAGCCGGGGCCGGGCGCGGAGGGCGGGGGGCGAGGGCAGCGCGGCCGCCCCCCGACAGCTCCGTGATTGATGAGCCACCCGGCCGGGAAGGGGCGGGCGCTGCCGCCCGGGCCGGCGGGGG
>VXBX01000441.1:0-24306 GCA_013400415.1 Scytalopus superciliaris
TAGCCATGATGATGATGATGAGTGAAGAATTTACAATATTAATGGAAAGAACTGCTATAAAAATCAAGCTGTCTTAATCAAAATATAGCAGAACAGCAATAAACCTACATGAAGGTCTAATTTATGCCACATGCAACCTAAAAAATAATAAAGAAAAATATCACAGACGTCTATAGCTGTATATACATAACTACAAAGCAAAATACAGAAAATATTTTTCTGCCAGTCAGTACTGGCAGATTGTTTATCTTTTAAACTACTAAACTTGGTTTTGGATTCTAAAAAAGTATAACATTATTCCTAACTCCTCAAACCAAGGAAACAAAATAACTTTCACATTAAGCAAGATTTCACTGTTGTCTAATAAAAATCGTGAGGTTAAAACACACACGTAGGAGTTTTGTTCTGAATCTAATTCTGGTCTGAACTATTTGATTTTTAAACTAGTCGTTCTACCCCACAAATGTATGACAGCTATAACATTGTCTGCTCCTTCATTAGATTGAGGTGGTTTTGTTAGTTGTGTGGGTGCTGAGCTGATGTAGGAATTAAAATTATATTGTACATAACTGTATGAAAGGGTCTGACGAAATGAGGATTCCAGATGTTCCCCAAGCCTAAACACTTAAATGGACCAATTTTATGCCACTGTTCATGTTTCATCTCATCTAGCAGTTATTCACAAGTCCTTCCTGGGCCCCTTGCATAATGCAGCCCCACAGGCACCCTTTGTCATAAGGCTTTGGCTGAGATCATGGTTTCATCACCTCTAACCTTCCTAGACACATCATGCCAGATGAACAACGTGGTCCTCAGACTATGGTAAAACTTCAGCCAGGATCTCTGAGCTAGTCTTTTAACTACCTTTGTGTCAGATTCATCAGTGTGGGCAAACTGTGTTGGAAGGTGGGAGGGTTAGCCTCCTGGATCACTCTTGCCATCTTTACTACACAAAACATGAGTACTAAATTGCACAAACCCTATATATATGCAGCTATTTAATTTTCGTCCTATAACCTGGGTTTCTTACTTTTCTTTTCCCAACAGTTTATGCACCAGAATTTACAGATTCGTGCCCTAGGAAACATCAAACAACAGATATATTTTAGACATGTGACAAAACCTATGTATCATTTAGATTTTGGTAGCCAAATGGTGGCCTTGACAAGAGTTCTTTAACATTAACTTTTTTTTATATATGTTTTTTTTCAAGAGATGGTGGACTTATTCCGAATTAAGTTTCAATGTCTCTCTCACTTGCCATTCAAATTGCATTATAAAGTACTGTTTCAAAATTTGTTTTGGGTGTCATTTTTTGATATATTATCTGTCATCACCTTTGATTTTAGTGATATCTTGTAGTGAAAACAAATGTACTACTTTAGCTAACTCTTAAACAATACGGGGAAAAAATTAAACAAAAGATGCCAGTGACATACCACTTGAAACAAAACTCAGTAGAATCCCAAGAAGCCTTTATACTGTTGTCAAATAGAGATAAGGAAAACATTTCTCAGGACATTATCAAAATGGGTATTTTGACTGTGACTTGCAGTTGCCTTTCACCAAACTGAAGGTGAATGGAGGAAGTAAACACGTTTTCAGGCTTGAGAGTTTACATTCAAGTCACACTTATTACTCTGTTGGCATAAAGCAGGAGTGGAAAAGCATTCAGACATGATACTTTATAAGAAGTACGGACTTTCTTTTCAACTCTGTTGCTTTTTCCTGCTCATGTCTCGTCAGAACAAAATGAGCAGATGCACTTCCAGAAAGAAGGTGGAAGCATCACTGAGGTGAGCAGGGGAAAAGAGAGCAACCCTTTGGCCTCTGCAGTTATTCCTGCAGTAAGGAGAACAGTGGCTCCTCCCCACAATACTCTACTTTGGAAGGTCTGGATCCTTGTACACAATTGCATGAACAGCTAATCCTCTCCTCCCAGTGCAGACCTTGCTGCTCTACCTTGTCAGACACAACATGAAGGAAAATACTAGAGAAAGTCCTGTGCTGCCTGATAGATCTTCTTGCATGCAAGCCTTAGTGGCCTTTGTTTTGGGGAGGCATAGGGCAGAAAGCAGAAGAATATTTTATTCCTTAAAAACACCCTGTGGCCAGTTACTTTAGCAAATACATAGCAAATCTCTTATAAATCTGTTTTTGAGAAAGGAAACTTGCGTGTGAATAAGCTACATTTGTTTTAGTAACACTCCAATGAAGTTAGGTATTATAGTATTTTATTTCCTAGGGATTTTGCTGTTATAATACTTTGGAATTATCATAATCCAGGCTTAGTTGTATAGTTAGCGTTTTTTCCCCCTCTTAAGTACTCAGAGATTGCTGACATTTGATTTTCCTGAAAAATAACATCCAAGTTTCAATTGGCCACATAATGCAACATTTCAGTCCAGGAACAAATAAATAAATAAATAAGGAAAACACAACTAGAGTATAACCTATTGATTAAATTCCTGAATTAATCAGGAGTGTACTAACAATGTATAGATTTTTTTTCTCATAAATAGATGTTTCTACTGTACTGTCTACAGCATATTTGCCTGTGAGTAACAAGGTTCAAAATACTTGAAGAATGAGTGTTTCTGAAGCTAATGGAGTGAATGACCATTGTGTACAGTTCTTCTGGGTTGCATGCTCCAGTGTTGATCACTGTTCCTTTACTCCCCTTGGCAATGCAATCTTCTTCTTCCTTTTCTTTGTCAACAGTCTATACTGATTCAACTTCAACTGAAAATCAAAGATCATTGTGACTACTGCTATTAACTCCTCCCTTTCAGATGAAAGCAGTCAGACTATCTGAACCAAGAGCCCAATAGTATTCTGAAAGCAGGAAAATTTCAGAGAGATAAAACTAAAAGTACATAAATATATCACATTTTGAGTCCAATTTTTGATAAATCTAAGATGCAAGGTATTTTTTGCCATACAGCTCTGTATGTACAATAATTATTTGTCTGTTCCCCTGTGGACTGTGAAATTTCACAGGTTTTTTTCTCAACATTCCCTTTCTTAATTGTCAAAGGGAGTAAAATGTAATCAGTTATATTTAATGCAATAGTTATTCAAAATGTTTGCTATCTCAAGTATGACTGTAAAAGCACACGTATTTTTCTAAGATGTGTGCAATAGAAGTCTTATGTTTTTTTCTGTTTTGTACACAAAAATCCATTATTCCTGTTTTCTCCCAATGCTTAGTCCTATCTATGTGGCTTCAACAGAAGTAAACACAGAGTATTTTTTAATAACAAATCAACGATCACCAAAAAAGATGTTATAAACATTCATGACTTTTCTTCAGAGTCAAATTAGAAGGAAAAGAATAGCTTTGAGGGTGAAATTCTTATTCAATCACAGACTAAGAAAAGAGGAAAATCACAGGAAATATAAATTACGTAGGTACTCGTCTTGTTTCTTGTTTGATCTGAAAGAGAGTCTTATTTTAAAAGAAATGCTGAAAAAATTGTATCTCGGTTTCAGTAAGCTTGAAACTTGGTTAAACCTGCTGAATCCCTTAAGGAAAAGACATATAAAATCTCAGGCTGAATTTTAGTTTTAAATTCTTGTGTAAGAAATAACTTTGAAGGTGATCTATATCCAAATTTAATCATATGAACCATGTTGGGTATCAACATATAATTATGACCTGCATTATAGGTAATAGCAAATAGTTAATTGGATTTTCCATTCTCTTTTAATGTATACCTTTGCTTGATGTTTGAAAGCTTTGCTGAAAAGTCTTCTTTCAGTGTCTTCTGGCTTTGATTTAACAATCGAGTCCTACAGTTTCATTTCTAATCCTTGAATTAATATTAGCATCACAATTTTATAGTGAACATGGGTGGGCCTCATTAAATCTCAAATCCTGCAAATTCTTCCCTGTGGACAACCCATAGTTTTATGACTTTTGAAAATTTGAAGGACTGGAGCCTAGCAATGAGGAAAACAAGCCTCATGCCTTCACATTGCTATAATACTTCCTTGTGCTTTTAGCCACAAGAGCTGATTTCTGTGTACTAGTTTCATGTACCAGCTGCCAGAAATGGTCAATACGAAAATCATGCTTCTTCTGCATGCAGTATTCCTTACATACAATAACTCTTGCAACTGCAAATATACATGTATAAGCATAAGACACAATTGGGGTGGAAGATCCTCATTACACCGAACTAGAAGCAAAGAGCAAGCAAGAATATACCAGTTTGGAAAGAGAATCTGACTCATGGGCAGGAAGTTGTAAACTTCCATAATTGAATAACCCTACTCTCTGGGACTGAACCCCATTTCTCTGCCACAAAATTTGAAACAAACAGTTGTGGATGACATCCACTTGCAGAAGATTAAGATTACTTTTGCACCATCACAGGCAACAGCCTGGAAAGCCACTGTGAAGACATTTGAACATGAGGACAGGAAGAAGAGAACTGTTTCTACTTTTTGATAGATTTTATTTTCCTGTTTTTTCCTTCAGTACTTAGTAATAGAATAGACACATTTTGTGGAACAACTTTCCATGAATTTTTGAAGCATTTTCTACAGGCTAGTCACTCCCTGTTCTTTCTCTCTTCTAAAGGCTAACTAACTTCCTTAAACCACTCTTGACCTCAGCTTCAAGCTACAGGCCCATGAAATAAGCATACCTATCAGTCAGCTGGTCAGTCTGGGTACTCACAGCTGACTCATCTGACTCGGAAAGGTATACAGGAGAAAGCAGAGCTGTGATACGACATTTCTTAGACCATCCAGTGTAAAATGTTAAACTGTTGGTATGGGAAATACAATTTTCCCTCTGTCACCCTATGAAGTGCGGTGGGTGGGGTTGGTGACTCACTGAAGGGTCAGACAGGAATGCCAAAACTGTCAGTCTGCTCATCCACTGACAACAAAGTCGGAATGTGAATCTGTAGACACAAAGTGACTGACATGAAATCTTCTAGCAGGCAATTCAACTGTTTCTTTTGGAGGGGATGTTTTGCTGAGATTTTTTTGCATATCTGAATCATATTTGAAAAGCGTGGTGGTACGGGCCTTTAAACTAATATGAACCAAATATTGTCTGTTAAAAGACAACACAGTGCTTATGGTAATAATATTGAACTCTACGAGGTTATTCAATTCTACATACACATAAATGTACTTATGACTGAGGATAAAAATCAGTGCTGCTCTCCAGTGCCGTATGTTGAGTGCAGCTTGCAATCTTCCAGAGGATTCTGGAAGGAAGTAAACATGCAAATTGTGATTAATTAGAGCTTCTGAGTTTAATGAATTCTCACAGTACAGAGATGGAAAAAAACCCATTTGAGAAGTGGTCCTACTATCTGCAAAATTGCATGATGGAAGTCATTCACATGGAGGGTATGTCAAAAGTTCTGAATTACTTTCTTGTTTTGACTTGACTTCAAAATAAGGACTTTAATGTAATTATTATTTTTTAAAATATTCTGGATATTAGAATTAGGAAGAAAACAATCCAAATACCCTTTACTTAAAAGAGGCTTGAGCAATTTTGCTTNAAGGCGGGGGGGAGTTTAAATCTCCTGGAATTTGATTACACAGCACATTCCAGCTATCTGCCCCAGCAGGCCCCTCTATCAGGATTTGCTGACTACTACTTATGCATTGTTTCAAAGTGAGCCCTTGAAGGCTTTCATTTAATACAGATTAGTACCTTTATTAAACGGTGGTTAATTGAAGTCTCTGAGTTCTGCTAAATATTGTTCAGTGAAGTGAATTAGTTGTTTTAATGTGTTGCTCTCTCACACAAGAAAATAACACTGAATGAAATAAATACCTTTTTCATCAGGCTGCCAAGGGTGACAATAGTATAGGGCTTTTGGTTATGTATTTTAAACTGACAGTTTTCTAACAGAGAGATTACTCCAGTTCAGCAAACTTAGAAACTATGTTGATCCAAACAGCCCTCTCTTAGATGAATTTTTAAAAATAATAAATGAAGGCCATCATTAAGAGTTTCTTGTCAAATGTATGACTAAAATCTGGCACTATTTTCTCTGATCAGAAAAGGAGGAAAAAAGCAGAATAAAAATATGTCTTTATTTTAAGCTTAATGGTTTCCCTAAGGGTTTCTGTAAATAGTTTTTTATATGACAATATTATTCTCAGTTGAACAGCAACATTAAAAGAGATTATAAAAACTTAGAGAATAATCCTCTACCCACTCAGTAACTCATTAAAGAATGTTATTGACTTAAGACCAACTTATTAAAAGATTATTTAGAAAATCTTAAGACTCTAAATGAAAATGTCTGCCTCATTACTTTCCCCTGTTAACTTCTCAATGAGTGACAACTTAAAATTTAATTAAATGGCCATGTGAATTTTACTACACAGGCTGTACACAGGAAATTCTTGCTTAAAGAAAAAAACCCCAAGACTAATTCTTAGTAAAACTTCGAAGAGAGACTAAATAAAAGAAAATAACTCAGCCAAAGCAACTGCATCTAAAATACATGGAAAACTACCTCTGCCTGAGGAAAGGCTCAGTTCATAGTCATGCAGGAATACCTCTGACTGCTCTTCAAATGCAGAGCCCTATGTAGAGTTGCAAAGGAGAGTGGAATAAGATTGCTGTGGTGGCTGCATACCACAGGTATAGTCTACATGACCATAGTGGCTGCAGCACAGTGGCATTCCAGTTACTGTGAAAGCTGTTCATTACCAACTTCAAGGAAAAATAAATACACTTACTTTGTTACTATAGCTGTTGTTAAACTCTGCTCTGTTTACCATATCCAAAATACTTCCAAATATGTACACTTATTATGGCAAGTTACGTTTACCAGCTTAGCAGCTCATACTCTAAGAACAGCTTAGTCTATATTTCATAAATAAACCAAGTATAACACAAAAATAGTAATAAAAAAGTTTTACTAGAAATGATTGACATTTTGCACTACTGTTAGCCAGATACAAGAGAGGAAAATATACTGTACTAGAGATGACTTAAGAGGATTTCAGAGTGAAACTCAGATACATACAAATTTTAGTTTCATCTTTTGAAAAATGTGAGATGAGGATTCCTTTGGGCCAAACTTTAATTTTAGTTTCTGATAGACAAAGCCAGGGAGATAAGTGGTATAGCATCACTGAAATGCAGAGATGAATTTGGCCTTGAACTTGTCTGCTGCTATGTGAGTGCTGGAATGGACTTTTAATGAATTTAGTGCTTTCTAATGTCACTCCCTTCGGCTTTGCCACGCAACACTCATGTGCATTAATAAGTCTGCTACTTCATCCCCAGAAAAGGATCTGCAACAGGACATATGACAACTAGAAATGAGTTAATCTTATCCAACCTGCTGAAAATCACAGACTTACAGCATGAATGAGGCTCAAATCAGTCACATTTGTTTGAAAAGTCTGCATACAGAAATGACAGGTCAAGCCAGAGGGGCTAATGCTATGGAGGGAAGCCTAATTTCTTAGCAACACGAAGGACTGAGCCATAACACAACTGGGAATGCTATTCTCTTCTCCTCTATGTTTCCTCAGCAATTTTACACCTTTTCAAAAGAAAAACAAATATACAAACACTCCATCTCTGAGGATTTAAAGCGTTCTTAGCACTTTCTAATTATGCAGAGAGAAAAGAGAACTCTGACAGTTTTGGAAAGTTGCAGCTCCAAGGGTCCAGATTTTGGCATTAGAATGGGCACATCAGATCAGCTATCCCAAACCAAGTGGTAGTAAAGATTAACCAGATAATTGCATCAGGTTTTCTCTGCTCCTGCAGCTCTTTGACACAGTGGGAGGGAGCTGGTTTCAGGCATGATACTGAAAGTGGCTCATTTTCCTGAATTGGAAATTTCTCATTACAATCACAAATCTGATATGGATCTCCTATTCTCTGTATTCACACTTGAATGTTACTAGAGAGCTAATCACTGATTTATGGTAAGTATCTGCACTATGTAACATCCTGGAGTTCCTATTATTCTTTAATTACTCATCTGCATGTTATAATTTTCAAAAACTTCCTAGCAAAGGGAATGTGCAGGATTAAATTCAGACACCATGGCTCTAGTGAAGCGTGTTTTGAAGCAAGCATTTTCGATCAACCTCAGAAAGTTGGGTTCTTCACAAGAGTTCCCAATTGATTGTCCCAAGAGTCAGTATTTTATGGTGGTCCATGCTTGCAAAATGCTCAAGGTAAGGAAGAATCAGTAACTTGCAGCTATGAAGTCGCACTGTAAGCCTCAGAAGCAAAAGTTCTGCTTACAGAAAATGCTCATCTCTGAGTTATCCTCTTGCGAAGTCGCTTAATCAAGACTGGAATTTTATGTGTCTCTTTTCAGTAAATTGCAGCTGTGTTTAGAAGTGATTCTCTTTCCTAAATGCCTCATTCCTTTCTCAGCTGGAACCAGAAAGCTACTTAATGCTGGCTACCTCTCGCCACAGTTATGAGCTTTTCAAATTGAGTCAGAGAAGACTTCTGAGTGGTTATTTGGAAGTTAATTTACTTTTTCTTAACCATTTCCCCTGTGTCAGTATCATGGAAAAATAAAATTCACTATGAATCTTTTACAAGAGAATTGTGTGTCCCATTGTATACTTCTAAGCAAGCTTTATGCAGATTTCTTACTATTATCTGTTATAAGTAATGAAAGGTGGTTTGTTCATTAAACAGACAATTGTCCTTAGTAACTAAAGGTGATTTGTTCATTAAGCACAGACAATGGCTGTAGTGGTCTTGGGTGTTGTAAGTTCTGTTTGCTTAGCAAGAAGAGGCACCAGCGGTCTGCTGGGGCAGATACAGATAACCTAAAGTTTTTTTAAGTCTTACTTGGTTATCAGAGAAAGCACAAACCGAATGCTAGCGCAAATAGAAATTCCCCAGAAGACAGCGAGGGAGACTCCGAGCCTTCAGCCCAGCGACCCCCAAAGAGGCAGATCACGACCACCTAGCAACTGCCAGCGCAGGCGCACATCACAACGCAGAGGATACCGGCCGACCAGAGATAAGAACCAGAAACTGTATAAATAAAGGAGTCCTTCCCCGTTTTAGGCGCGAGCCTTTGGCGGAGCACTGTCTCCCCAGCCACCCAGCGCTGTTTTGCTCTTTTATCGCTTGCTAATTCGTTTACTAATAAATTCTATTTTTATATATACAAATTGGCTCCTCCAATTTGTCACAGCATCTATAACATTATCCATAAATTCAACTTCTCTTTTACTTCAACAATGGAAAAAGAACAATTCTCCAGTAGTGCAATGGAGTTTGTTTAATCTGCACCTTTTCATAGGCAAGAAAGGATTAAATGTACATGTCCTCCCTTCATAATTATAAGTCTACTCTGCTATTATGAAATTAAGATTTATCGGTCCTAAGCTTTATCTGTAGGTACACTGTACTTAAATCCAGTAACCTGCAGATTTTTAAATAGTTAGGTTTTTGAAACTTGGTCCGTCTCTGTGCAGATATAAATCTACAAGTGTTCAATAGAAGCTTCAGATACCAGGATACCTGAGTCTTAAAATTAAGGGCAGTTTACTTTATTAACCTTAATTGAAAGAATGCAAAAAGCAAACCATGAAAGAAGTAAACATCACAGATTTGAAAAAGAATGTCCCAACTCATAAATATTTAGCTTTGCTATAACAGAGTGGGATTTTATTAGTGTTTGGATACTTAAATATTTATTCTGTTAGGAAAAAAAGGCCAAAAATTGCTATTAAAAATAAAAACACCCGTCCATATACACAGTATTTTCAAAAATGAAGAATCTTGACTCTTACTTAAGTTAAAAAATTTTGAGTAGCTGGACTTGTTACTACAAAGTACTTTCTTTCACTCTGAAATATTTTGTCAGTATTCAGACGGCACATTGCTGTTGCTGTTTAGTTCAATAAATTGTTTGTGTCATTAGGAGGACTATCTTGTTATCCACTTCAATGAGCTGAGAATCTGTGATTAAATTTTACATGAGGTGTTTATGGCACAGAGAGGAGGAAGATCAGGGCTGTGATTACTATCTGCAGTTGTTTTTACACAACTCCACATAGATGAGCTGCTGCCAGAAATTAGTTACCTGTCTATTCCGTATCTATCTCAGGCACTTGCAGCCAATCATGTAGATTTTTATTATTTTCTTTGAAGGAGTTCAACTACTGTTAGCAGTAAGTCAACATAAAAACAAACTAATTTTATGTCTAGGAGGACTTTTTTAAAAACTTAAACCAATATGACCTTCACTGAAACCTCCAGTGACTATAACCCACAGCTTGAGAAGTACTATTTTAAGGAAATATATATGGTCCTGTCATTTTGAAGGACTCTAAAATGCAACAGTACAGGTACAAGTGGCATGGACGGTGATGAGGTGGGTATATTTAGTATAAATCCTTCAAGATATGTACCATCTCCAAAAATAGAAAAATCTATTACTAAGTCATTCCCACCCACACATGATTAGTTAAAAGCCTGAGAAGGACTTTCCTAGTAGCATATCATTGCCAGAGCATTATCTATATGGCAACACACAACATGCCTGTAAACATGATGAAATTTTGGGGGTTTTACATATTTTACATATTTAATACATACATATTTAACTATAGGTGACTCAACTTTGTATTCCCAAAACACTAACTGTCATAGATTTCAATGCGAAAGGCAGGCAAGATTCTATAACTTCTTGACATCTGACGTATTTAGGGGTTTTTTTACATATTAAGCTCATATTTAGTAATTAGTCATGACAGTTTCAGGCTATAGCTTCAGCTATGTTATACAGCAAATATTTGTTCTGTCACATTAGTTATTCATTTCACTGCATGTTAAAAATATTTCATATAATGATTCAAATCTAAGTGTAATACAAAAAGTTTAAAAAAACCTTAGATAATTCACTGTAATTAGAAAACATGCAGAGGTTGGTTACAACTAACTCTAGTTTTCAAAACAAACACAGTTTTGCAATTAGTATAAATCAGAAGACTGGAAAGTTATACTCAGCCTTCAATCATAGATCTTCTTTTGTGATTAAATGTATAAATGATTGGCATCTGTATCCAAACACAATGAGTCAAATTTAGCTTCACTCTCTCTTGACTGAAGTGAGATTTGTGTGCTTACATCAAAGGTGAATTTGATCCAAAATACACAAGACACAACCATATGCCCAGACAGGCTTAGTATCTTGCAAAATTAATTATCTTTGTAACCAAATGTACAGTGTTTTTCTTGCTGTACTAAATCTTTCAGGCCTGAGTTACAACATGAATGATTTATACAGACTTTATGAAGGGCCTTTCAGGTAATCTACTTGGGGGGGGGGGGGGAAAGGCTGTATGCATTTATTATAACTGCATCCAGAAATTAATGATCTTTTTGTTTGTGTCAAGGGAGACAACTGGAAGGTTATTTTTAAACCTTAAATGCTTAAATGGTGGGGTAAACGTTTTTCTCCCCATGGACTCAGTATGTGTCAAGGCAGTCCCTGTTTTCCATAATGGCTGAGGTCTCACTTTCAGGATGTGCAATAAACATATTAGCACACTTTCAACACATTGTCAGAAAGACCCAGAGGGAATAGTGGTGAATCCTGCAAGAAGATGACTCGAACACCATGTGTCTGTAACTATTTTTGGAACATAAATCAACTTTGTTGATGAAAAATAAACACAAACCTTCTATTGAATCTGGTTCAATATTCCAAGTGGCAAAATATTTGGTATACTCAGAAGTTTTTAGTTCAGCTTATTAAATATCCACGTTACTCCTACAAACAATACATTCTAAATCAGCTATTGAGGGGGCTTCTGGAAATCACATAAGAATTCCTAAAATTAGGTTTCTTTCCCTGAATATATTAAATGCAGCATAGAAAAAACAGTCAACAACAAGAGAAACAAAGAAAAAAATAATCAAAAATGAAGTTGTCCATGGCTGTCCTTCTATGGCAGTCCTTTAGAAAGTCACAGACTTCAAATGGAGTGGAAAATTGTGGAAAATTGTTATGTTGTAATAGATATTCTGCAGCTGATATACCTAATTCTACTAGGGAAGAGGAAGAAAGTCTTTTCCAGTTGTACCGGATAGTTTCTATCCTGTTTCTTGTGACTTGATTTCATGTCATATGTAGGTCCACAGCAGACTCTTGTGGTCTTGTGCCCTGCTGGTCGCAGGAGCAAAGCTGAAGGAGGCCACCTCACATGTTGGAAAAGGAAGATGTGTGAGGTTCTTGTGAAAAGAAAGTAATATAATTTGACCTCATACAGTATACCTCTACCTAACAATTTCAGTGGACTCGCTAAGTTTAGTCTCTACTTGATATTTCTGCCCAGCTATGGAATTTGAGATAAATGGGTTAAATTGTCTTACACTGTGCATTAAGATTAGTTCAACATCACACAAGATTTCACCAGATACCAAGTCTTTCCTACTTCACTTTATTTCCATCCACCAGTCTCCTCCACCATACAATAATTTAACAAATAAGCCAAAGGACACATCAATTTCTTTTACTACAAATAAATATACTGCAAATAATTTTCTGAAAAAGCTGACACCAATGCAATTATAGGTACATGATCTGCTGCTTTAAGATCAGACCTGAAATCATAACAAAGGCATCTCTTACAGGAAAAGTCTACTTTAGTGGTGCCTTCAGAGTTATGTACAGAAGAATTTCAGTAACATATTGCAATTAACTAAGCTCCAGTTTATCATAAATGCCTCATGGCCTCACTGCAGCTTCTATAACACCATCCTGCTATTTTTTTAACAATATCACATATTGAAAAAAATTTGTGTCCCTCTTTAAAGACTGCTGAGAAGATTGGAATTATTTCACCACAAAACATAAAGTCATCTTATAGGTGGGAGTGTGGCCTTTTGAGAAAATAACCAAGCAGATTAGAATTTAAGCTGAGAAATAATAGCAATTTTGCTCCAAATTCATTTTCAGCATGATGTTTATCTAATGTATACAGTACCAACTTCAGGCTTGTGAAATAAATTTTCATGAGTGCAAAAACTTATATTTGCTGCTTTTTGAGCTTCAGTGGAGATCTGAGATACAGTTTACCACTGACAGAATAACTAATGTAATTGTCATGCATGTGAACAGGAACCTCCATCTTCAAGTACATACATTAGAAAATAGTGGAGATATGTTGTAAACACTTTCATCCTTCACATTCCTCTTCCTCTTCCTAAATCAGAAGATTATTTAAAACTGAGTCTGCAATAAATTAAGTATTGTGATACATGTAAATTGCATTAGAGTTGAGGAAAAAATAAGAGGAAATGGGAAAACAGTAATCCAGGAACTGAAAAGCTTGATGAAGGTATTAGATTTTCATTTTAAAAGCTGCAAAATACAATAATTAGTGTAGACCATTGAATGCACTGCTAGAAAACCTAATTTCATTATGAAAGGTATGTACTGATCAAACAGATGTATAACTAGCCTTGGCATTACTCATTGGTCTGTCTTGCAAATACAGTTTTACTACTGTGCATGCAGCCTTTTTTTTTTTTTTTTTTTAATTACCCAAACATGACAGCTAAAAAGAATGATGCAAAATCTGAACAAGGGGCTATTTTAGATACTTAAGCATCTTAATGAATCAGGGATCTCTTAGTTTTTGTGATTTATAAATGTCTTCAAAACTACAGGTAACACAAACAATAGGTCTTAAAGCAGCAAAATGTAAATTAAGTCATTACAGAAGACCCAGTTTAGACATCTAAGTAACACACATTAAGTCAAATTAAAATCAAAATCACTGGAACCCAGTGATTTTATTTTTACTGCTGATTTCTTTTTCAACTATTTCAATTTTCTCTTTAACACGATTACATAAAGGAGTATGTGAAAATTTCTTCTTTTTGTATGTCTTAAATACATAGCTTATCCTTCTTGTTATTTCTCCATATCTTCACAGGATTTTTCCACATTAAACACAGATACTAAAAGGCTTTACACAATATTATATGGCTTTCTGCAAAGCAACTGGAAGGGGAGAAGTGATGCCAACAATTGTGCAATCATGGGTTGAAAAATGCAAATATCTCAGTTGGTCTACTAGATCAGAAAGATGAGCCCATCTTTAGTAGTGTCACTTCTATACATTATGGCAGTAAAGAAAAACTGAACAGCTTATTTCTCATAGATATTCCCAAAGCTTTAGAAACTCCTGTTTGAACCATTCTTTAATTATCTCTAGACCAGACTTCAGAAAGCTCTGTGCAGTCAAAAGGCGCAATACTGAATTTTGCTCTAGTCCAGTAACAGTAATTATGATTCTCATAAAATGTATGAGTCAATTTTGTGCAGTATGTACTGTTGAAGTGAACAGCAAATAATACTGGACATTAGTTGGAAGGTCACTGCTTTTGTTGTTTTAGCATTCCTGGTCTAGAAAATGCTGAATGATCTCAGTTCTCATTGAAATATAGGGGTGTTGTAGCCACTCCATGACCTGTGGAACTGGCATTTCAGCTCTGACCCAGTGTGACACTGCTAAGCCATCACACAAACTGTTGAGTTGGAATCTCCCTACTGAGACAAGTTTTCACCTTCAGTGAAAATTTCAGAGGACATGTGGAGTGGGGCTGCTATTCTAGACACCAGACACACAGTTCACTTTCTCATCACATCTTTGGCACAACACACGGGCTTGCTGTTTTTCCCTTAAGGGTGAAAACAAATTCTGTTGAGTCAAAAACGATACTCAAAGGCAGTTCCCTGAGTTTTCAATTTGGCAGAATGTTTGATACATGCTCAAATTCACTAGTCATATCATCTTAAATCTAAGCCTCAAAATAGCATGAATTCTATCTAAATACTTTTCCAAACAGAAATGTTTTCCTAAAGTATTCTCTGCCAGAGTGACTAAGTAATACTATAAATACAACCTCAGATTTTTATAAATTATTTTAGAATTTAAAATGCACTAACTAGTCTTAACAGGTGACAAATGCATCATTTGAAAGGAGGAAAAAAATACTTTCCTAGACAGAACAATAATTTATTGGCACAGGAAAACTATTATTTATGCTAATCAATAAAACTGTAATGAAGCATGTAAGGGGGAAGAAATAAGCATTTTTACTTGGAGTAATCTTTCGCTCTTCCAGAAAAAAAACCTGGTAAAATACTGTTACAAAGCCTAAATCTGAACCAACATCGACCTGCCTCCCAAGCTTGAAAAAACTCCTTTGGCAACAAGTAACAAACCTGTTTGAAAAACAAGTTTGCTTTGATGATTTCCCATTGACCAGGTTTCTGAAGTTTAAAGAAAGTAGAATAGGATACTGCTTTGTTACTCTGTAACAAAGTGACCATCTCAAGTTAGACGTCTTTTTAATGCATTTTTTGATAGCATTTCCCCCTCATCCTGGTTTTCCTTCATTCCTTTATAACAACAGATTGTGCTTCATCTTTACCTAGACAATTTTCAGTGTCTTTCTTCTTTCCCCTCACCAGTTTTCATTAGGTTAAACTACCTACTTCCTCTTTTCACTTTTTTCACACTGTATCTGTTCTGCTTTTTTGCTAACTTGTTCTGCCAACCTGTAAGCTGGCAACACAGGCAGCTCACACCTGGCTGAACATTGCCTCTAGTCAGTGCTCATGCCTTGCATCATTTGCTAGCAGGCTACCAGGCTTCACTGAATACCTAATAAGCCAGAAAACAAAGCTTTAGCTAATGAGTGCCATGGAGGATGGTGGTACCCAATGAATGCTGAGTATGACTATGACTTGAGCAGCAAGCCAACACTACATCATCCCTAGTGTGCAGGGGTTATTTTTTCTCTGAGCTTCCTTTCAGGATCCTCAACTTTCATATCAACCTCTTTGGCATTCATATTGAAACGATTAGGCCAGAGGTACGTGAATATGCTGTGATTCCATCACAGGTGATGGGCTATAAAGAATGAATGTTGTCTGCCAGAGATGCTGCCTCAACTATCAACAACTTCCAGCATACTCCATGGAAAACAAGCACATACACAAGCACAGCTGTGCCTGCCTGGATTGGTAGCCAATAGAACAGCACTGGCAATATGTAATTACTGGACAGAGAAACCAGCAAAAAGAGCAGTGTTCATGCCTGACAGTAATGGAGTTTTACCCAGGGAAGCTGGGTACCTACCTACAAACATATCTCCATTACTGCATATATTTGTGTAGAAGAGAACATAACTTCTTTAAGGCAGACTCTTTATGGCATGATGTTAATAACAACGAGTTTGAACAGTCGATATTGCCTCAGGAAATAAATATAGACCTTGGTAACTTGTAACCTTCAGTCCTCACAGAGGCAAGACTCTTACCAGTGACTGTGAGACTGTGCTGTTAAACATGAACCTGGATTTTTTGATTAGGCAGCAAAGAGAATCAAACTTGAAGCATATGAAGGAATGTTACTCCTACAAAATGCAAAAGAAAGTTTATAAGTATGCTGCATCATCAGTGCTTCCTTAACCAACAGGTTTCCAGTGCCTTTTCTGGCTTCCTTTGGCTATATTGTAGCTTTTAATTTTGCACACATGAAAATAAATAGCAAACCTATGGTCTCTTTTGCTCGTCAAAAATCTAAAGGACTGTGCTCTGGTTGTTTCCCTTTTATGTTCTCTTGGTAAGGGAGTTGTATGTCAAATAAATTCAAAATCCATGGCTCAAGAGACTTGATGCATAAGAGCTTATGCTCAGCATACCAGTCAGAAGCCAAGATTTATAAACAATCTTTAAATACTCTTATTAGGTCAATCTAGTTCTTCTGCATGAAAGAACAATCTCTTTAGATGAGGGCATTTCTAAATCAGACAAATCATTTTCTGAGTAATATATCTGTGCACTTCCTAACTAAAATTTTGGTTATTTTGAAAACAATTTTCTAACTTATCTTTAAGTAGGCAATGGACACATTTAAAAATACCCTAAAAGAAAATTTATGTTTAGTGCTTGTGAGCTGATTTTTTCCACAAATTTTACATAACATTTGCCCTGTGTCTTTCGTCTTTAGGTTCTACGAAACTTAAGATAAATCATATAATGTGCCATCTCTCCCATTACACTGTATAACCCAGATGTTCATACTTGCAAATTAGACATTGACTCTGAGTATTTACATTCGACTTTTTCTATTTCTGATAATTTGCCTGCATTTTAATAAGACTAGATGCTTTGATTATTTTCCCTGATACAGAGTTTCAGTGTCTCTATTTACTTGGGAAAAGGAGAAGCTGAAAACTGTGTTGGCAGTCAAATTTATTTGATGAAGTCATGTAATACTCCTTATGCATCCCAGTTTGCCTTTAATTGCTACCAGGCTTATAGTCTGATGAACACAGGTTTGCCCTGTTTTTTGCTGGCAAGGTAACACTTTCAATCTGGAGCATTTGATTGTTCCATTGTGCAGATAGAAACTGAACAGTGTATTTCCATGGGAGAATCACTGCAATGCAGTTTTCCCACCAGCTTTCACCAGGGATGGTATTTTAGGCAGAGTTGGAGGGGTTCAGCTAGATTAATCCTCTTCAGGAAAAAATTTAGTGTTCAAACCAATCAACTGATTAGAGTGGAAAATAAAAAAAATCTCCAAACAAATCTGGGATTTTAAGCATCATTATAGTTAAGTTCACTAATAAAGATGAAGGTGAGCACAGGGGAGGGATTAAATAAAAATTAAATAACTTTTATATGAACAACAATCACTATGGATTATCATAGCTCCACTGCTCTACTTTGTGGATTACAATATACATGAACACATGAACACACTAGACACAGTTATGGCAATACAGTTGACATCTTGCTGGGAGAAAAGTGATACTTTCTGATGTGCAGGGGACAGTGGACAATCCACTCCTGCTGTTTTTTTCTTCAACCTTTCTATGATAGTGCAGACTCATCTTCGTATCTACCCAACACAGCAGCACTATACGTGTGAGGGTTTCTATTACACTGCAAGAGAGGAGTACAACAGAGATGATCAATCGTAAAAAAAACCTTCAAATTCAAAAGACTGTCACTTGTGTTTTAAGCAGAATTTTCATGGGCACATAGTCCTTGGTCTCTAGAGAGATATACACAAAGACAACTATTAGGTCTGATGTGACCCAGCAAATATATTACATCATGAAGTGCATATATTGCAAAAAAATTGAGAAAGATTTGTAAAGCCATCTTAGATTTGAGAGTAACTTGTAGAACATGTTACCTGAAGAAATTAGACTCTAATAAGATAGAGTAACTTTAAAGTTATTTGATCTGTTATATTTACCTTTTTAAGGAGTTTTGACTGACTAACATTTAGTAAACACAAATTGTGGAATCACCATTGGGGTATAATGTTTTGTGGAATTACTAGCATTCTCTAATTAATAGACTACATCTGTCACTCAAAAATTTGCAATAGTGCCCTCAGTACTTATAGCTTTGATACAATTAGGTTGCTGTCCTGCTGTGCTTGAGGTAAGTTAGCACCATTCAGCAAAACCAGGTGATGAAAACAACCTTAAGGTAGCTCTTGTTCCACTGCTACTGTCTCCTAAGACAGAAACTATTCTGGCTCAGCAGGAACTCCCCATCCTACTTGGACTGGTACCTCAAAGCAGCTGGTCTCTATGGCTGTTTACTTGCTTTCCCCAGGCAGGGACCATCTTGACCTTAGCTCCAGTCTTGATAAATACTGGTCTGCCAGAACTACATCCAGAAGTTTCATCTACAGTCAGGAGTCTCAACAGGAAAGGGTCTGTCCACTCTTTAGACTGACTAAAGGATGTGTCTTCAGTATCAGATTCTTCTTTGCAGGAGGTTCCTGACCCAAAGAATATACTCTGCATGCTCCTTTAACTGCAAAATTAATGTCTTAGTTACTAGGAACCACTTAAAACACTTTTCTTCAGTCTTAGTAAAGGCAAAAATATTTGCATTTCTGGCAGTCCAAACTACTGAAATAGCTAGAAGTTTGAGTCTCCTGGAAGTTCATCATCTTACTGCCACAGACTCTATAAATCCTGACTTGAAAATTAGGATTTAATGGTCACAACAACAGAGACAGATACTGGATGGGGTTGTTTCCATAATTTTTAAGTTCCACTCCACGTATTTTTCTGTGGTTAAAGTTTAATTTTTCTCTTTACTGTGACCTACTTTTTGTCCTAAGGTAAATACACACATAGCAAGAACTACAATGTAAGTGTCACTTTTTACAAATAGTAAGTATCAATCTTTCTCCAACACAGGTTAATTCCCAGAAGTCACCAAAATATATCTGGAGGACATATTTGACATACGATGATGATAGATGATGATAGTGGTTTAGAGGACTGTCCTCAAAAAGCTTTGAAAGCTTTCCCTCACGATTTCTTTTAGCAAGGAGATACAGGACCTAGAATGAATGTTATTGAAACAACACTAAAGACTTCTTTACAGGATATATTAACCCCCTCCCTCAGTGACTTCGTGGAAGAATTTTCTTATGACAATTTCACCATCTGCTTCCCGATTTTCCACTTTTGACCAACATTGGCAGGCCTGCAAGCATTTTCATCCTTACACACCACCTTCCTTACTTCATCACCAGCAAAGTGCCCCTGTTCCCATCATAACTTATAAAAAGTGGAAACTAATGGCTTCTATCAGCCAGAAAAATATAAAAGTAGAGGAAGAACTGGAAACCAAGGAAAGACTTCTGCCACCCAGTCCTTCAGGTTTTTGTATCATTTTGGTACAGAGGTTAGAATCTCTGTGAAGAATAATAATTTTCTGAGAAAAAAATAAAATTATAAGAGCCATTATTTAAAATGCAGATGGGGAAAATATTATCAAGTCTTAAGCTGTACTTGTCTTTATGAAATCTTCACTATCTGAAGTGTTATGCAAACACATTCCCCATCATCTTCTGAATATCTACTTTGTTTGCAGTATAAATCCTTTCTCATGGAAAAAAAGTAAATTTTTCACTTGATAAATCTTTATTTTCTTGAATTCACTAATGGAACAAAGTCTATCATTAGTTGCTATTAAAACAATGGCACTCGTACTGAGTAAATGCATAATTTCCTACATCTTTAGCTGAAAATCAGGGGTAGTTTGTGCTGAAAAAAACTCATGAGAGCTGTTTTATTTTCCCGTACCTTATAGTATTAATCTTCTTAGATGGTTAAAAGAACCCTACAAACTTTTTCTTATCAAATAGATACTCTTTAAAATACATAATACTCTAGTCATTATCATCATCTGTAATAAAGTACAGTGGAAGATGGTAAACAGTTCAGTGATATTTGGTTCTACAGATACTATTTCCACTACTTGAAGAGTAGAAAAAGTAGAAACTTACTACCTCCTTTTAGACTGTATCAAAATTAAAGCAGTCTTGTCATGGAAGGAACATACAAAAAGCAGTATCTTCTGAAAAACACACTTGTGCCTCTTGCCACTCACACAATAGTGCTGGGAGCCAGTTTCTCTGGTTGATTTCTTACGTTATGCAGAGCAAACCAGCTTGTACCTCTTCTTCCACTTGTTCCTCAGTAAGCTGGGGACTCTGTTTCTCAAAAGCCTTACAGACAGGAAGCATCATGTCTAAAGTGTATGAATTCAGTTATGCAATATTAATTGAATTATTAATAATTTAGATTGCCTTAACTCATGGAACCACTATCTGAAACCAGAATCTAGTTGTTGCAGGCACTTCACACAGAAATACAGGGACTCAGAGCTCAGACTAGTCCAGACTGTGACTACAAAGACAAGCCAAGGTAAAGAATAGGAACACAAGTTTGCACTAACATCACCAAAATGAATATTAGAATTCAATGTTTATCTATTTTCATTGATGCTGTATTACAAAAATGTTATCTTGCAATCTGATTTCTTTGTTAACAGCCATACCTTGTTTTGAGCCACAAATCTGTCTCCCAAAACCTCTTGGAGATATTGGTCTTTCTCAATTTCTTTTGTTTGTACCTTGCTTTCTTCTTGCCAGCCCCTGTATATCTGAAGCTGTTTGTTGTTACAGACATTCAGTCCCTTAACAAACACACAGTCACATCCATCCTCACAATTTATTTCTAAATGGACCTCATTTATCCTATTCTTTAGCCCTGGATTCCTATTAGCTCAGCAACCTTATGCTATAAAAGATCTCAAATTAGACAAAGGCTTGTGTTACAGTCAGTTTCCAGGGACTTATAGTATGATATTTGTATGTCCCTAATGTTTATGCCTTGGACATGCATAAACATTACTTAAACATTACTAATATATTCTTTTTCATTTGTTATTTTAACAGNATCATGAAATGTGCTCGCATGAAATACCATAAATATGCACCAGTATCTAAGGCTTTTCTGCAATTTCATGTTTAAAAGCATTTTCTTCAACACTAAGTGACTTGGTCAGGTAGAAATCTGCTCAAACGCTTTGCTAGGAGTGGATATGTCTTAAGAAAGAGGTATATATAAACCATACTATATATTATACATATATAATAAGTATCTACATATATATAGTGTACATATACACCATGAAGGGGATATCAAAACTCTTAAAAATCTAGACACATTGCGCTTGAATAAAGATAATAAAATCTCAATCTTTGAAATCACTCTAGATGAAAGTCATCTAATGACCTTAGGATGTGTTTTGCCTACCCAAGTTCTGAGTTTATTGATTGTATTATACTGAAAAGAACTTGCAATCCAGATAATCCTACATCTCATATACCTTGCACATATCCAGGGCAATTTTTGTGACAGAAGAAAGCTTGATACGCGAGCATTACATGGATCCCATATGCCCTCCTAGCAACAAGTAGAGCCTAACATGGGGTCCAAGAAACAGGCACTGTCCAGGCACTGATTCTTTAAGCATCTAGTTATTTTCTATTATTCTAGCTAAAAGTAACTTCCCTTTTCACCTATTTGCTCCTTAGCTTTTCACCTGTTGAATCTGTCTTCTGATAAGTAGAATTCCACTGTCTAAATAATTTGTACTGGAGCAGATTGTCACTGAAGTGTGGAGCCTGAAAAATTTCTGTTACCTGGATACTTCAATTCAATGTTTCCTTCAGTATTTCTTCTTAGCAGGACAAGATCAGAGTATTTTTTCTCAATGGTCAGAAATTCATCTCCATTCATATAGCAATTCCATGTAATACTGAATCAAGACCACCAAATTAATCAAATATCATATACCTAGCAGAGTACGATTGGCTACTCATGGGTATTTATTTTTTGCTAATGTGTGTGCTATATTGCCCTCAGGCATATCCTTTCCCCACTTGGTATATATGGCATAAAGATTCTTTGCTTAAGTAATCTGAATTGTGTCTGATGTGCGTAATGCAAAGTAAAATTAATTGTTCTTCATTTGTGCATCAGTTTTTAGGCAGCAGCGATCTACACACAAACCTTGAAATGCAACAAAAAGACAATTAACAGACAAAAAAGAGGGAAGGGTCAAAAGTATTCTTCAGAAAAAGTGAAAAGGAAATGATAAATAGTCATAGCTATTGTCTTACATATGATGTTTGAAAATTTTAGGGAGATAAGGCCTTTATGGATAATGCTATAAAATAGCATAAAAACCATTTAGCATCTTCAAAAACATCAATAGTTTTCTGAACCCAAACATGACAGAAAGACTTTTCTGTAGGTTGGACTAAAATCTTTCAAAAAATCTTGTCTATGGAAAAATTGTTGCCAATTATGCATCCGAAAATGTGGAGTCCACAACTTGGAAGTAGAAAATTGGAGTTTCCAAGGAAGGTGGAAAGGAGTGAGTAAATACAGTGATCAATACAGTTTAACAACTTCATTAATGGTCTGAATAATGGGATCATGTACACTCTCAACAAATTTGTAGACAATACAAAATTGGGAGGAGATGTTGAGATTCGAGATGACTGTGCTCCAGTCCAGAGAAACCTCAACAAACTGGAGAAATAATCTGACAGGAACCTTATGAATTTCGGGAAAGAGAAGTGCAAAGTCCTGCACCTGAGAAAGAACTGCCCTAGGCACCAGAACAGCCTGGGGCTCAACCAGTTGGAAAGCAGCAGCAATGGGCTGATACAGCAACAAAAGCTAATGGGCTGAATTAGGAGTGTTGCCAGCAACTGGAGGGAGGTGATCCTGTCTCTGCACTTAACACTGGTGATACCTTACCTGGAGTGCTGGGTCCAGTTCTGGTCTCCCCAGTATGAGAGAGACATGTACATTCTGAAGACAGTTTAGTCAAGGGCCTCAAAAATTATTAAAGAACTGAGCACCTCTCCTACAAGGAAAGTCTGAGAGAGTTGGGACTGTTTAGCCTCTAGAAGAGAAGACAGAGTGACTTACCAATGCATATAAATATCT
Organism: Scytalopus superciliaris; assembly: GCA_013400415.1. Taxonomy (NCBI): domain Eukaryota; kingdom Metazoa; phylum Chordata; class Aves; order Passeriformes; family Rhinocryptidae; genus Scytalopus; species Scytalopus superciliaris. The sequence continues at coordinate 23,357 of VXBX01000441.1, forward strand.
CAAGGGAAGGTGACAAGAAGATCGACCCAGGTTTTTTTCAGTGGTGCTCACAGACAGAACGAGAGGCAGTGGGCACCCATTGACATATGCATGCTGTTTAAACATAGGAAAAAAATCTTAGTGCACTTAAACAGTGGAACATAATGTTCAGAGAGGTTGTGGAGTGTCCATCCTTGGAGATACTCAAATTCTGACTAGGCCTGGAGCCAAGGAACTTGCTGTAGCTCACCGTGTTTGAGTGGGAGAATGGACTAGACGATTTCCAAAGGTCCCTTCCAACTTTTCCTGTTCTGTGATTCAACAAAAAGCAAATATTTTCCATTAACTTCTGTTCATTGGTGTTTATTCTGCAAAGTGTTGCCATTGTAATCATGCTGTCTTAGTTGCACAGAGTGTGTGGAACATTCAGGCTTTGTCACAGATCTGCATAGATATAACTGGTGATGTGATAAGGGTGTGATATAATTTGCAGGGTGATAGCAGCTCCTCTAAGCCATCACAGGGAATGGTTTGTCTAGTAAACAGAACTTCTCATCTGTTGATGTGAAGAAAACTGTATAGCACAGTAAGAACAGCTACAGTTTCAAGAAGACTGTCCTAGGTTTTGGTGAGAAAAACCCTGAGTTTTGGTAGAGTGGGGGCTACGGGATGGTGGGTTCTGTTAGAAGCTGCCAGAAGCTTCCACTGTCCTTTTTGAGCCAATGATAGCCAGCTCCAGGAGGGACTTCTTGCTGGTGGCCTAAGTTAAGCCAATTAGGAATCATAGAAATGCCTCTTGTGATAACATATTTAAGGAGTTGTTGCGTGCTTAGAATTTTCAGCCCTGAAACAACAGCGCGGACATCAGTGTCAGTGCAGGAGGAGGCAAAAGAGAAGGGACCCCACAGGACAGGGGAAGGACTCAGTTATTGATTTTTCTGTTGCCCATGGTGAGGACCATGGTGAAACGA
>VXBX01000441.1:25864-52134 GCA_013400415.1 Scytalopus superciliaris
GATTATTCCTTACAAAAGAATAAAAAAAAAAAAAAAAAAAAAAAGTTTTGTTGGAGATGCTTTAAAGGAAGCAAAATGTAAGCATCAAGCTACATGTGAAAAGGTCGATGTCATTACGCCCTTGTTTTCTCTGTATGGGAAATCCTGACATTTCAGGTCCCTCTCGTAGTACTGAAGTTCTTGTTTCTAGGTCACTGAACCTGGACAATGTGGAGGATTTGCATATAGTCTACAGTGCAGAGATCTGCACTTGAAACAATCATCAGAGTTTTCTTTATTGATTAAATGAGATCCTACTCATCACCAGATTTTTTAAAACCTCAGCACATTATTATTGTGGAGAATGACTGACATGTTTGGTTGTGGGGATTACAGCCATTATATGTACATGACAGATCACAACCATTAAAAAAAGCAAAAAAAAAAAGGAGAGGGTGGAGAAGGGTATCCCAGACCCTAAATGAGACCTGGGTTCTGATCACTACTCTGCTCAGTGATAATCTCCCTTTTCTCTCAAATCACAGGAACTCATTTCAGTCTTGCTTGTTTAAAGTTATGTATCCTGAACTTTCACAATTCAGCCATGAACAGAACTGTTTGCATCTACTTTCCCAAAGTATAAGTACAATTTAGAGACTACATCAGGCAAAAAAAGAATTACATCAAATGTTATGCAGAAAACATGAAGGCATTCCTCTGTAGATTTTGTTTTGCTAGTAGTTATAACTTCTATCTCACTACCAAAAGTATCTACTAGGAATTTCTAAAATTCAGTTTTGAAGAAATGTAAGTCATTAATAATTACATATCTTTAAGTAAAAGGTGAAAACATTTCAATCCTGAATTTCTGTTTATTTTATTGAGCACCCTTTGCACCACTGAACAGCTGCATTACTATTTTTATAAAAAATATTTGTGACTGAGCAGTGGAAACCCACTATTCTAAGTACTACACATTTTCACATAAATTCAGACTGATGAATTTAAGCATAGATCAATTCTAACTCATAGCACCTGTATTCTTCCTTTGTCTAGTTCTTAAAAAAGTGGTATCTTCCAAGGCAGACATGAGAAATGCAATTTCTCCTTCATAATACCTGTCTTCTACCTCCTTGTTGAGATGCCAAAACAGCCTCTTTCTGGAGATGAAAAGCAAACTACAACCATTAAATAACATACTTTAAGTGCACTACCAATGGATGAAAAACAATATCGAATCTCTGAGTACATAAGCAAAAAAATTAGAATATGACAGTTGGAAAAATAACTTTTCTTTCATGCTGTTAACAATTTCAACAGAGACAGGCTTTTGGGCCTCATGATGTCAATTGACCAGCGTCTTCATCAATTCATTTGAAATCTTACAAGTGCCACATCCTTAGCTTTCACTAGAAACAGCAACCTCCCAGAGTCTTTTAATGTGGAGAACAGTGATAAAAAACTCATTAAGTTAATACATTTAAAAATATATTGTTGATTTTTCTAGAAATTTGCATTATTCAAGGTTAGCTTTACAAATGAAACCCCAAGCAAATATTATCATTGTCTCAAAAGTCACTAAATAAACAGAAAATACAGAAAATGTTCTTTATTTTGCAATATACTCTGTGACAACATTAGCATTTGGAGTGAGTTTCTGAAGAGAATGCTCATATTACTTCCCTTACTACTTTAGGACATGAGCCATTTTCAGTGAACACAAATCATATTCCTTTTGAAAAACAGCAAATAGAAAAACCTTTTCTCTGTAGTTTCCAAATGTGTGCAAGCCCCAAGTGGGACCACAGGGCTAATGAGTGGGCTGTATGAGCACAAAGTTCTCCAGGACATAATAATACACAGTGCATGTGACAGCAGACATCTTTCAGCCTTCCACTTCCACAACAAACAGGAGCCAGTGCTTTATGTATGTATAACAAGTCAAACTGCACTGGTTATTTCATATTTTCATGTGACTATCTAATATCATCTCATAAGCCTTGTAAGGACCAGATCTCATTAACATACAAATATAGTCATTCTTCTGCTTTATTACCTACTCAGCCTTCTCTTGCCTTCATTAGTTGCCAAACTATTGGTTTTGCTGTCCTTTCTTTTGCTAATAATTTTCTGATGTCAGAATCAACCTGTCTGGTCAACCCCTAAAAGATACAGCTTGATGCAGACTATGCCCCAAAGCAAACAGCAAAGTTCATACTAATTTGTGAATAGAAGATCACAGTCTTCTCTGATACCAGGTAATATGATGGCAATACTATGAAAAAAAAAAGAGCATAAACGATTGGTCAACCTCACGGTAACACCAGGCAACATGAGGAAAAACTATCAAGAAAAGTAAAATCACTGAACTGTTGATCCAAGCCAATAGCCACACCATGGAGATGTGCCCTTGCTGTGGCTATTTTTAACAAACCTTTTGGCATAAACAGAGCACAGGTCCTGCTACGTGACTGGGTACCCATGACTGCATACTCAGGCTCATTGCATTGGAGAGTCTGGAGGAGACATCGTCATTTGAAGTTTGTGTTTCTTAACACTGTTATGAAAGATGTTATATTTCTTTAAAAAGAACCCTATACAGCAGTGGGGGAGAAGGTTGGGAGCTTCAGTCTGTGAAACAGATAGTAGCTAATGGGCAGGCTCTGACTACAGTCCATGTATTACAAAACATATTAAAATTCTGGGCTTGACATAACTTCAGTGCTCTCCAACCTAGGAGAAGAAGTTAGGACTGCTTGGGATGATGGATATATCACTGATAGTGGCAGAATTTATGGGACACAAGGTCAGGACTCCCAAGATAAGGAGGCAGTAATTGCCCTGAGATCAGCTCCAAGTGGGTAAAAGGTGATTTTGGTAGGGGGATCTGTGACCACCAACCCCCAGAACACCTACGCAAGAATCCCCCTGATCCAAAAGGAGAAACTGAACACGCAGACTAATTAGCATGAGAAGGGAGACAATCATTAACCAATAGAAGTTAAAGTATTAATTAATGAGAGCTATGTAACTTGTAGATAAGAAACACTTAATTCCTTTGTTTGCTAAAATGTATAAGTAGTTAAAAGGTTTGATAATTGATGTACATGTTTTGTGGAGCAATCACCATGTAACTCAGCACTGAATAAAGTAATGTTGATTTTCTTATATAACAAACTGGTTAGAGAGTTTACTTCCTGGTTTTTGGTGACAGTTTGTGGTGACCCAGATAAGACAAACCTCAGTGGCTTGGTGGATCAGAGGAATCATTTATATTCCGGCACCCATCAAAATATTTGCAGGAAGATCTTCCTATTCCCTGGTCTGGTGAGTACACCACACTGTCCTTTCTGGGAAAAAGAGTATGCCATTACTTAAGGTGCTAATTTTTTTTGCCTGCACATAAGTCACACCAATAGAAAGCACACAATGTGAGGATGAAAGGTTTTTGTAATGGCTTGCCAGTTTGAGTAGGTCTGTGTGTTATTTATGGGGACGCCTGTGTAATCTTGGTCTTGTGAAAGGTTTTAAAAGGTTGCAAAAGGTTTTTAAAAGGTTTTAAAGGTGTTAAAAGATTTTTTTTTTAAATGTGTTAAACATGGGATCAGGGATATTTTCACAATTCCTGGGAAAAGAGATCCAAAGAGCTCCCCTTTGGGTTGTACTTTAGGTACTGGAAAAGGCTGGGGAGTGACATCCTGACATGAAAACAACTTGTTGAACATTGTAATAATTGGTGGGTGATGTATAAGCTTAACCATCGCAAAAGGTGGTTTGTTAATGGGACTGAAAATTATAATACTATTTTGGAACTAATGCTCATAGCCACATAAGTGGAACTAAGCCCAAAAAGGGGAGCACCATGAAGGAATTAGTAGAGGCAGACCCCAATGACAGAGATCAGTGTGCTATTGTTTGCTATATCAGAGAGGGGCCACTGGAAGTCTGTGGGGAAAGGGACAAACAGGAGTTGGTGAATCCTGGACTACACTCAGGGCTCCTGATTAGGCAGTAAGGCTCCAAACATTTGGAACACTGTGGACAGGAGCAGCTTTGTAAAAAATGGCATCTGAAGAGCAGGGTATGCAGTGGTAACTCAGCATGAGGTAGCAGAAGCCAAAGCACTAATCCCCAACACATCAACTCAGAAAGAGAACCAATTGCATTGATGAGTGTGTTAGAGCTCTCACAGGATAAGACTGTAAATACAGGGACTGCCTTGAAATTGGCTGTTGGAGCGGCCCATTCCCCTGAAGCCATTTGGAAAGACAGAGGGCTGCTAACCTCTCAGGATTCCCCTGTGACACATGGATAAATAACACAGACAATGTTAGAGGGGGTGCAGCTACCTCAAAGGGTGGCAATAATGCATTGTAAAACTCATCAATTTCAAGAGAGCTCAGTAAATATTGGAAATCACCTGACTGACAAGGTGGCCAAGGACGCCACTGGTGGGGACATCCTCCTAGTTTTATCTGAGAAATATGGGCATTTGGGCAGGGAAGCTGCCAATTATCAGGGTGAAGGTAAGAAACTGGAAAAGTTTTTAGATGTTGTTAAGAGCCCTGCAGGACGGTGGATTACACACACTAAGTAAGTATTAATTCCCCAATATGTTATGAGGAAAATCACAGAGGAACAACATAATGTAACCCACTGGGGAATAGAGTCAATGGTGGAAGGACTGAAGCCTCAAGTTTTGAGCATACAAATGACTGGTATTATAAAAACTATTGTTAAAAAGTGTTAAACCTCTTTAAAGAACAATACACATCAAATTAGGCAGCCTACACCCGGGACTGTTACAAAAAAGAAATTGTCTAAGAGACTATTGTCAAATCGACTTTGCAGGGCTCCCACCACCAAATGGGTACAGGTATTTACTGGTACTGGTGGATATTTCTTCACAATAGCCAGAAGCTTTTCTTTGTTGCACCAACAAAGCTAGGGAAGCGGTAAAGGTTTTGTTGAAAGAAATCATTCCAAGGATTGGAGTGCCAGTTGGAATGCCATCAGACAGAAGTTCACACTTCATTGCTGAAATAGTACAAAGCGTAGCTAAAATGTCAGTGGGGAAATGGGGCTTGCACACTCCATGAAGACCTCAGTCAAGTGTTAAAGTAAAAAGAATCAGAGTACAGACAAATTAGCAAGATTTGCCAAGGATCATCATTAACATGGCCAGATACCCTTCCTTTGGCCTTACCAAGGGTGTGAATTAGACCTACATCGAAGGAAAAGGTGAGCAACTCTATCAGGTTACAGAAAGCAGAGGGAATATCCAAATCAGTGGGGATCAGAGTGTAACAGAACATTTTATATCCCTAGGGAAGGTGTTATCTTCTTTCCACAGATACATTATGACAGCAGCACCCATGATGCTGGATGTGATTGGCCATCCATACCAACTCAGAGACTGGGTATACCTGAAAACCTGGACTGAAGAACTTCTCTGAGAAAGGTAGAAGTGACCATATCAACTGCTGCTAACCACCAATACTGCTGTGAAGGTGCATGGAGTACATTTGTGGATCCATTACAGACAAACTAAACCAGATTTGAGTCCAGGAGAACTGCACTGGACATGGCAAACAGCAAATCTGTTGAAGATAAAGCTGCAATGGAAGCAGAAACTCTAAAATGAGACACATTAAATGTCTTATCTTTTTGTGTTTACAGAACAGTGTTTCCAGTATTACATGACTATTTGTTCCGGGTTTAGTCAACTGTTCTAGCAAGACCTTACAACTAACGATTATAATAGCAAGCATGGCTTCAAATGCCAGAGGGTTAAGTGGGCAAGCAGGGAGAGAGAGCCATATCCTTTTTCCTAATTACAACTCCAATGTAACACAAATAGAACAAATACTACCTGATCATTAGAAGAAAAATTCACACTTTTATGCAAGGCATAACACTGATAACAATTAGTACTAATTGTTGAATTTGTTCCCAGTTTGTTCAGAGGATAGGACTTTTAAAATGAGATGTGCTCTCCAATGTTTTTTCTCCAACTGGAGTGATGCTCCTTTTTGAGGGAGAAACAGCTTGACTCCCTATAGAATAACAAATCCTATCAACAGAGAAGCAGAATAGCAGTCACTGAAACCTCCTGTGTTAAACAATACCTAAAAGGAGCAGGAGCAGCCCTTCCACAGAAAATGGAGTCACCTAATTGTAACGAAGGAACAATGGCAGAAGATTACCTGGAGCGTCATATATACTCATATGCAACAGGAATGAGTATTTTAAACACATGTTGGTAGCCTATTCCAGATAATATGGGGTACTACTGGCTTTGTGGAAACCAGGCTAGAAAGCCTTCACTCATAAACCAAAGATGCAGGTTATTATGTAGTATTGCCACAATATGGATGGGTAGCCACATTTTCAGGATGATCTTGCTACTGTACAGAGAGGAGGTGTCAGCATCCTCCTTTAAAGCCACCATGATGAGCATCACGGGCACCATTCCAGCACAGGCAGTAGAGATGTTCCTATGTTTCTCTTGGTGCTCTCCCAAGGCCTACATACAACAGCCATTTTCATACATGCAAGCTACCCTGAACTTTTTAGCCAATGACTTGTACTCTCCAGTAGTGCCAGTGTTTTACCACCAGGGTGACAACAACTTTCTTGGACACAGATACAGGCAACCTCCGGCAATATCATCAAGGGTACCAAAGTTAGGGCATGGACTTTTGGCAAAAGTTTTAAGCTGTGCTGCTCTACATCTGAAAACGTTGAGCTAACTTGATTATTCAGTGTTCCAGGGCCGTAGTAGTGTGTGTGTGTGTGTGTGGCTAGCCGTCGCGAACGACGATGCTTTTTATGCCTGAGCGAATGGATTTATTACGTGGAGCTCAGCGTGCGCGGAACTGGCCCCACCCCCTTTAGCCCTGGGACACTCTAAGCCTTGGCCGGGACAAGCCCGGACGAAGTTGGCAGAGCGAGACCCGCAGGACTCGAACCGGCGTCCTTCCGAGAAGGAGCACGGATCCAGGGGCGGCGGCTTTACCCACTTGGCCACAGCCGCCGGCAGGGCCGTAGTAGTACCTGTATGTTAATACATCTCCTGCCTCATCCCCCTTTTCCTTCACCATTTTTCTCTGATCTCCTTGGAGTCAGCAGAAGATTCAGCCCACAAGTACTGTTGTGTCACTTGGAAACATGCAGAGACAAACAGAAATAATATGAGAAACTAAGCAGGAACAAGAATAAATGACGTTACCATGGTTGCAGTAGTATGTGCTCCCATCTATAGGAGACAGAAGAAAGGGTTGTGTGACACTTCTGCACCACTTAGCATTCACAGTCAAGAGAGCAATTTTTGTTTTCACAGTTTCAACTCTGTTCATGACAAATATATTGTATGGAGGGGACTGGTCTAAATATTGACTGAAGTAAAATGTCCAAAGTGAACATTACATTAAAGCAAGATCTCAGCACCAACTGCAGTAGTGCACCACATTTCTTCCTATTGTAGACCTAGTTCTAGTAGAGATATATCTCAGGAAGATCTCTCTGCTCAGTAGTTCCATGATGATATAACATTTTCTTTAGTTATTCTAAACTGCCTGTTCAAGAAGACAAGCAGGAGCTAAATACAAAATAATGTTAAAACTTCTACCTTTTCCCAGTCAGTGTTACACATTTAATTATGTGTAGATTATATTAATCAAACGTGTAGAGGAGTAGATATGCACATTTGTTTATGTAAATTGTCTTCTTGATCATCTTAAAAGATTTAAGTCAATTCTAGTGTTATGACACTCTTAAATTATTCATCTGCTGAGCAAAATAGCTGCTCTAATGGACATCAGAAACTGCAGAATAAAAGTAGAAGAAAGCAAAATGAAACTGACAGCAGTAGTGTCCAGCTCATAGCAAACTAAAATTTAAAATGTAAAAGAAACTAAAACCCAAATAGGAAAACACCTCGGAAACTGAAATTAACAATGCTTGTTTCCCTTTATTTTGAATCTATTCATACTCATGTCAGGATGTAGAGAACCTTACTGACCATGCAGCACAATTTGGAAGGATAATGAGCTTGAAAAGTAAAGCCACATAAGGATGACAACTGAAAAAATACAGAAAGAGTAACTCTGTAGATGTCTTGCTTCTGGAAAGCAATCAAATAGTTTTTTGGTTATGAGCAAGAACTTTTCTCATTAAGATATTCTAATCATACAAAATTCTCCACTACCTGAATGCTCAGAAAATGGACTCAGTTAGTTTACTGAGCAAAGTACATGTATCTGCATATAAGGTAAACAAGGATCAAAGATAAGTAGTTATCTAGATAAGTTTCTAAATTTATTTTACCAAAACTGATCAAGTGACATCTTTATAAATAAGCATTTTGACCCTTCAAATAGTACCCCTCTCACCTAAGCCTTTTTTCACTGCTCTTAAAACTATGACTTTTGAATAGTGGGAGGACGTTTTATAAGCTGAGTTGATCACCGGAAGATTAGGGTATGAAGCTAAAATGGACAGTCTCTCCTCTGGTGAAAGCATTTTTTCCTTTATTAATCAGATGGTAATTTAATCGAACAAATTGCTTGCTTTATTGACTCCAGCTGTATGGGGAATACAGCATATGAAGTTTGGATTACTTGAATTGTTCTTTTTCTTAGTTGTTTAATAAGCTGTTGCTGACAAAGTTATTAAACTGGGCTTAGTACTCAGCCTGAGAAGGTTCAGTTAGAGAAGCTTTGATAGATAAGAAGTTCATTGATGTGACACACATTATTCCCAATGACCCATTTTTATGGATCCCTGAGCAGTAAAAGGAAGTATTACTCCAATGCAAACAAGTGGACATTAGGCAAGACATTTCAACCAGCACCACAAAAATACTAGGCTCTGAAAACAAAATAAATTACAATGATCATCTCCTGACATAGCCATTAAAACTATCTCCTTCTGACAAAATATTTTAAGACAATGCTATAATGGTTCATGGATATATTTTGCTAACTTCTGCTAGCAAAGTGTGAGAAGAAATCTCCAGTTCTGCAAGTAATGGTACCTGGAATCTGGGTGACCTAATGTTAATTCACCAAGGGAAGGAAGTCTCAAAGCTTTCTGTTACTTCCTGTCTCTCAAGTAACATAGGGACATGAACATGTATTGCCTCCCACAGGAACTGGGACCTTCAGGACTAGGATTGATGCAAACATGCATTTATCACGTTTGTGGAAAGAAAATGTATTTCTCCCAGTCCAAAACAGATAAAACCAAGATCTGGAACTTGTAAACTAATATGAAATCAGAACACGAGTCTCCAGTCAGTCTAAGCCATAAAGACACCTGGAATATGCCTTTCCATAAGATATCAGCATGAATATACAGTATCCCGAGGGATCAATTCCCACTACAGTTGTTGATCCATTTATATACATATATATTCTGGTGTTTGTCTGTATTACTGTGTCTCTAGTTGTCATTCAGACCATTAGAAGATACTAGTATATTTTTATCAATGGTCTTGCGCTTTGCCCACATACAAAAGGAGAATTTCTAAATTCACATCACTATTATTATTAGAAAAAAATAGATTAAACACTGTTTTCTGGTCCTAGAATATACGTATTTGGCCACCAAACTTGTAATCTCTACTGTCCTTTTGGATGACTTTTATATTATATTGTTTTCTGTGCTCATGTTCCTGCTATGATTTATCCTCTGCTTTGGCACTATTACATTTAATAAAAAAAGTTTGCAGACATAGAAGTCTTGAAAACATACTGGTTTCATTTCTGTTATCAAAAAGGCATAAACCTTTTTCTCAGTAAAGTGAAACTTACAGTCTTTTGTTTCTGTTTGACAAAGCAATGTTTTCCTTACATATATATTCACTTGAACTGATACAGACAGAAGCAAACCATTCTGACTAACTGGAGACTGTCAGATCATGAACAGCAAATGCACTGCCTTGTCATATGTTTTAAGACCATCAACTTCTCTCATTAACATCACCATTTTGTTACAAGCACATACTTCACGCTGTTTCTTTGTAGTCATTAACAATTTTATTCATCAACCTAAAGCCCACTTTTACCTTGTTGAAAAGAGTATCACAGCTGGTGTCATGGCGAGTGAGAGCACTGACTAGGAATCCCTTTGCCAAAACAACTTTTGAAGCTCTGAGTAAAAGAGATCCAGAGCTGCTCCTGTAGGACCGATGCTATCATTGTGTTTAGGTTTAGAGAATCCACTAAACATCATGCCTTAGAGTCACCTTTAGAGCTGTGCCATCTACCACCCACTGGTAACGGTAGTGCTGTTTCTGACACAGAGGCTGTTTGGGTAGGATGACAGCCCCTGTTCTGTCAGGAGGGCAGTGCCCATAGCCAGACTTGCTCTGCAACTTCTGACATTGCACTGTGTGGTCCCCTTCCAGGCTGTAGCTATGTTATTTGGAGGGAGGTTGCTGTGCCCAGCTGCAAAGAAAAGGGTAGCAAGAACTGAGTGCAAGGGCTATGAAAAAAATGAATGCAGACCTTTTCTTTGAGGCAGACAGAGCTTTCACAGAGCACAGACAAAAAAACCCCCAAACTCAAACAAGAAATCCCCAGTATTAAACAACAAAACCAAGGAAACAGAAACCATTTCTTGATTTACATTGTCCTACCAAACCTATGTTTGGGATCTCAGAGTACAATGAAGTTACAGAAATACTTTTCTGGCAGATTAATATGAAATATTTTAGTCTGCCTTAACTTTCATGAGTTTCCAATATAAACACCACTGAAGTGACAACTCTGCAGCAGAAATGGTTTTATGATTGAGATGCCTAATGAGATTCAGTATATGGAGAAAAGAAACAAGAAAAAATGATAGTGATAACTGCAGACAGGCTAAGAAGTGTAAGAGAAATGAGAATTTACCACTCAAGGGAGAAAGGGTTATTTGGAAATTTCTACTCAGGTACCAGTGGGCCCTCCCTACTTTTCAGCAGATGGCACCACAGTCCTAATATTGGACTTTATAATGAACTATGTGCAAGTCATGGTGTATTTCCAGGACTGCCCCTCTGTTTATGCATTAGGCTTCACAAAGGGATTTCACACTTTGTGACTGTTTGAGAAACAATGGCTCAAGGTTGTCAGGCAGAACTAACTTCCCCTGTGAATGCAGACTGTTCTTAAATTGTGGAAGTCAGCAGATGTTTACAGTCATAAACAAATTACCAATCATTCTGCAAATGTACTCTGACTGTGGTATATTTAAGAAAAACATTGTGAAAACTGCAATGTCAGATATCACTAGTTATTTACTAGAACACTGTGAGCTGACAAACAATAAAGAAGCTCTGGAGAAAGAATAAAATCTCTTTTGGCATGTATACCTATCAAGACTAAAAAGCAAATGCAAATTGCATAGATTATATTAGGGTTTTACAAGCCAGACACCTTTTTTAAAAGAAAGTAACACAGTCTCAACTGAGCAAAGAGAAAATGAAAAAATAGTTTTTCCTGCTGAGAACAATGGTAATTAAAATGGAAGAAAAATTACCCCTAGCTAGGGTAAGGACATGCTACATCTTTCAATGGTGAGGACAGGAAATTTCAAGCAATTCCATTTGATTGTATGAGGCAAGCTCTCTCTGAAGATCATAAATACATTTTCATTTCTTTAAAAAGCTTGCTTCTTGAGGTAAATACAACTGTTTCAGGAAAATTAATCCAGTTCATTGAGTACCCAATCTTAGAAAAGAAAAAATCCCCTAGGAGGTTTAGCACAGATTAAAGTAATAGTTTAGAATGCCATCTAACCGAAATAATTTGATATTATATAGAAAAGGTACTTTGTGATTCACAGTAGATCATTCTTCTCACTCCTAATTTAGTTTTTCAGATACTTGGGATTACACTGGATGTCAAAACTGCAATATGAACTCTAGGTGCATCAACATTGACTCCCGGAAGTCACAAAATCCTTATGTGAATCAACTCCAAGAAAGTAAGAACATGACAATTAAAAAAACCCCAAAACAACACAACTTCTTCAGTTTCTTTGTATTTCACATGAATTCTAAATGAAACTTTTCATTCTCCTCCTCCTGAGACTTTCATGGTTTTCCTGCTTCTTTGGAGACCAGACTCTCTAACATGCTAAAGTAGCAAAGCTTTTATAAAATGTGAATTCTGAATTTTACCCCAACTCCAGTTATGACTTATGCAGAGAAATTTACCTTAGATGAGAAAAGGAAAATTGCTAGAGAACAGTTAAAAAAAAAAAAGAAAAAAAGAAAAAAAGAAAGTGGTACACTAGAGCAGCTTCCCAAATGCAGTAGATGATCAAAGGAAATACATTATGACTGTATGTCAGAATCAGTTGAACGTTCTAACTATAGGAGCATACAATATGCCCTACATCTACTCTGATAAAAGAACCCTTAGTATTCCATGACCGAAACACAGCAGATATATTTCATAAGGGTCTAATAATCAAGTTAGACTCAGTACAGAGATGCTTCTGCTTATGCACAAAACAGGACAGGACAGGTAAACTTTTCTACTGCGTTCATTTAAACAGTTTTGCAGATTTTACCAAGTAGTTAATAGGAAGCCATGGTTGAACCATATGAAATACTTAGCACCACACCATGTTAAGATATTTCCTTATATTCCAGAGCGGTTCTTTACTGCATTTTATGGTTCAGCACTCTCTTCTATGTTATTTGTTGCTAAAACTCTCTACATCACAGCAGGATTTCTATGGTTAACTTCCTATAGAGAGACTCCTCAGAATCAAGGCTAAGTGATATCGATTTTCTATATGTACCAGAACAAGGCAGGAACTAAAGCAATGCAAGCCAGTGTGATTCTTTTTAGGATTTCAACAGACTTCACATAAAGCATGAGAAGAAATAATTTGAGCTTTGGAAAATTCACAAAACCTTTCCTTTTCTTTGCTTAGATNCAAGGAAAACTAGACCCCTTAATGCTATGATTTGCCTAGTGAGCTGTCAGTCTGAAATATGCAATTCACTTTACCTACTATATTTACCTCATATCAATTTTCACCTTCCCCCCACCTGCTGCCCTGGAAATAACAGTATTTATTCAGTTACGACTCTTTGGAGCACAGCCCATACAGGAATTTTTATTACACATGGCCTGAGAAAACTTTATATTTTTTTGTTATCTTAACTGATTCACTGCCTAGTTATATAGCAAGCAATAAAAGATTTAGGTCTGTAAGACACTCCATGCATTGAGCTCTTACTTCAGTGACTTATACAGAGCTGAGACAGTACTAAGCCCAGAAGATGCAGCTTTTTGACATGCTGCTGCATTTTAAAATACGACACTTAGTAGATTTTCTGTGGGAACTTTCTGATAAAGACATTCCAGTTTTAAGCTCTATTTGACCTCAAAGGAAATTTACCTTTAACAGAACCCAGCCAGTAGAAAAAGTACTTTCAAACACTACTTTCATATTCTAAAAATAGGAAGTGGACTTGACACAAAACAGTATAAAATAGGAAATGTTGCCTTACAAATTAGTACATATTAAATAACTCTGTTACCTTTTTGCCAACAGAGGAAAGTCTCTGAGTTACATAATGTTGTCTGTGTCTGTTCTCTGAGGTACCTGGAGAATTATCTACGTTGGTTTTTTTTTTGTTTTTTGTTTTTTTTTTTTTTTTTTTTTTTTTTTTTTTTTTTTTTTTTTTGCGTGTGCTGAATTTCTCCTGCATCTGCCTTGCTCCCAATACAGTCTCCTAAATAATCAAAAGACTATTTGCAGTCATGGCAGCACAAAAATTAATCTGGCCAAAACCTGAATTCCTTGTTGAAGGGTGAGTGATCACTGATCAAAATATTAACCTTCTAGTACTAATCACAAAAATATCTGTAGGCCAGGTGGTACAGCTGTAGTATAATACATGGTTATAGCTTTTCCTGAACAAAAATCCCATTTACTTTGCTTATTTTTTAAGTTAGAAATATTTTTATGCAGAGTAGAAAGATAAATTATTTATAAATAAAATATATGGCACAATAAGACACAGAAAGCCACTGAAACTGTATGACACAGTCAAAGGCATTCAAAGACTTGTTTATATATTTATGATCATACATTTATGGTTACTATCTGGTAATTAATGCAGTCAGTGTATTAGAAAACTTTGAGATTTTAAACAGTGAAATAAAGCAATCATGGAATCATAGATTGGTCAAGCTACAAAGACCTTAAAGATCATCAACTCCAACCATCAACCCAGCATTACCACTGAAAACCACTAAGCCACATCACCCAGTGCCAGATCCAGACATCTCCTAAACACCTCCAGGGTGGTGCCTCCAACAGCCCCCTTGGACAATTCCAATGCCTGACCAGTCCAACAGTGAAGGTTTTTTCTAATATCTGAACTGAATCTCCCCTGTCCCAGCTCAAGGCCATTCCCTCTTGTCCTCTCACTGCAGGTACAGTAGAAGAGACCAGCCCCACTACAACCTCCTTTCAGGCAGAGAGGGCCTACTCTTCTTGAGACTAAACAAACCCAGCTCCCTCAAGCCATTCCTCATAAGATATATTTTCTAGACCCTTCCATGAGCCTTGCTGCCCTTTGCTGGACATGCTCCAGCACCTCAATGTCCTTTTTTAAGTGAGGGGCCCGGAACTGAACACAGCACTTGAGGTGCTGCCTCATCAGTGACAAGTACAGGGGGGTGATCGCTTCCCTAGTCCTGTTGGTCACACTATTCTTGACAAATGTCAAGGTGCCACTGGCCTTCTTGGCCACCTGGTCACACTGCTGGGTCATACTGAGCCAGAAATAAAAATAAGAATTTAAGAAAAAAAACCAAAAAACAATCAAGCAATACACTTGATTAGTGGGAATGAGCCTTCTCCTTATCCACAGTTACTTCTGGACAAGGACCTTTAATTTGGCCATGTTACATAGGGCTATGGTAAAAAACTGCTGCTTATTCTAACTTCAGGATAATCTGTAATTAATAGGCATTTCTGCATACTCACAGCAGGAAGATTTGATGATATATGAAGATACTAGTAGAGGGATAAAAATCTTTGCCTGAAAATAGGAGAAAAGATTTCCTCTATCCAAGCGAAAACTGTTGTTAGAGCTCACACACTGACTGAGAAATATAAGCCCACAGCACTTCATGCAACCACCCAGTCAAGAATGAGACATGGTTTATCACACTGGTTTCCAGACATGAGATTTTGAATTTCAAGAAGCTCAAGGCTACTTCAGGAAAGGAAACCATCAGTTTTGCAAAAGCAGGTAATGGGGTAATGGAAGATGATTCCATTAAAAGAGTAAAGAAAGCATGCCCTATGTTAGTTTCCACTGCATGTAGCACAGACAGAGTTACACAGAAACAGGAAAGTGCATATGAAATTTCTCAGTGAGAAATGAATATGTATGTGAAAGCTGTACTATGAAATCCTCTCCAAATGAAGGTATAGTGCAAGAGAAATAAGGAGATCAATATTTCTGAAAAAAGCATATTATGCGTAGCATAACAGTGATTTGTCAGAAATTTTGTGGTGTTTGTGGAAACCTTGAGAAATTTGGAAGGAAAAGTTTGTGACTTTCTTTTTTCCTAGAAAAACAAGATCACAGAGGTAAAATTATCTAAAAGATGCAACTTATTACCTACACTTTCCAAAAAATTTCAAGAAAAGATATAATGTTTTCAATAAAACTTCTAGAAGACAAAGTGGCAACTCTCCTTACAAGACAGAATTATCTTCTAAAGAAGTATTTTGTGAAAAAAAATAAAATTGCAAGTGAGTGAGCGCTACCAATTTCTCTTGCACTTTGCAGATATACATTGCTGTTGTGACTGGATGGCAGAAATACAGACCTTAGAATCTAAAATCCTGCTATGCTGCTAAGGAGCTTTAGGCAAGACTGCAAAATCAATTGCAGTAGACAGGTTCACATATAATACAGTGCAAAAATATTTCTATGTAAAATACAGTATCTGAAGAATAATAAATACAGTTTCAAATTTTCCTTCTTTGAATTTTTACTAAAATGAACTCTGAACAAGCAGTATATTTTGGTATAAGACATTTAAATCACCCTAGTCTTTTGGTGTAAGGGGGATTATGCATAAGGAAGCCTTCCATACCATTATTCTGTACTGATTCACTAGTTATCTGTGATTTTCAGTATTAGTAAATAATTAATTAATGATTTTCCTAATTCCCTGACTAACTTAGGGCTACAATAATTTTGAATGAGCATATTATAAACTACTACAGCAATTAAGAAAATTTTCAATTCACTCTGTGTATGTCCCTGTGGAGATTTTGTATATGTCAAGAAAATCTGTATTAACATATCCTTAAAAACCCTGGTAAAATAAAAATGGCCCATAAAATACTTAATATGATCACCACATTCTTAATGGAATAACTAGACACAATGTTTAAAAAAAAACCTTTCAAGAAACAACAGATAGATAGATAGATAGATAGATTAAAAAAACAGATATTGAGGAATTATGAATATTATTCTACAGCAAAACTAGGGGGTTTTTTTCAGAAAATTTTGAAACTGATCAGTGGAAATGTAGGCTGCAGGTGAATGTGATGAATTACATTTTTCACCACAAACTGCTACCTACCAGCATGTTTAGGAGGAGGCTGACATGACACCTCTCTTCATATGCAAACATTCACTGATGTGGAGAATGGATATCCAGTGCTGCTACTGCCCAGAGAGCACTTTCACCAGCAGTCCAGTATTTTATCTCTCACCCTCAGTATTTTGTCTTTATTCGTTAATACTGTAAAGTGGGCCTAAAATTTTGGGAAAAAGTTCCCTCACCTCTAGACCTCAAATTAAGCATGTTGAAGAGCATCTGTTACTCCGATATAAAATCTGATCTGCTGAAACAGGTAACAACAACAACAACAACAATGATCATAATCAGAATGGCTTATTGAAACTTTGGACAGTTTTCAAGGGGGATAGTAATGGAACACCAGAATTGCGCTTCTGACTCCAAGAAACACTAAATTATTTAGACTAACAAAGCCAATGTTGACTTCTCTTTCCTATACTCTGAATAAATAATCTAACCAGCAGACAGGAAACAAGGGTGTACCAGCCTTTATTTTGCTGTGTCTGTCTATTGCCAGGAATAACACACGCCATCTCAAGTCTAATGGAATCATTTCCTCAACATGAAGTCATTTTTTAAAAATTCTGCTCAGAAAAATTATATAAAACCCCCAGATGTTCAGTGTAAAATTTTTTCAGAGTAATTTTAATTAAATTGATGATGGTTTTATTTGAGCTAATTAAATCTCATCAACTTAATACAATGAAATGTGAAAAGCAAACACAATGCAGTATGCTTTTAAATATTGAATTTTCAACACTTTCTTACTTAGTACAAGATTTTACACTATTAAGTGTGTCTCAAGAAAAGAATTTAAACATTAAATTATTGAAGAGTCAATAGACAAGAAATTCTAAATTCTGGAGAAAACAGTAATTTTGGAGAGAAACAGCTGAGAGGGGACCTCATCAATGTATGCAGGTGTCTGAAGAGAGGGTGTCAAGAGGATGGAGTCAGGCTCTTCTTGGTGGTGCCAAGTAATAAGACAATCAGCAACAGGCAGAAATTCCACCTGAATATGAGCAAAAACTTCTTTACTGTGAAGGTAACTGAACACTGGAATAGGTTGCCCAGAGAGGGTGTGGAGTCTCCCTCACTGGAGATATTCAAGAACAATCTGGATGCAATTCTGTGTCATGTGCTTGGGGATGATCCTTCTTGAGCAGGAAGGTTGGACTAGATGACCCACCGTGGTCCTTTCCCCTTACCCATTCTGTGATTCTATGAAATTGCGACTCTTACTAAAGATTTCCTTTGTACTGATCTTTTTCATTAGCTTTTATTTTTACCTAAAAACTTTTGTTCACAACTTTCCTATTTTCCTTCTACAGAAAGGAACCTGTTTTAATGAAATATGCCACTTCTCCCAGTTTTTCTTTAAAGTACGCTTATCATCAGGAAAGATAAATCTTATATGTTCATTTTCCATTACTATTATATATATACTACATTTTCTGCATACTGTTTGGGGATGTTTAATGTTTACACACAAAAAAACTTATTTATAATTAAATACTAAATATACTTCATTACCAACTACCACAAATGCTCTAAATAATAGATTTTTCAATTAAGAGTAGAGCCTTGCAGTAAAAGCACTAAGAATTCTTGATCTTCAGTAGGGTATGGTCTATTTCATTTGTTTCTGAGTACATCCTACTTACATGTAAACTCTGTCAATAAATGCCTATAATAGGAGCTCTATTTAACCTTTGATGCATTGATTTTTCTGGCATATGGGTTCCATATGCATTGTTAAATATGTTCATAAATAATAAGCAAATTCTGTATGACGGATAAATATTTGTTACTATTGGTTTATTTGTCAGTTCTCTGGACATCTGATAATCTTTTAAAGTTTATAATTTAAATTATTTTCTGTATCAAAGATTACAGTTTTTCAAAGTGTTCTGCTGTAACCATCCTGGCAAATTTGTTTAGTCCATACTTAGATCCATATCTACCAGTTTAGAGTATTTGAGATAGTTCCTTTCCTTAAAAAAATCAAAACTTCCTTACTTTTGATCTCAACATTGCTTAAAACAATACCCTTTAGTTTTGTCTGCTGATTTGTCAGTACCTATAACAACTAAAAATAATGAAAAATAACACATAAATACATTATTTGCAAGAAAATAAAACTAGAAAGACAAATGGATCTATGCTGTATAATATGTCAACCTGAGCAGGTGTGGGGGGGAAGAACCCGAACTTGAAAACTGTAGAAAGAAAGGAATGAGAGTGGTCTGCACGTGGCAAGTATATGTCCATCCTGATCACAAACACAGGCTGGGTAGGGAATGGATGGAGAGGAGCACTATGAATAAAAAACTGGAGGTGTTGGTGGACGAGAAGCCTGACATGAGCCAGCAATGTGCACTGTTAACCCAGAAAACCAACTGCATCCTGGGCTGCATCAAAAGCAGTGTGGCCTGCAGGTCAAGGAAGGTGATTCTCACACTCCTACTCCACCCCGGCAAGGTTTCATCTGGAGTGCAGCAACCAGCCCTGGGGCCCCCGAGATAAGAAGGATATGGACCTGTTGGAATGAGTTCACAGAAGGGCAACAAAGATGGTCAGAGAGTTGAAACACCATTCCTATTAAGACAGGTTGAGAGAGTTGGGGTTGTTGAGGTTGGAAAAGAGAAGGCTCTGTCGATATCAAGGAGCACCTTCCAGTACCTAAATGGATCCCACAAGACAGTTGGAGAGGGATCTTTTATACTGGCATGAAGGGATAGGAAAAGGAAGAGTGGCTTTAAACTGAAAGTGGACAGGTTTAGACTAGATGTTAGGATGAAGGGCTTTACTATGGGGGTGGTGAGGCACTGGAACAGGTTGCCCAGAAACGCTGTGGATGCCCCATCCTTGAAAGTGTTCAATGCCAGGTTAGATGTGAATCTGAGCAAGCTGGTCTTGTGGAAGATGCTCCTGCCCACAGAAGGTGGGCTGGAATTAGATGGTCTTCAAGGTCCTTTCCAACCCAAATCATTCTGTGGTTCTATGATATTGTGATCTCTAACTGGACCACAAAAAGGACCTGCATATTCAAGGGAATGGCAATCTCAATATACCAGAAGCAATTCAAACTCTGATGAAGAACTAGAATACTATTTCCTGCTCTCCTCTTTCCTCGACCAGATTTCTCAAACCAGGTTTGGCTTTGTGAGCTCCTTCTGTTTTCTTCTCTGAAACATCTTTATACTTTATGGATTCACTTTCATATACACAAGCATCCAGAGTGATTATTTTAATTTGGATGAACACCACTGATTTTAGACATTTTGTCCAAATAAGGGTTTCTATTTTTTTACATTAATTTAAAATTTTTTCAGTCTCCCTGCACTCTTAGTTTTCCATCTCACATCCCTTCTCAGACGAAACAGTAAGGAAAAGCCACAACATCTTTGTTTATTTGTTAGCTGGGCCCACTAATTAGAGTCCCAAACACTCAAACTAACAGGTCTGACATGTCATCAAAATATTGTGGAAAGGTTCATTACCCTGATGCATAATAGAGCTGCCACATTTATCTCAAATTCAAACTGAATAAAGAATATGGGAGAAATGCAGAAAACAATTTCCAACATAACATTTAACAGGAATAGAGAAATGTTACCAAGTACTCAAGAACAGAAAGAAAGTTATACATGAAAGCTACATTTTATATCAAAAGTCCTGTGTGAAAAAAAAAAGCCACAAGCAGGATTCTTTAAGTAAATGGTGTAAAAGTCTGTAAAATATTCTCCAGCATTTTATTCTTTGTATTTAAAGGCTTCATATCACCCATTGCTTAAGGCTGACAGAAAATCAGAGTTTGCAAAATACAGAAATTTGATGACTCTTGACAGAAATACTCCTGGGAGTAGTTAACAGCTGTATGCTTTGTCTTGCACATAACCATTCCTTATCTGAAAAAAGAAGTGTTGGCCTGATTTTCAGGAAGAACATTCAGTGCAGCTGACAGAAGAGGAAGCAGGGGACCACTCTGCTACCTCTGATATACAGTAGCTCTACAGAACCTCTACATTCAACTTTAACATGATCCAGAGATATTCTGGCAACACCTCCTTTTTCCCTGTTAACAACATGACCAGCAAGAAGAAAGCAGAAACCACTGCAGAAGTTACTTCCCATGTAAGGACTTGCTTACAGAGTGCTCATTGCCACCGCTTGCTCTGTTGGCCACACACCAGCTGCCTGCAGGCACAAGAGCTGCAGGCTCACTGAGGACAGTGTGCAGCTCCTGTTCAGGGCCTTGTGCATGGTCTGCACATATGCTTCCTCCTGCAGGCTTCCTGTGACTGCACGGCCAACCCAAGAACAATTGATTTTTGAAATATCCATCTCTAACTCTGCTTCCTCCTCAAAACCCACGCAAAATCCATGCACACAGATCTCCTATTATGTCTCTGCTTTTAAGATATTGTTGCCTAGTTAGGACTTCTACTTCAGCAAGGTAAAAATGCCATTTCAGGTATTGTGAACTCCCTAAGAGCACTACATCTCACCCTGACATTTAGTCACAAACCATATGCAGGGGCTGGGATGGGAAAGGTAGGTCTGCTAATAAGCTCAGATACTAGATGTAGAAGTTAAAAAAGTAAAAGGAAATTGGCTTCTCTCGTAATATTTTACAACTATATACATTGCTTTTTCATATACTAGTAGAAAAGAACAGACACAAGAATGTTTGGTTAAAAATAGAATTATTTGAACAAGGAATAATTTGCCACAAAGAAATCTCTAGAGGCCTTGGTCAAAATTTACAATGTGGTGGACTCTTCAAATTACATTTAATTGCAATGTTACCAGCTCAGTAATAGCACAATTTAAAGAGAAAACCCTTAATGTCTTCCCTGTCAGTTTTTCAACTGTATCTAATTAATTATCAATATTGCCATAGAAATACAGTGTAGAAGCAGAGAGTGAAACAGATTCCTATTGGGAAAATTCATTCAAACAAATTAAGGTTTTGCTTATTAGCTTCAACATAATGGAAGTCTGGCCTTCAGAATAATCTAAAATGCAAACTTGTGTCCTACCTCTGATACAAGTATTACTAGGAGGCAATGGATCATTTTATTATATAAGATAAGATCAGAAAGCATCCAATTGTCCAATATTTAAATAAATTCTCTCTATGACAGCTGCATGGCTTATACATTGTTAGTGCACGTAAACTAGTTCCATTTAATGGTACGTCAGCCTACTCTCAGAGTAAAACAGGGACAACCAGCAAGACCTACAGCCAGAGTAAACAGGATCTTTTGAATACTGGACCCTAAACTGAGACTGCAGGAAGCAAATTGCAAAAGTGAGTGTGCTTTAGAAAGGGTATCACCTGCAACCAGTTCTCATGGGATATGAGAAAGTGCCTGACAATTTTATGACCTGCAGCTCCCAGTCAATATTCCCAGTTTATATGCTGGGCATGATGTTCTATGACACAGAATATTTATTTGGTCTTTACAGGTCTGCTGTCCTGGCCATGCTCCGTCTCAGCTTTTTGTGCACCTATGGACGTGGAAAACTAAAAAGTCCTTGATTTAGGGTGAGCACTACTTGGCAGCAACTACAACATCAGTGTGTTATCAATATTATTCTCATACTACAGTAAAACCACATCACTGAACCAGCTACTAGGAAGAAAATAAACTCTATCCCAGCCAAAATCACGACAGTGGGATAGCACATACTCTTTAAAACATCTTAGCTAGACCTCATGAGATACAAGCACTGTTTCTTGCCACTCTGCATTGATAATTTTCAATTAAATTTTAGAATCCACGTATCTGATACCTTCTTTGAATTTTTTCAAAGAATTACCTGTAGTGTATGCTTTTTCCTATGAATTTCTACAAACAAGTCTTTTAAAGATGTACACTTATTTATACAAAGCCCTAGACAATTCATTAGGGATAAGAGAATAAGTTTCTCTTTACTAAACAGGTAACTGCAAGAACAAGAAGATGAAACTGTTCTTTCTAAAGTTATTTTTTCATATTTACTCCAGCAAATTTTTATTATAGCTACATATTGGTACTATGTAAAGTTTACATAGCACCAACAAAACACAAGTAGCCTTATGAATAAGGAAGACATATAAATTGCACTCTAGGAATACTGTTTAAATAGCTCATGCATACAAACAAGAAGCAAAAGAGGATAGGAATGTGAAAAAAACAACAGGAGCAGAGCTAAAGAGTATTATGTAATACCCTAGTAATGTCACAGATTATTTAGATCTCTGTCTGTCTAGTCTGGTAGCATTTGTTACATGAAGAATGGTGCAGCAAAAGCCTTAGAAAAGATGCAACTTTAAGAAAAAGATGTTAAAAAAATAAAACAACAAAGAGTACTCATGCATGCTGTGAAAAATGTCAAGTATCTCTTACTATGATATAAATGCAAAACCTGGATCATGAAGAATCAATTAACAGGATAATTCTCAAAAGCAAGCCCTTTCTTCAAACCTAAACACATGACGTGAGGGTTTTTTTCTGTTCAGGTTCTTATAAAAACAAAAACAAGTATAACTACAACACAGGACTTTTATAGATATGTATGGCAAACTTACCTATTAGATTTACTATTTCCAGTCTATATTTATGCATTTTCCAATGAGAAATACTTATTCATTAAAAGAGGGGGAAAGAAAGGGTGATGACCCATCAATGAAAACATTTACAATGCAGCCAACAGTTGGTACGAAGCCACGGCCCAAACCTTCAGGCCACAGAAAGTTAGTACTTAGCAGGCTTCTACTTTGTCTTGTCATCAGAGCCTGTAGTGGGAGACATTCACTGAAACTGTTGGCAGAATAAGTACAATCTTCATGGCTGACTATGTCTCAGTTTTAAGACTGAAATTTGATTAAATAGTCTTCCTTAGTTTGTACCATTAAAATGGTAACCTACCATGAAGACAAACAAATGAACTGAAGAAAATGAACTGTGAAAGAAATGGATTTTGCAAGAGCAAATGGATCTGCAAGAGCAATTCCAAGCAGAAGTTCTTGGAAAAAACCTCAACAAAAATAAGAGAAGACAAGTGTGTGGTGGATGGAAGAAGGAAAATTAACATAAAATGAATGTAAAAGCACGTAACTGAGTAATAAGAACTCTTGACTACAGCATGAAAGGAGTTGCAGACATTTGGTGTCCCCTTCAATCCAATTAAACAAATTGTTCCTAAGGGATTGCAGAGCACTGATCTAAAATCATTCAAACAAAACTATTTCAGAATTCTGAATTCTTACTATTTCTACACAAACTCATCAATCATGAAGCAAAATCCACCCTCTCACCCCCAAAAAAGGTCAAACAACAGCTATTCCAAGAACTAACCCTTTCCTGACCACCTTGGGAAAAAGTGATTTAGAAAAGTGATGGCTGGCTTTGCAGATCAGCTGGTGATTGAAGGAGCCATAGTGTAATTAGTGGATTCCTTTCAAATCTGCACATCTGGTTAGCACTGATTTTCACTAAGATTAATGCTGACATGACAGGGAACAGAGCACAGTGACAGAAGCATCCCATTGTTTCTAGGCCCTGTCTACCCGTCATAGGCATTGTAGCAAATAATCCTCTGACTACATAATGGCACGTGTCTTTCAAGAAGCATAGTCTTCACATCCACAATTCTTATTGTGAGGCTATTTCACAATATTACTGCTGAGAAAGACAGGGTACTTTTTCTACCCTCCTAACATACATTTATTATTCCTCTGCTTTTTTACCATCTGTAAACCGTAACTGTATTTTTAAAAGGTTCTGTAGACACTCACAGATCATCAAACTTTTCCTGAACGACTTTCAAGTTTGGCAATGTGACCTGCTATACCACTTCATAAAATAAGATAAACAAACAAAGAACTAAAACATAAACCACACAGAAATAAGCAAAAACACCAAAGCAAACCATCCAGCAGCAACTATCCTAACTATCTTTTCCTAAAAGTTACAAATCTGCATTTTTTCTTATTATTTCTACTCTTATTAGCTGATAGAACTAAATTCTGGCAGAGAAAAACTTCAATCTCTATTAACTAGATATATATCTTTATACTAAGTAAGCACAGGCTGGAGTTCTGCTGCTCCCACCATACCTATCTCCCTAAGAGTATTACATTCTTTACAAAGAAAAATTGTTCATCGATTAAAAGAATCTTCAGCTGCATAAGAAACAAAAATGGAAGTTTACCTGGAAAAGTTCAGTAAAAATTGTTAATACTCAGAATTTTGCACCCTGGGACATTCTGATCTCTCACTTAATTGCTTCTGAGTCATCCAGAAAAAAAAAAAACAAACCAAACCACAAAAAACAACAAAAACCATTAACTTATCTAACTTCTCTTTTATATGTGATTCTCTGTTTCAACCTTTCTTTGTTGATTAATAAAGATCTCATAAAGACTTGCCACTCAGTGGATTTACCTCCACATTTATACAAATGTGAAATATAGTGGGGGTTGGAGAGAAAAGGCCACTGGGAACTTAAAATAGAATAACAACAAAAAAGATGATATAAAAGGATTTTAGGTGCTTCAAAACATGTGCTGTTTCAGTTCTAGAGCTAGTTCTACTCTCTTATCCAATGCTGGAAAAACAAAATAATCCATTACAGAAATATTAGGGCATAAGATTAAGTTCATCACATACAATGTTTTCTTTCCTTTGCTAGTGATTCTTGAGACTCGAAATATGCAGTATGCTAATGAGACCACCAGCACAGAGCCAATGAGTCTAGCAGGCCACACACATGCTGAGCACTACAGAAAAAGCAGCTTTTTTGCACATACTTCCTCTAAAATCACACCTACCATCTGGTGTAGTTACAGATATCAGAGAAGCAGGACAGAAAAAAGAATCATTACTCAATGTACATAGAAGCTAAAGATGCTTCAACAGTTTGTAAAGAAATAAAACAAACAGACCTTAAAACTGGTCTTTGGTTTAGATCAAGAATTAAGTGAATCATATAGTTAAGACAGAAAGTTCAGAAAGCTCTGATTATCTCAACTGCAACAGTGCAAGAGAGCTATCTGCAGTGATCTGCATGAAAATTATAAAAGAACAGAAAATTATGTGTCCAGTCACTCTGAGGAAGCAGACTATCATAGCTGAGATTACAGCAAGTTAATTCAGTCCTTTCAATCTAGAAATTAGTAGCAGGGTAATGCTGAATTGTCTCTAGTCTCCCCCATAAGAACAAGAGGAGATGCCACCACAGGTGAAACTTCAACAACAGTTATGTATGGAACAGGACAACTAAAGAAGCAGGCAGCAGCACACTCCAGCATTGAAAATACCCATGTTGACATCTGACAGCCTGGAATTATCCATTTAGTGTCAGCTATATTAGCTTGCTCACTAATTTTTGTAGAAAAGTCAATAATTATCTTATTGTCTATTAATAGTTTTTTTCTAGTCAGACTTACAGAAAAAAAAGTATATAAAGACACACTTCATTTATGGCATCATAATTCTTTAGTAACAGGTAGAGCTGTTCATATGAATCCTTGCTTATAAAGACATTTCCCTGATAGAGCCTGAAATCTGCAGCCTGAACTATTGATGATAACAAGATTTTTTTTTTTCCCCATTCTGGAAGTATGCTTCTTTTTTTTTTTTTTTTTTTTTTTTTTACTCAACAACCATGCCC
>VXBX01000442.1:0-123085 GCA_013400415.1 Scytalopus superciliaris
TGATGATGATGATGAATAGTAGCAAGATCCTACATAAATTCCAAAACAGAATAATTTGGTAGGATCTCACAACTGAAAATATTAATTTTTTTTCTGTAAAAAAACATTATGTACCACTTCATATTTTTATCATCTTGACATTATCAAACCCAAAGGAAAGACTAGCAGTTCCCTTCTTGTGCTTCCAGCATTGCTCTGCCTTAGATTTCCACTATGTTATGCCTAGATTTGCAAGTGTTCTTCAGGTGGCAGATAAAAAGATGCAAAGCATGCAGAGTCTGTTCTTCAGCATTTCTTTAGAGAGCAACATCAAAATGGGGAGTCACATACTTTCTAACGAACCACTGTGTTTTCAAGGTACGTTCATGTAGAATTAGCTCAGTCTCTTTAAAATAAAAAAGCTAATACTAAGGGGGAAACATTCCCCACTGTTTAATCCCCTCTAGCACTGCATCTGAAATCCAGCCAAATATCACATGTGTACAGTGCTCAGCATATAGAGAATGTATATGAAGTCAGTGAAACACAATTGCAGGGCTTCTTTTAAGAAAAAAAGGCCTGACCTTTTGACAGAGCAAACATTGCTTTCTCACCCAGATACATCAAACTGGCTTTATATTTCATCAAGCATTTTACTTGCATTTTCTTTTTCTCCTTTTTTTTTTATTTTAATCACTACTTAAAAATTTTTCCTGATCATCTAAAACCTGTGGGAATAATCTTAATGATCATAATCCTTCCCCTGCAACCCTCCTTCTGCTCCCTCCCTTTCTTTTTTTAGCATTCTGGCAGCCCTGATCAATGTTGATTCATTGAAGGGAACGGAATCTGCAAACTCTTCGGTAACACTAGACAAGCTGCTACTACAAGCAGCTGCAGTTGCAGTTCGCATCTCACTGGGGGTTTTTCAGAAAACCCACCCACAACACACAAGGGGAATTCTCCCGGACAAGCTGCAGGTGCTATGGATATTTTCATTTAATATTCATTCTTGCAATTCAGCACATTTGTAATCCATGTGGTAAACTGTTACTTACATTTCTCCCAACGGACCACAACCAGATGTCGAAAATAAGAAGTCCGGTGGAGATATCGCTTCTTCTCTTCTTCATTGTGTATTTCAATGGGCTTAAAACAAATCTGCTTTCTCAGGACAAAGGAATGTGCTTTTATATTTAAAGACACTTTTGTTGACGTTAAAAAATAATAAATATATCCAGAAATTACAGGCACCACGTAAAATATGACTTGCTTTAATTGAATGAGTATTTTTTGGTATTAGAGAAAACATGCTCTTTTTGTGATGCATATAGTGTTAACTAAAAGGCAAAAAAAAAGGATCACAGTAGAATATTACATTAATTCATAGACTATCTTCTGTATATGTCACAAAGTTGTCCCAGAAGACTTGATTTTCCCAGTGTCAGGAGATGGAAATTCCTGTAGCTGTTTGCTAATTTTTGTTTATTTGTACCGTTTCTATTACACTCATCACCATAGTGTTTATGTATTCTGAAAGGATGACAGACGTAGTAATGTTTTGAAAACAAAAAGATGTAATACTAGAGCTTTCTTCATTTAAGTATACAACACAGATTAGTTGGGGTTTTATGTTTGTTTGTTTGTTTAAAAGACAAAAGAAACCATAGTATTTTTATCTGATGCAGTTTTATAAGCAATCCCACGCACAATGACAGTAAAGTATCTGCTGTTCTCTTTGTTTTCCTATACTCTGCTCATTCTTACCACCTTTATGTTTCAGCAGTACTTGAAATAACATCAAAGCTTTCATTAACAACTCCTCCACAGTTAAGTAGGGGTGGGAGGATGATCACCTACAGCTTCCTGATTTATGTGTCTCCAAACTCATAAACAGTGACAGAACAGTAACATCAGATACAGGTAGGAAAATAGATGGTTCTTTCCTGGGACATCTTTAAATTTTGAAAAACCTTTTCTATTTTTCTCAGTGTTGAACCAATTATTTGTTTCAGTACTGAATATTTTCTAACCATCCTAGGAAAAAGCAGTGTTCCATATGGCTAAAGGATATATCATTTTATTGAAGGAGATAATTGTTGTCCTAGAAATCTTTCAACAAAAGTTCAATCTCATTGAACAAAGTCACACTCCTCCTGTCAGTTTTAAGTAATAGAGAGAACAACATCTTTACTGAATATTCCTGAGAAGACAATTTGAATGAATATAAAAAGCTGATTAACAAAGACACCACTGATGCATTTAATTGGTTTATTAGGGTGCCCAAAACTGGTTTCTTTTGCATCTGTCTCTCCAAAGTCAGGAATTCCAGCATAAGCTTAGGTCATGATTAGATTAGTGACCTCATCCCAGGCTCATATTGCAGACATTGGCCATGACCTTCACTTTCAGGGCACATGGGGTGAAATCCTAGCTATGCTGAAGCCAGAGGGACCCAGACTGGTTTTCTCCTCACATTCTCAAGTC
Source organism: Scytalopus superciliaris (assembly GCA_013400415.1). Lineage (NCBI taxonomy): Eukaryota > Metazoa > Chordata > Aves > Passeriformes > Rhinocryptidae > Scytalopus > Scytalopus superciliaris. The sequence continues at coordinate 2,467 of VXBX01000442.1, forward strand.
CTCCAGGCTTTGCAGCTGTGCTGTAAAAGGTGACATGGCTGCAGAATCCAAAGGCTCTTTCTACAAAGTAAAAATGTTCACATAGAAAAGATTTATTTATTTTTATTAGGAAAAAAAAAAAGTAAAACCAGAACAAGGAAAAAAAATAAAACACTTCTAAAAGATTGCTTGAAAATGCTTGGAAGAAAAAGATGGTTGCTTCAGAGAAGACGGTATGTAAGGACAATGGACCCACTGTGCAGGGTACCATGCATCTACCAAAGACATGCTAGAAATAATACAAGCATATATATGGTATATGCTTGTAATCCTACCTTGCCAGGGCTACTGTGACTCTTTCATGAGAATTACAGTGATTCATGTGTTGAGGTGGGAGAGATATGAAAAAGCTCAAGGGCCCAAAGCACTGCTTTTTCCATATGGGTTACCATTACTGAAACACCTGAGCTAAATAACCTATGTTAAGCTGCTGTTAAAAAAATTCAATAGCTCTCATTATAGCCCAGAATTTCTCATTTCCTACTTGTGGTGGGATGCTGGTTGCACCCTGGGTTGCTGTCTGGGGTGTGTAATGACAGTGGTTCAGGGCCCTTTAAAGGTATTCTCTTTTAACAATGCCAACAAGGTAGTGGCAGTAAAAAAGAGAGAGGGGAAAAAATCGAATGCATAACAATATTGGCGAATGAGAAGCATATGTGCTGACAAAGGAATGCGTTCTGCGGGGAGCTGCAGGGAGTTACTTAAATCCGGATGGTCTGTGGGCTTCAGAGTTGTGACAAGAAATAAGAAAGGCAAGTGGCAGGGTGACAAGAGACACCAACACAAAGTAACACAAAATACAGTTGATAAAATATGGGTATTTTTGCATGTGGTTATTACAAGAAGAACATTTTTACAGTATTTTCCAGAGAAGACAAATGTGAAAAGGCAATGGCAAAACAATGCCTAGACTCTGAACTCCACAGAGCTACGTAAGGGGATAAGTATTCAAAAGTGTTTAATTTACATTCCATTTTCAAAAATTATGTATAACAGTGAAGATGTTATCTACTACTATGTTTCAGTGCCCAAATCTGTTTTGAAAATGGAAATTCAGTGTCAGGTCACTTAAACTGTTTGAACACTTTATTATACCATCTGTGCCTTTAATTAAACCAAGTTTGTGATAATTCTACTAAGCATGTAAACACTAAATAGAACAGTAGAATAATTGTAATGGAAATAATAAAGGGTTATTTATTTCAGCAGTATAAGTCATAGCTGTGAAATGCAAGATTAATTGCATTCATACAGACTTCAGAGAGTAATTGATTTTTATCTTTTTCTAAATCATGGAATGGCCTTAAATAGACCATGCAACTGGTCAAGATGAGATATGAAGATGTTGCCTTAGATTCTCTCATTTTTGTGGTCATCAAAAATGAAAACTCAGAGCAAACATGGAAAGTAAAAAGTAAGAACCCAAGGTATTGTTTGTATGTACTATACACCTAGACCTGCTGGTTCTGAATACAGATTAACACACTGAGAAGCAGTTCACAGAAATAGTATTTGAAAGAAATCTGAAATCTAATTAAATATGCACTTTGATACTTTGCATTTTGTGTAAGGCAATATTAAATGCCAGCAGTTTCGTTAGCTCAGATAAAATTTTATGGAAAATTTATCAGTATCTTCACAGTTTATCTCTAGTCTACACTTTAAACTTTTCCTTTCTTGTTTCCTGTCTGTCCCACTTCTTTTTTCCTACTGTGCTTACAATGCAACTGCTTCCCAAAATTCACTTTTTTCATTCACAAACCCAGAGCAAACCCTTTAAAAAAAACAAGAAAACAAAACAAACAAACAAACAAAAAAAAAAACCAAAAAACAAACAAACAAACAAAAAACCCCCACCATTCAGATAACACTCAGATTTCTTCAGATCCTTGTTCCCTTTTATCCAAAGGATGTTCACCCCCTCTTAGTGAAATATTACAGTGATAACATCTGCTTGGCAGTCCTTGCTTTCAGTTATCACTATGAGACTTTGGACTGAAAAGTCTTCAGCCTGTTGATCTTTATTTTAATGATTTTTTTCTTTAAAAAAAAAAAAAGTTTTAAATCTTCTTGGTGAAGTTAATTATTTAGTCAGTCTAATAAATATATCTTGGGCATATTAGAGGAACTGCAAAATTTTCTCTCCTTGTAGAAATTCAGCAGGTACCCTAAAAGAAACTCCTTTTGATCTGCTGCACTTTCCTCCTTTTTAAGCTTCTTCTTCAATGCAAAATGCACCTTTAAAGCTGAAATTTCTGGAATTCTAATATGAGCAATGAAATTTCTCATTTCTTTTTCCATACACTATGCCAGTGACCTCTCCCATGACAGCATGTGAAAGCAAAAACTCCTTGATTTACATTAAAGACCTTCGCTTCTGTGGGAGTTCTGATCATGCTTTTCAGATTTCCCTTGCTTAGTAATGTTAGAAAGTAAGTGGTTCTAATTAAACTTAAATGTCAGTTCTTTGTATGCCCATAATGATGAAGGATTCAGACAAGTTCATAATGAATAAAATGTCAATATAGTTTTGAACTTGTATAAAAAAAAATCATTACTCAGTTTAGGTCCTACGAAATTCCCAACACATCTGGCAAAAAAGTTCTTAATTTTCAAACCTCTGTATACTCCAGAACATATATGGGTGTCCAAACCTACTGCAGTGAACTAGCACATGAATAGAGCCTTTGGAAAGTGAATGAATCACATCTGAGAGAGCTTGATTTCAAGGGTATGGAGAACTTCGCAAATGAAGCCAAAAGATATGATTCATATGAGATAAAGCATGGACTGCTTCTGCAAATGTTACCCTAATGGACACCTACTGTTGCTTATGAAGAGATTGGAGTCCAAGGAATAAAATCAGAAGCACTTTGTAACTAGGGAAACAGATTTTAAAGTACCAAGAGAACACGGACAGTGGGAAAAGGTTTCACAGCTCTCAACAAAAAGTCAAAATATGCTCCTTGGAACGTGTTAGTATATATTTTTTAGCTCCCATTTGGATGGTCTGGGAAAAACTCAGTCTCAAAATGCTGAGACATTCTTCATAATTGTCTGAAGCTGAGGGTGGCCTACAAAGTGTTTCAATTATCAAAGAAAATATACCAGCGCATTTCCCTTCAGCACACGTGGGTTTCAGTTCAACACAGCACTTGATTTGGTCTATGAGCTGTAAGTGGTTCCTTCACTAAGATCTCACTGGAAGAAAGGAAACCCAAGAAAAGAAGGTAGATGGTTTAGTCAATGTGTTACCCAACTGTTGTTAACTGCTGGCTATCTTACAATTTTTAATCAGACTGAAGGTTTATTGATATGGCTTCACATTTTTACAGTGATGTTGGAAATGGTCAAGTCCCACTGAGGATAGAAAAATATGTGGGAACTGCCTTTCTTTCTGCAACTTCATTTTCCTCTGTGCAAGTAAAGCTTTGAGGCACAAGGGAATAAGAAAACCTCTTAAACAGTTACTCTCTTTTTGTCTTAGAAGAAGGTGGAACAATACTCTGACTAAACAATGGATCGATTTTCCAGAGACAAAAAAAAAACCAACAAAACAACAACAAAAAAAAAAAAAAAAAAAAAAAAAAAAGAAAAAAAAAAAGGTAGTCTAGCGTTAAAAGCAAATGTTGTAATTAGAAAAAGAAAAAATGAGTGCACTTACAACAGCTATAACCATAGGTCCAAATAACATGATTTCACAAGCATTAGTTAAGGACATTAAATTAACCCGCATTCTTAAAAATGAAGGAGATTCCCGAGGATTAGGAAGTGGCAAATACAACTCCATTAGTTTAAAAAGGGTCAAGAGATTAAAGACCAAGAAACTTAGACCAGGGAGTTTAACATCTGTTGAAGGGAAATCTTGGAAACTTTAAACTATGCAGTAGGAAGAACACCTGGGAAAGTGGTTTTGTTAAGCACAAGCAGTGTGGAATCAAGCAGTTTGTGTTTAACTAACTATAAATGCCAGTAATAAATAGACCTGATCTGCTGGAGTTGCTTGAAGACAACACCCCTGTGATAAGAGAAAGGGAACTTACTGGCTGTGCATAGCAACATCCAGTGAGACACTAGAATGTATTAAAAAAAAAAAAAAAAAAAAAGATGAGGTAATAGGCCAAAAAGCATGCTGGATAGAAAGGATGTTTAAGAACACAAAAGAAAGGTTGGGATCTTTTTAAGTTAGAAAAGGGTTCCAACTGAAATAACTAAGAGGTCAGTTTGGATTCTCTATAATATGTAATATAGATGTAACATACCATCAGTGTAAAGCTATTAAAAGTAGTATTCAAGTAAATTTTGAGAATGTCAAATTGGGTTTATTTATGCATTGTACCATTATACCTTTACTGATTTCAAAATAGAAACTGATTTTGGGGAGGAATTCCAAATGTATCTTGCCATGGAGTTTTGCTTTTATGTTTTCCTTTCATCCATTCTGATTTTCTCCAACAAAAGCTTGTCTGAAACTAGACACTATAGTCTTTGGAATAAAAATAACTCCTATCTGTGTTTTTATATTGAATACAATAGGGTTTCAGTAAGAGCTGCGACCCTTAAATAAGAAGTCTACAAAGTAGTAATCAGAGATCACACACAGGATTTTTCTGAGTAGTTGGCAGTGTACAAAAACACTAGAGCTCTCAACTTGAAATCGAGGGGTGGCTTTGAGGAAGACTAAAACTGAGAGTGCCTGAGCTCCAATCCCAGCTCTGCTGCAGATGCCTTGTGCTGGTGAGTATGTTCTTCTACTGCCTCTGTTTTAGTTTTCCCTTCTGTTAAAGAGAGATAATAAACCCAGCAGGTTTTATGAGGTTAAAGGTGTAAAAGTTGTGAATTCCTGTAAAAACATATAATAGGAAGATATATAAAAATACAAAATATTCGTCTTCAGAAGGAAATGTGTGGCATATTAAGCACAGAAGGAGTTTTCATTTGGTGTGAATCAGAAAAAAGTACTTCACCTACTGTAGCTGGTCATAAACCTTTTGACAAGACTTGGGTATTTGACCTCTTTCTGCTGTGCCATCATCAAGTTTGTTACTTAAACAGTGATGTTAGCTAGGACTGGCCAAAAGAAAACATAGCACAGGTTTAACTCCCTCTGCTCCTTCTCAGAGAGGGACGTGGTATCCTAGGGAGGACCTCTGCAGTCAGGTGACACAGAATTAAGCTGTCACTAGGAATTCTTATGAGAAACCTTCCTGACTCAGTTATTTGACCAGCTGATCCCTGATGCACCAGTTTCTTTGGCAGATTTTAGTAAAAGTTCTGTCCCCCCACAGGAGAACATCTCAAGCTGTTCACCAGCCTGCCTCCAGCCTCTGTCTCCAGTGTGATGACTGGCACGTTGGGAAACAGGACTTGACAGAGTTCACCGACCCAAAGCACCCAACAGAGTGCAAGCCCAGATCTTCCAGCAGAAAATAGATGGGAGCTCTTTTCATATACTGTCGTGAAACCAAACAAGGATTTAAAAGAGTAATTAGACCAATTAGAAAGGAAATCTCAGCCTAAGACAAAAAAAGATCTGAAAAGCAGATTTCCTAAACAGATTCATTATGACTTCTAAGGAAGAAAGATACTTCTTTCAGTTGCTGTATGAAATGCTTCTCAAAGCACCTGTTTTCTGTGTTTATCTTTGAAGGAATACAGACTTCAAGTATTTTTTCATCATAGCTTTTTAACCTAAGTTTGTCTCCCTAAATGCAGGTGTTCCTGGTGTTGATTTAATCAGTGTTTTCCTGTATAATCCTTATGTTTTTTCCTTTGATCAACAGTGCAGAGGGCGCTAGTAGAGGGACCACAAGATATCCAAATTGGTTATTTTCCCCTAAGTATTAATTTTCATTCACCATGCTGATCTGTGTTTGCTATTTATTGACCTACACAGCTGATGTTTTTTTGAGCACAACATGGTTCTTGTGGGTTAGCTGTTTTTTTTTAACATTGTGTGTTCATCTCTATTTCATAAACCAAAACTATAGTATTTGCTGAAAACAAAAGCCTTGTTTTCATTGCTGCCCTGCCCACAGAACCAGACACAAATTAACATATCTCCATTGACTTCAGCTGGCTGTACTGATTTTAAACAATTGAAAATATGGGCTGTGATATATTGGAGTAAATTAGCTTCCTGTACTCTGATCCACATCCATCCCACTTTACTTTCTGTAACTGAGGCACATTCATTGGGAGCACACTCACATCATCTCTGATCTGTTAATAGAAAAGTAGCTACTCTAGTAATATGAAAGACAGATGCATTGCCAGGGATCTTAGCTGTAATTTTTTTTTTCTCTGGATATGTCAGCTTAGGGTGATTAGGTTATCATCTTGTATAGCTCAGATCAGCACCTTAAACTGTGTGATGAATCTGAGCTTTAGACCTTTCATCCAAGGTCCCTGAGAGAAAATGGAATTCAGCTTGAGCTTTAGGCACTTCAATGTAGATGTGTAAAGAGAAGTGTCAGAAGCCAGGAGGAAAGGGCATATGAACAACAGAAAAAAAGAAACAGAAGAAAAAGAAGAAGGCTTCGAGGAACTGCAGGAACAGACATACATCACCTTTAAATAACAGACTGTTCCTACCTGAGGGGTTGTGGGTGTAGTTCCTATTTGTTGTTAAGAGATATTAGAAGTTATATGTTGTTAAAGGTTGTATTCTCCCTCAAGTTTAAAAAAATCCACATGTTCTGTACTCCCTGTCACTTCCCCGTTAAATCCCCTGTTCCTATTGGTCCCCTGTCGCTGCATTGCAGAACTCCCTTACTTGTAAGTTACATCTATACCTATCCCCCTACCTTAAGCCGATCCATCCCCTTTTTATCCCTGTGTGTCCCTTGTTAGCATACCCCTCCCATGTTCCGCCCCTTTTTCCAGCACCTTCTCCCCAGACCCTATAAAAGCCAGCGCAACACTGTTCTAAGGGGGTTTTTGCCTTACTCAATAAAACCTTTCAACCCTCAAACTTCTCCCTGAATGCTTTTTCTGACCGGGCTGCATCAGAAAAGGATGCAAGGAATGCTCCGTCACAATGGGGATGGTCTGCACTGAAAATTACTCTTAGGAGGAAGAAAGTGCAACTTATTTTTCTCAATACACAGAGAATTTTTATTTTTTTTTAGTGTGTCAAGAGCTGGCTGAATTTCCTATATTCTCCACAGAACACAAAAATTGAAAACCTAACTCTTCAGAAAAAAAATGTTCTTGTGCTTTCAGAAAAACAAAACAACAAAACCCCCCAAAAACAAAACACCTAGTTTTGCAAGCTTCTGCTTTTGACTGAAAGTTCAGGTTCCGTATCTCCCAACTAGTACAGCGGTATCCAGCCTCAGTAAGAGGAGGTGACTCATGATGGGGTCCTGCAGGAAGTACTCCTTTGAGCTGTGGCATTACAGAACTTCAGGAAAACAAAACAAAACAAAAATCTGAGTAGAATACTGTGATCCTCTCAAACAGGTTTTCGAGAAATTCTTGATCAAAATGAAACAGAAAAATCCCAAAACACCGTATACAGGCAAGCACTTCACCACTAACAAAAATAACTAATCCAAAACAAAAAGTAATTTAGACAGGTTTTTTTGTCATCTTCTGGATAAAATCCAATAAAAATCAAATAATCATGATTAAAGTGTATATTTTTGAGAAATAAACATTAGTAAGCCAAAAAGAGCTTGATTCTGTTCACATTTTTCATGTTTACCTGAGTGATAAGCCCTCTAAAATAACATTATTTCTACTTTACAGTGGTATCAGAGCTGAAGCACTGCAGGCTGAATTTTGGTCTTGTGACACCTCCCTGCATACTCAAACCACCACCCCCCCCTCCCTAAATTTTACCAACCTAATGAAAGATTTCATTTTTGTAGCAGCTGAATTTGATCTGGGTCAGGCACAGCAGTCAAATAGTAACTGTGGAGGATGAAAATGATGAGCATCACACCAAGGTAAGCTTCTTCCTTCCTTCTGCACCATATTTTTCTAGATGGAGTATTTGTAAAAGGTTCTTTACTTTACAAAAAGATTACACTGCAGCAGAACATCGCTACCAATTTTTTTTGCGTGTTTCAAAAACATGAGGTTTCTTCATCAAAACTCCTAGTGAAAATCTGACCTGACATTTAAAGTTATGTATAGGCTGTGAGAATTACTGGGAAGCAAGAACAGCTGAGCCAGGAAACGGCTAGAAGACCCAGGAACTCTGGTTTCCATGTTCATATGGAAGATAACACCTACTAACCTTTCCAGACTGCAGTGCTTTAAGAGACAGAAACTAATTAGGACTCTGAGTGGAAAACTTTACACGTTTTTGCATTAAAGCAAGCTGTCAAACAATATCCATGAAGCTGTTTAGCTTCTTGTAGCTCAGTGTTTTTTAGGAACAACCAATGGGAAAAGATCAGAGGTTTGAAGGCTAGGCTACTAAATTTCCTGAAGACTTTACAACAAATATCTAATGAAATAATACCACCAAATAAGCATTAGCTTACCGATCAGCATTTTGTTACATAACCAAATAATGAAAATTTGATAAGACATGATGTTTTCTTAAGCGACAAAAACCCACCTTAATTTGCATTCCAGATGGCAAAATTGGGTAAAATGGGCAATGAAATATTAGAAAGCCTTGCTTGCTTTTCCAAGACTGGGTTAGGTTAAAAAAAAAATGGGGCTCAAGTCAGAAGTATACCACCAGAATTAATGTTTCTCAGATCTGGCAAGCCAATAAGCAGACATTCAGTGTATAAGTAACAGCCAGACATTTTATTAGGGTTTCTCCAAATTCTTCACTTTTCAGGAATCTTAAACTGAGATTTGTTTTTTAGGTGCTTGTGAAAATAAAATATTATTCCTGAGCATATCTGAGGGGGTGGTTAAGAGAATTTTAATTATAACTAAGACTAAAGTTTTTTCTACTAAACAACCCTCTTATCCCCACCAAAGGATATAAATCAGAGGAGAATTAGGAGAATTAGCATTCATGATGCTCAAGAAAAAAAATTGTTTGCAGGAAAGGGAACTAACTGACATGCTTAAAGACTGGGGAATCATTAGCTGTCTGAACAAAGTCTGTTGTGAACTGTTCCAGACAGCACTTATTCCATGGTATTTCCATATGGTTACAGGGAAAACAGAATTGCATGACAGTGAGACACTTGACCTAAAACACATGGCAAACCTAGGACATGGCAATTACAGTTCATCATGGACAAATAGGTTTGTTTTGCATGGAGCAGGAGCACAGCAACAAAGAACTGCTGCTGTGAGACAGTAGGGCAATGAAGACCATGCCTTCACTTGCTGCCTGCCACAGTTAAGACAATGCAGCCTTTTACTCTAAAGCTTTTATGCAAGACTCCAAGTAAGGCCAAACAAACTAGACCCATAGATTAGAATAAAAACATCTCCCTTTGGCAAGCAGCAAGCCAGTGTGTGGAAGGTAGGCTGGGTATCCAGCTGTCTCCACACTCATCCAATTCATCCATGAGCATGGGTTATAGCACCACATAGGCATGTAAATTCAGATCATATGAACAGAACTATCTCCTTGCTAGACAAGAAAATTCAGGCTGGTAAATATACGACAGCTCCATTCCTGTTTTGACAGTTCTGTGGGTCCAGCAATAAATTCTGGGCTGATTTTTATTTGATCCTCTCATTGTTTCACGATAAATTTGTGCCAGCCCTGATTCTCAAAGTACGGATTATATGCTTCCCTTTCACATCATGAGACATTAAATTCCACATATATCACACGTTTATAGCAGATGTTCCTAAACAGACAAACCAGGTGCTAAACATATTTTATTCTGATGGGTAATTTTTGAAATTATTGCAATCAATGAGCTAATAATGCTGGTGGTAATGATGAAGTCAAGTTATTATTACCCATTACATTTAATCATTGACAGCAAGTTAATTGGACCTAATTGGAGAAATCATCATAAATAACGTGGAGCAGATGGCAGATGTTTGTTTTTGCACTTCCAAATCTATCTCACAGAGTTATAGATAAAGTTTGGATGAACCAGTGAAAAAGGGCAGAGAGTGTGTATATTCCCCTATAAAGCTATAGTTCACATTGGCAAAGTTGCAAGTCTAACAGGCACAGAGAGCTTTGACAAGGTTGGACAGCTAAACAAAACTTTTTAGCTGTTAACAACATCTCTTAGTTTTTTTTATACTCTGGTCACAATCCCGAGTGCTCTCTTAGTTGCAGCAATGAGATTGGAGGGCGATGGAGGCAAAAGGGTACAAATTAAAAAGGAAGCAGGAAAGGGAAAACTGATCTGCTTAAACAGATGTGTTTAAAATACAAACTTTTGCATCTGCCCTTATCACTGGAGACTCCCTTTGGGGAGAAATAGGTGCTTCCGGGGTGTGACCGAGGCGAGAATAGCGAGCCAAACTGTTCCTCCCTACCAAGTATAAATGGTGTCAGATGGAAATGTCAACACACAGATGTCTAAGTGAGAGGATCCCACCCAATTTGTACACAAATTGAGCCAAAGGTTAGGGAATGGATGAACAAATTACACTTCTCTTACAGCAGCATGTCCACGCAAAACAAGAAGCAGTGACTGCAGGAATGGGAGCAGTGCTGATGCTTTAACCACCAGGATTTGTAACATTGTCGTTTCAGCATAGGTCAGGAGCCCAAGCTTGCGCTGGCTTTTTCTACTGAATCAAAAACTTTCAAGACACTGAAGCTCAGTCTAGATTAACAGCAGGCCAGTACCAATTAAGACCGTCCTGGATGGTGCCCTTGCACGGCTTCAGCACGAGACAAAACTCTTCCCACTAATTAGCTGGAGTTAGCTACCCAGTGCTTGAGTCTAGGAAAGTTTAGAAATATAGAAGCAACCAGAGCATCACAGTTGGCTTTCAGGTCAGAAGAGAGTCTCTCCTGCTTTTCCTTGTTTAGATTCAACAACACCATTCATAAACTCTTGTGATTTTTTTTCTGAAGTCCATAGCTATCATTGGTATTTTACCCCTTAGTCTAAGGAAAAAAATAAACACATAAAAAAGGGATATGACATCTTGGGATACCTCATGACTTATTATTGAGATATGCCAGGAATGTATCCTTTTGTCCCTGCTTAGTCCTATCTACATGTATTTCAGATTTTCCTCCTGTCTAATAACTATTTGCCCATTGTCTGATTTAAATGGGAAGTGTCTCACCTACTTCTTTATACTACGTACAAACTGCAAGGAAAGGAGAACTAGAACATGCAGGGCTGCACTTTGGGACAATGGTGGTGTAAATCTGGAACACTTTTCCATTTCTTACATCAGTGTTTTCACTCATTTCCATGTGCTCCCACACTGTTAGGAGAATACTTGACAGCAGCCTAGTAATAATCTTCTCTCAGATGTAATTCATGATTAGTGCACAGATCACCTTCTCACTGAAGAAGGGAAGAAGTTATGCAGAGCCTATTGCCTGGCTTTCCCCCTGTGCTTCTACAATGTACAACCTGTAATCTGCTACTTTAAAAGTGCCTTCCTCTTTTGGAAGTCTGAAACAAATAAGTGAATTAGAACTGCTAAATCCCAAAGGATGTGCCTCATCACAGCAAGCAGGTTTCATACCTGGAAAACAGGGAACAGTGAACAGTGTGGCACCAGCCCTGGGTTCTGCTCTGGTTTCTTGGTTTGCCAGTTCTTGTAGCAGATGGTTTTGAGAAAAACTGACTACAGTCAGAGTTTACTCCTAATTCCCTACAGACAGAGGGTTTATATAATGGTTTAATATTCAACAACTAAACCACAGTTAGGAAGTGAGGTATTCTGAGGTCCATTGAACATTGCAGATTTTTTACTGACTCAGTCCAAGGTTATTTCACAAATTAAACCAAGGCTTTAAAATACCATAAAAATGGTATTCCAACCACCCACAAAAAATGTAATTTTAAATGATTTAGCTGATAGACAATAAAAAGATTTTTAAATGTTCTGGTTTTAAGTTCTCCTATTTTCCTACAAATATTTCTAAATTATTTGTCTACCTGTACAATATTGTCGTAATGTTGTTTCTCTCCATTTCTTCAATGTAAATGTCCATTCATTATCTTGTATAAAATCTTCAAGTGCAATCTAAACAGTAGTTTATTCATTCATCTTTACTCATACATTCACACTTCAAAAGTTCCCATACAGAAAAAATTTCAAGAAAAATCTAAATCTTGATCTCAGTTTAAATGTGCAAACTTACAGCTTTCCAATGCCCATTTCAATTGAAAATGTTATTGAAAGACCGTCTTTATCTCTGATACTACATCATAAAGAATACCATGAACAAAGATGTGAATGGAGGGCAGCATTAACTTCTCTCTGGTTGTTTTCAGCATTTTTTTTTTCTCTCTATCCTTTTTCCTTGTTTGTCTGGGTTTTTTAGTGCAATTTAAATTCTAAAATGCAGTACTAACATGAAAATACTGATCTCCAACTATTTAAAAGTTAAGCATTTTGTGTAAACTAAAAACCTATGTTGCCTCAGAAGTCAATGGAAAACCCCTTTTTTTTTTTTTTCCATTTCTATTCCAGGTGTTTTGAGAAGGTGATTTATTTTATTTCGGTTCAAAACTTTCTGAAATTTAATTGAAAATCAGTGTGCAGGCTCTTATATATACTTGATACAAGGGGCTTTTTTTCCTTTTTATTTGTCTTCTATCACAAACTTTCAAGGTGTGTGAAGTTACATGTCCTTGGACATAGTGATTTTTCAACAGTCATTGCAGAAGAAATCCTGATGCCTATACTAGAGTTGATAACTAAATTTGGGTTATTTACCCACTTTAAATTCTGCAAGCTGAACTTTGAATTTCTAAGTCTTTCCAATAACAGAAAGCTAATGATGCTGAACTAGCAGCTCCACAAATATTGTATCCTAGGTGGAAGTCATTCACCCTTCAGGAAATGTAAGTTAGATGCCAGGGTGATTCAGCTTGCTGATATGCAAGTTAGATATATATTGTTTTCAGTAAAATAAGAAAGCACTCAAATTTCTGATGTTCCCTCACTGAATTAATTAATGAACTTAATCAAAATGTTTTGGAGATTCTAATATTTGCAAGTCAGTTTTTCTGCCAAAACATAAATCTCCAGCAGGAGTGCCCTCTCTATATGTAATACTAAATAATTCTACTGATCAAAAGTTCACCAGCTCACAGTGGGTCAGCCTAACAGTGATGAAGTACAGTTGCCTAGGACAGACTGTAAGAACAGAGCTGGCTGGCACACCATGGTAATTTCCCTCTTGCTCTCTCAAGGCCTCCAGTCATTGCAGCTCAAAGTGCTCCAGCATGTCCATAAAAGTTGGTGGGCATTTAGAAGTTAAATGCAAAACTGATGAGCTTTACTCTACTTCAGTACTTGTCTGAGAACCCAAAGCTCACCAGGATGAACCTGGTCTACCTCTGTTCTGTTTCACACAGATTAGTGGTCCCCAAGGGGTAGTACCTTCTCACTGAGAAGACACAAACACAAAGCAGCTGATGCGTAAAGAAAGCCTCAGTAGATAAACTCTGTCATAACTATGTTCCCTGAACTGCATTGTGAGTGGGCAATAGCAGCAATCTGTGAAAATAAAAACAGCTGAACCAAACACAGCAAGAAACGCTGCCAATTAGCTCAAACTAAGGGCAGTTATGAAACACAGGGAAACTCTTGCACGGAAGGAAAGGCAAGTAGCTGCTGCATAGCAATAAACTCTGATCAGAACCTATTTACAGTGATCAGATAATACAGAAAAAAAAAAAAAAAAGGTACTTTTATCTACTTTTCAGTCATCTTAGACTTCTGAAATCTTTGCTTTCATTACTTGCAAAGTGGAGGACTTGGGCTAAACCTGAGTAGGATTACCTAAGGCGGAACTTTCAATAGTGTCTCAGCTACACTTGCAGACCTTTATACATTACCCTTTATAAGAGGAACGAGAAGTGGAAAGCTTTTATCACCTGCCAATTTAATATTTTCGTAAGAAAAGCTAAAGTTCTGTTAATGGACAGCTGGTTAAAGTACTATTATAAGTCAATATTAAAGAAAGAAATTCTAAGACTGAAAGAGGCTTTGGAAGCAAAAGCAGCTGGGAATCCTAGACTAATAGAAATCAGATACGGAAAAGATCTATTAAGTCATCCAATCAATGCTCCAGTTAATATAAAATCATTTCCAACACCAGATTTCCTAGTGCTCTGTCCAGCCTGGATTTAAATATCACGAGCAATCGGGTTTCTGACACTTCTCCATATTTCTGTGGATCACTCTGCCAGGAATTTTTCCCCCTGATATTCTGCCTATATTTACCTTTTCACACTAGTCAATGTATGTTAACATTCCTAAAGTAATTCCCTTCCTCTTTTTTATTGTCAATTATTTTTACAAGATTTTCACTAGTTTTAATTAGCCAACCTGATTTATACTTTCCATTTTAATGTTCTAAGAAGAAAAATTTTAAAATTACAAGAGTTAATTACTTTTCAATTTTGGTCTATTGGATCAAATGGAGATTCTAAAGTCACAGCTACTCTGGTATGGTTTGAAGCCACTTAATCTCCAAAATGCTTGGGAAGTGGTTTGTTAGCTGGATGTATATATTGAAAGTGAAAGAGACTTTATATTTTAGTGTCATCAGCCAAGTACCCTTCTTCACTCACTTCTTTCCTTGCCTAGGGCTTTCCCTGACAATTCTGGAGACATAAATTCATACAGAGCTTAAGCTTTGCTACTGCTTATTAGCATTTTTGCATCAAGATATGTTCATTTATAGGTGAGTTTGAGTTTTCCTGGGAGAACTAACATTTGCACATCTTTGCTTGAGGAGTCTTTAGGAAGCTTCCTTGGCCACTTGTTGCTCCATTTTGTTATTTTTCTCTCATAGTAAGCCTGTTGTATTATCATCATCATGCGTTTCATCTTTCTACAAGTCGTGTTCTGGAGAAAGGTGCCAGTGGGAAGCGTTTTTCAGCTTGGGGAGTTTGATGACCCCAAGGACTCTGTCATACAGATCTAACTACAGCATCACATCAAAATTTTGAAAAAGGCAAAAAGGCATAGGTTAAAACCTACAGCCCTTGGAACTTTTGTTATTCAAAAGTGCTTAGTACATTGTTATTCTTGCTCTTCATAGTACTGAAAAGCAGTGGCTTTCTCTTATAGGGCTGAAGGTGGGCCATGCTTTATACTTTTGATCTTAAGGGTCCAAACAGTGACACCACTTATGCCATGTTGAAGTCTTGAAAATTAAGTTCTTGCAAGCGCAGTAACCACGTCTGATGAAGAAAGACTTGGCTCAGCATTTAGTAAGAAAGGATGGCTAAGTTTAACAACAGAAAAAAAAAAAAAAAAAGGCATAACAAGGTCAAATGACTCAAATACAATGTGAAAGTTGTTTTTAAATAATGAGGATAACTAAACATTAGATAAGGACAATTAAATGTTGGAGCAGCTTACCTAAGGATATGACAGGCTCTTTAAAGCTGTAAACAAATTTGAGTCAGTTTCTAAAAATATAAATTAATGCTTATATAGAAAATACTGGCTTGAGGCAAAGGCTACTGGGTTATTAACAGCTCTAGTTTGTTATGCTATGTTGTGATAATGGTCATGTCTCAGAATCTGTGTGCTAATTTTATTGCAATGGAGGTTCATATTTTCTTCTGAATCTGTATTAAATATTCCTTACCAAAAAAATGAAAAAGAGAGAAACCCCCTCTTCTTCACAATTCCACTTCACTCTTGTAATTAATCCATGATTATTAAAGGTGTACAGATCTTGTAAATCTGCCCATATAGTTGCTAACTTTACCTTGACTTTTGATCAGAAATTCCTGATTAATTAATCTAATTCCACCTGGTTAGTTTATGGCTAAATTGTACAGTTTGCCTTAATGAGCAGACTTTTTAGCCTGGTGGTAGATTACCATTTGAAATAAATGGCCAGGTGAAGGACACAGGAAAGCTGTGTTCAAAGCTCCATACATCTTAGGATACAACAGTGTAACATTTCACAAAAAAACCAACACTAGTACTTTCTCTCAGGTAGGAGAAAAAAAATAAATCTCTGTTTTAATACTGTATGTCACAATGTAACAAAATAATTATTTCTTTGTATGTCAGGGTGGGAAAATGTATGTTATATTTCAGAAAAAGTGAATATTGATCACCATATACAGAATGAATTTAACAGAACTACAAGGATTCTAAAGTAACCCGGGATCATTTTACAGGCTTTTGAGACAGCTTATTGGCTCCTGACAGACTCTTTATGTTTAGGAACACTGTTTTCAGTCTAAAAGGTGAGGCAGTATCAGGTTAATATTCCAAATTATTAGAAAAGACTGGCTTCCTGATACAGCCTTAAATTATTAGTATTGAAATAAAGGCATTAACACAGTTTATTGACCAGAAAAAAGAGTTTTGGTTAAGAAACAAAATGGTGAGTCAGGAGGTTCAATTTCATTTCTTGCCTCTGGTAGAGATTCCCTGCGTGGATTTGACTGGTTATGAATGTGTTCATATACTGAAGCACATATTCAGTTTGCCCAATTTAGATGTTGTATAGTATTAAATTGTAAGGGTAGGGTATTTTTCCTAAGTCTTTAAAAATCTCTTTCAGAGGACCTGCCTTAAACACTTGAAAAAGGAATTTAGGTATCTAATTTTGCTGCTATGAGAGCCAGGCACCTTCTGTTTGGTGATTACCCTGCTTAGACTAAATACCTAGAATACATCTTGTAAAGTCAACTTCTGGTGGTACCAGACTTACAATATCATTGGAGAGAAATTCAAACTACTAACAGTTCATTACCACTTCTTTCTAAACTTTCTTTAAATCAATCCATTTTAGGATGGTCTCCATTTCAGGTTGCACTAGTTCCTTAGGCATCAACATTAAAACTTCAGTTTGTAATAAAATATAGACTAGTAAGGGGAGAGATAGAGTTTCCAGTGGGCAGAAAGAGAAAATCTTGTGACAAGGTGTAGTAAAACCAATAGCAAAAGCATTCAGTTTCAGTATCACAAAGTAGAATAGGAGCAAATTCATGCTAGTTGGTTTGAATGATGCATATGTGGTTCAGAAATGTGAAGGTAAACTTCTAGAATCAAATGCCAGAGCTGTTCCAAAAGTATCTCCATAAACACTCTCACTGTGAGCATTTCATAGCAGATGTACTCCATATATCATGAGATATTTTCATTGTCTGTCCACTAGTGCAACTTATACTAGTCTGTACATTCTATACATCTATAAGAAACCACCTTAATTCACAGTTCAACAAAATTCCTAGGAATTCTGAATGCAGACAGATAACATAACAACAAAGCTTGGGATTTTCTTGAGTGCCATTTTCCATGATTTTAAATAGACAAGAACAAATACATGTTAATACTACAGTTACAACTACTAATATCAAGTCTACATGTGAGTGTCTAAATTTTCCAAACTTGTCTGATCACTTCTTTTTTTTTTTTTTTATTTAGCTACAGCAGTAAAGAAAATGACTTGTCATCAAGATACATTCATTTAAATATGCAAAACTACTCACCCACATAGGTGATGGTAGAAAATTACCTTTAGGTGTCTAAACTGTAGGCACCCTGTCTAAACTAGTTACCCAGGTTTAGTTTACATTCAGTGTAGAGTCAGTGATGTTACCAAGAAGGGACTAATATTATAGTAAAAAAAATTTTCAAAGATAACTGATTTTACTTTCTCCTTAGGAGTGTTTTTGTTTCCACTGACTATGGAGAAATGCTAGCCAGGACTGACATTAGATGTATTACAGCTGACATTAGGTCAGATGAATCCCACCTGGCTGCTGGTTTTGCCTCTTAATTCTCATGTATTTAGGAACTTAGTTATCTTATTAGTTATAATCACAAAACCATGATTAAAGCCAATAAAATATGAGCAAAAACAATTGATTGAACAGTGCAATTCCAGAGGAACACTTGACTCTAGGCAACAGTAGGACTGGAAAAATTTATCCTCCTATATCATCTCCTGCTTCAAGGAATACATGTCATTCACATTTCCTCTTCTCTGAGTACTCAGCTGCAGCTTGTTGCTGCTAATGACAGCAAATTAACTATTTTCACATGATAGAAGTAGAAGTAGGTGGAGGTACCTACACATTCTCATCTCATCATTTGATATTTCTACAGTGAGTCTCACATTGGTGAAGCTGGGCTGAGTGTCTGGTTTTGGATGGGGGTTGCTTTAGAACAGAATAATTTAAGTTGTCTTGTTTCAGATTGTGCTTTGCAGACCGCATGTTTCCCTTGGACTCTCCATTCAGCTGAGAGCCTTACAGGCCAGTTGTAACATGAAAAAAGCTATGCCTGTCCATAAATCATATGTACTCTTCCTCATCAAATAAGATGCCTTGGACTGTGAAAATTTCTCTTTTGCCAATTTATTTTTCAGCTTATTTATGGCACTTGCACTAAGTGTATGATCTCCAAATATCTGGAAAAGAAGTCATGTACTTTTGCCTTGAACTCACAAATGTCAGTCCCTGTTCTTTGGAGGGTGTGAGTGATTATTAATGTTCTCTGATGCTGGCTTTCTTAACAGAACTCACACTGGAGAAAAATCACAACACAAATGTCTTTGTTTTCTAGCATCTGGCTCCAAAACAATGGTCTTTGACAAATACTAGCAATGCCCAAATACCCAGTCTTGCTCATTGGAAAATTATAAGCATGACATTTCTCTAGTAAAATGCACTTATCACTCAAGGTAACTTTTCTGTTTGATTCTATGAAGTTATTCATTAAAAATTAAAATCTTTACATACCAATGACTTTCTATGGAGTTCTTCAGTAATCATAAGCACCCTGGGAATCAGTTCCTGTTCCTCACAGAGTGCACTTGAAGATATTAATCTCCAGGTTTCATGCACTGGCCATGTTCAGAATACACTAGTATGTGCAGGGATCAGGGCTTCACTGGACATGTGATCTATCCCTCTTTGTCTCAGGTCTTGCCATACATTGAAGTCCTAGTTACTTCTCCAGCACACATAAGTAAGCATAAAAATAAGTGAAAAGTTTAAATTCCCCTAATCTGTGTCTTTTTTGTATACAGAAACTAAAATATGGCAAACTTTATTAATTGACATGTAATGATTTCAGATTATCATCACTGTAATGGTATTTTTACCAGAAGCAGCACTTCAGAGCCTCACAAGTATCATAGTTATCCTCCAGAAACTTCAGAAAGGATTGCCCTGTTTTTTTACTATAGTTCAACTCAGCGTTCATTCTGCAGTGTTTCTGCTGGGTGTGCTTTCACTTAAATGTTGGAGGAAATTATGAAACTTTTCACATGCTGTGATTTTTCTGGGAGTCTGTATATTACTTTTGAAATAGGCATGAATGTTATACATTTATAATGTGTCCCAAGAAGTCTACCATCTCTGAGCCAGCAGACTTCTCTCTCTGCTACTGCTGTTTAGACTCACTACCTAAAAATTGGCTGTTAATTGTTTCTTCTGGGTGAATTTTGTTGTTCATTGTTATTGTTTGCAAATCTGTTCAGTTCTGTGCAAGAAAAGAATGAAGGCAGTCCAGTCTCCAGAAAACTTTTCTCTAGGATATGGATAGAGAAACAAGGGATTCAGAACTGCTCAGCATTAGGTAGGTCATGGAACCAGCTACCTCTGCTCACTTTCTTATCTTCACTGAGACCCTCAAGAGTTAGACACCAAAGCTACATGCCTAAGCTGGAGCCTACCCATATGTCTGAAAAGATGCAGTGGAAGATCTTTTTTGACTCTTAGTTTGGGCTTTGAATATGTTTCTTTCTTCTTCTGTTTTTATTACTTTTTTTGCTTTTATTACCTTCAAATACAGATTTAAATCAAGAGAGAATTAAGGCCACATGTTAGAATATTATTCACAGGCTTTGCTGCGATGTTCTGTGTTAGTATTGTCATTTTGCTCTGGCATTATTTCTGTACAATAATAATAGCAATTTTGTGGAACCAGAATTATCCTGAAAGTGTGATATTTACTGTTATCTTCCCCATGTCTGAGCACAGAATTTAATTTGCTATGAAACATGTGTGGTATTTTTGAAGGGAAAATACTTGATCACTGAACAGCCTTAGAAGGATGCCATCATGGGTAGATGAAATGTATCCTGAAATTGGAATCAGCAGATTTCATTATTTCACTGGCATGTACTTTTTCTCATTAGCAAATATGCCTGCACCAGAATAGAATTGTTATATACCTTCTGAGTATGATAATTTGGTCTACCTTTCTGCTTAAGCTCTAGACTTGAAATCCTTCTTAATGAACTCAAGCCAAAAAGGTTTTTATCATCTTAATTAACAGAAATTAATACAAAAGTGAGTGCTCAAGCATCTTTTTTTTTTTTCTTCCTGGCCTCTCAATGTTAAAAAAATCACAATACTTGTCAGTATATTAGAATACTGGTGTCAGAGAAAATCAGAATAATTAAAAAATACCCTTAGTTCAAGCTATCTAATTTTTAGATTTTTTTTTTGGTATGGCCAGTTTGTTGAGAAAATCAACATGCAACTGCTCCTCTCAGATTAATGCAGTTTTAAGTGACAGAATAAAAGAAATAGAATATATATATATATACTATTAACATAGACTAGCTGTAACTTCACTGAATTTCGTCAATATCTATTCAAACACATGTTCAGCTAGGTCATGTTGGAAATATCTTTTAAACTAAAAGAAGCACTAAAATTATTACCTTGACACTGCAGGTAAGTCTAAAGTTTGGGGTTTTTTTTATTCCCGAGCTACCTTGAAGGTTATGGAGGATCAGAGAAATTAAAATGACACCTCTCATTTTATTTTAAAAAGTAATATTAATGTATTTTCCCCTGGCTGATAGGTGTTTGTGGTTAACAGAAACATTGGAAAAGAAGATTAAAATAGGGAAGGGAGAATGGAAACTAAAATTTGTAACTGAAATCTCTTTAATGATCACAGGCTGTTTCCATCTGACTGGCTGTAGTCTTATTGAAACCAAAAAAAACCCCAAAACAAAAAAAAACCAACCAAAACCAAAAACCCCTCATCCTCTCCAAAACACAAAATGTCTTCTATTTCAGTGAAATCCTCAAAGCAGTTTGAGGGCAATGTGAAAGTAGGCTTGAAGTTCAGGCCTCTTCCTTTCATCAGTGTCTTTACCCGTGATTTGTAGCCATGGGGTACATTACAGCTCAGTATCAGATAAGACCCTGTATTCTGGCACAGCAGGCAATGAAAGGCCACGAGCACTGCTTTCTATGATCTGAAACTCCCCAGCAATCTGGTCAAAAGATGGCTTCACTACTGAGACTTCTGTTGTGCTGCAATGGGACTCATGGAGCTCATGCCTGGACTTTATCTGTAGGCTGGAGTTGGCAGAAGGATAGGCTTGGTTGGCATATCTGCAGTACAATGTCTGGTTTAGTGTTAGGGGGAATTAATACCACATGCAGAATATCCATACTTTCACAAAACATGCAGAGGACAGGCAGTCAAAACCTCGGATTTAATTCCTGTTCAGTACTAACATGGCTACTGCTATTAGTCCCTTTTTAAAAGCCATTGAAATGTTTGTGGAAAGAATATGTGTGGTAACAAACTATGGGTTCGTTTTATTTTGCATGAGGTCACCACTTTAAGTTTACTGTAGGTCTAAAGTATTTCACCCAGGTTTGAACCTCAGGTCTACAGCAATTACAGTGTTAGAGTTCATCTGACTTCTCCCAAAAGTCTCAGTGAGCTATTTTATTATTTTCCTGATGAAATTGTGGAAATGTCATTGTATTGCTACTGCTGGTCTACTGCTCATGTATTTCACTTGGGGGTACTGAAAAGCTCACAGCACACATCCAAGCAAAGGACAAACCATGAAAATTAACCTTGTGTTGCCTGTTCAGAGAAAACATGGTTTAAATGGTTGGCCTTGGTGTGTCTCAAAGGATCTGTGAAATGGATTTGGAGCCAACCTTGTCCATCAGCTAATCTATGTGTGAGAGCTAAATAAAGGAACCTTGGGGAAAGGTGAAAAAAGAGTAGGTAATTAAATATTAGAAAAAGGGGAAAATAAAAATTTGATTTATACTATTTTTAATGGGTTCTTTTAATTGAGTTGACAAATATTTCATGAGGCAGAGGTTAAGTAAACAAACTCTAGTCAAAACTATACAGAATAACTTAATAAAATGTTGCATGAAGCAGAGAATTCCATGACTATTCAGTACACGGGGTATTCCCTCTCTTTTAGTTAGAGAGCATTTATTACCCACTAATTGTGTCTTGATACTCAAGCAAGACAGATGATGTGGTGACAGATATTCAAGTTTGTGAACTAATGTTCAGTTTGTTATAGAGAACAAGAAAAGTCAGTAGGATTTTTTCCCCGTAACAGCTTGCTTATTTTACTGCTCTCTGTGAATGGAGTTAAGCAATGGTTCCCGAAAGTTTAGAGTGGGTTTTAGGGATGGGGACACAAGAGACTCCAGTCCCCTTTCTCAAGTTTTCATTTTAACCCTGATATGTCTTTGAAACCAAATAACACCAGCAGAAGGGCTCTAACCCTACTCTTCCTCAGTTTTTATACAGACTTTTAAAGAGCTTGTTAGGCAATTGTCCGTCTTCTATCTCTGTCTCAGTCTGGCACAGGATGAGTGTATATTATGTTCTTTTGAGATGTCAGGATTTGTAAGAGGGGACTCTATTTTAAAGGAAACTTCAATTGACCAGCTGAAGAGTTAGACACTCTAAACATGGTCCAGCTTCATATCCACAGGTTTGTAATAAAGCAAAAGGTACTACTAATATTGACATAAATCTACAGACCAGCCAAAGGATCTCTTTTATAATTTGCTTAATCATTCTTAGTGCTCTCAGATGTTACTAAATAGGTCTTAAGTCATTTGTTCATATGCAGGTAACTAACACCTCTGGCCTACGTGTCTGCCACCTAAATCATCTCATTTAACCTCCAGCAGCTCCAGAAGGGATCTGCAATAATCATGCACCATATTAATTGTCTGGAAGCAGACATCTCAGATACCTTACATATCTCAGAGGGTATTAGCCACTAGTATGGACAGCTAAATCAAATCCTTTCAACCACTGACTGCAGTGGGATCTTAAACACCTCATATGCAGACAGCCTCTTGTATTGTAGACACTTAGAGCCTTAAACTGATGATGCCTCAAATTTTACTCATCCACTCAGAGGGACAAAATAAGAAGCAATTTTGTTACATGCTAGTCTTTTGTATGTTTCAGCAAAAAAGCTTGATCAGTCACAGTAATTAAATGTTCACAAACTTGTTTTGATTCAAAAGATCATTTAGATCAAGTCCTTTTGTTGAGTTTGATCACTCCTGGGTCATTTCCCCAACATGGTTATTCATGCAAGTCATGGTGACTTACAGAAGAGTTGTGTAGTCTCTAGACACATCATCTGCCTTTCTGCTATTCTCAGTGTCTGTTTTAGGATTTCAGTTTACTATAGCAGCTTAGTGCAGGTGAATACACTGATCAAGATATTGCTGAAATTACAAGTAGAGTTTTATCAGTGTTTGTCTGTGCATAAAAGATTTTGAAACATCAATATAAAGTTTACCTTCCTATGTTATTCATTCTTGGGCAGACAGAAAATCAGACACTGTACACATAAAAGGGTGCAAACAGAATGATCTTGGAGCCTTGCTTGTGAAAACACCTGTAGGATTAATAATATCATTGATAGTTTCCTTTCCATGGTATCTGTCTAAACATTTAAATCAGTATCACTTCCTAGAGTACGTTCTGACTTGCAAGATACTGGCTGGTGAAATGACTCTGCAGCACCTGTTCTTCCCGAAGCCATGCAAGACCTCCATGAGCAGAGCGGTACTGGTGTCCTGTCCTGAGTGATGCAGACATTTAAGAAGGCTCTCTGTCAGCTCACACATATTCTAAAGCTCTAGTTTATTACTTGGCTTGTAGCAGGATTCCCAAATGAAATGTTCATGGTGTTGATTGCCAGCGGAAGGACCTGCTCATGCCCTTCAGAGAATTTGCAGCTCAAAGGCTGTCACCAGTTTCCTCTGCTGAGCACATTACATAGTAAGCCCCCATAGCTCACACAGAGAAGTGAGGTGTGGACTAAAGAAAGGTGAACTCAAGGAGAGGAAAAACACAACAGTAATAATATCAAAGGAGAATAGCAGGCAAAACAGATGTAAGACTACAACCTTACATGGGTTATCTGAGATCTCTGATCACCTTTATCTTGTTTCAGACCCACAACCAGAAGCACATTTTCATGCATTGGCCCATCTCCATTTTCAGTACAATGATCACGTTGCTTCTTTAAAACGGTATGGATTCATCTAATGAAAAGTAAAGTAAAAATTACCTGTACTCCCCTTTACCAGAATATCCTAATACAGAATATTTTGATAACAGCATAAGATTCTTTGAGCTGAAGCTAAAAAGGGCATTTCCCAAGGCAGAAACTGGCATTTTTTTTCTTCTTTGCCAGTTTTCTCACTACAAATAATACTACTACCAGATTCAGCCTAGTACTAGAATGATTTTTATCCCCACCCTCCCCATATTGCACCAAAGTCCCACAGTTTGAGTACATCTCAGAGACAATTCTATTTCTTAAACTGAGATTTTTACTCCCAGCAGTAAACATTTTCCCCCAAGGGTGTGAAGAATTCATGCTCCCCCCTTCAAAAAGGAGATGCAGCTAAAACAATTCCCCAGCAAAGACACCAAAGATGTTCCACATTCCTGGATGCTCCCTCTGAATCATGGTCCATATAAATGCAAGAAAAGAGGCTACTCATCCCAGGGTGCTTAATCACCATAGGATAAATTACCTATGAGTAACCTGGTAGAACCTCATCTCATGCCTTTTTGATTACACAAGAAGAAGCACAAAGCAAATTTTTATGCCAGAAGTTTATCTCTCTGTCTGAGTTTATCCAACTGACCTTTGCAGGCGAGATTTGCTGCCTCTTTCCCCTCCTTGAGCATCCCAGGGGTGTTATCCAGCTTAGAAAATATGGAAAGGAGAGTAACCTTGGGGCAAATAATTTGTCTGTCTGAGATCTATATGAAAAATCAAAACCTCATCCTTCAGTCCTCAACATCAAATGTGTCAAAGAGTGAAATGTCAACCTAGTAGTTTCAGCATCTTGGAGCCCAGGTTGAGATAAATTAATACCTGCTAGAGACAGCATTAGTAAATTCATTAATTTGTGCACTTCTAATAAAAAAGGACAGAAACCTGTATTTAAAGCATGTTTGATATCATCCTTTATTGGAAATGGGACTGTGGTCTAGCCACTGATAATAAGCTAAGACAAAGGAAATGATGATGGCTGAATTCAACCCCAAACAGAAATGAGTCAGATAAATTTGAAATTAAAATACTTAGTTTTTCACCTAGGTTTTTACTTTTTTTCCTGGAATATACTTTTCTTTGTTCTCTGATCTTAAAGATGCTGTGTTTCAATTATAATATTTCATATAAGATTGTACTACAAAGTTTTCACTGTTATGCCCACTATTTTTTTACGGCCTTTTAAGATTTTTTTTTGTTTTGTTTTGTTTTTTTTTTTTTTGTTATATGTAAATAAGTAGTTGTAACCAATTTCTCATGCCATTTTGGAGATCTGGTTTTATAGTCAGCTTTGCTATCAGACATCTTTATAACCCCTTTCACAACCTCAAATAGGAATGGCTGACCTGTGAGACATAGCATACTTTGCAATCTGAAAATCATTGCCTACAGGCCAAAAGGAGAAAGGAGAAACAGAGGGACACTTTTCTTCAAGATCTATGCAACTGATATGCTGCTCATGAAAGGACAGAATGTTCGGACACCTGTGCCAGCCAAGTATCCATCCAAGATGTTTCATAGTCACACTTATTTATGGAATCAGAAGAGCATGCCAAGTCAGGTGGGAAAATAAGAGACAGTGTTTAAATCATAGTAAGTATTACACAGTGAGGGGGTAAGGGGAAGCAATGCTGTTGACAAGTGTAGAGTAGTGGGGGGAGAGAGAGGAGGAAATTGCAGAGAGCAATTAGATCCCACAAATAGCCAGAAGATTCATCACGGAGATGGATGCAGTAGGAGAAAATGGAAGGTTTTTCTGAAAGGCAGGGGTAAAAGAAATAAATTGAACACTATAAAAGCAGCTCACTGAATCCCAGTCTCTGAAAGAGGCACCAGCAGTAAGAAAACACAGTCAGTGTCAGCCTCCCCAAACATGGATGGGTGCCACAGGACTGAATGCAAAAGAACACTCTAACGTGGACTTTAGGAAAATGATGAGGTATCCTATCCACTCCCTGGCTTTCAGGGGCTGTTATTCAAAAGTAGAAGAGAGGAAGCACCTGGGCACCTGGTTGACTTAAGCCATGGAATGTCATTTGCTCAGGAAAAAGTCACTAGAGAGGCAAACCACGAGGGTAATGAATGACAAGTAAATGAGAAGCTGAAATGAGAGAGGAGCAGGCTTGAAATGGTTGATAGGGATGCTTTCAAACTCAGCCGGTCACCTCATATATTCTCCACAAAACTTTCAGTTTCCCCCTTGAGTCCTTCCCATTCAGTCTTTTTTTGACACTGTTACCAATCTACATTTCCTAACAGCTTTTCCAACTCCCATTCCCTTTCCTGATATCCTTGCCAAACCCAAGCAGTATCTTTCACTTTTTCCCTTCCCCACATCACATACCACAACATAATTTTCACAACCTGAGGGTGCCAGTTCTGTGCTGTGCATTAAAATGACATTAAACATTATGTGGATCCACGGAAGCTAGACTATTTTTTTTGATGGGGTGCAGGTAGAGGGATGAGAGAGAAGGAAGAAGCTTTGTAAGTGGCCTCTCTTTAGCAGAACATCCTACAAGAAACATATGATAATCTAATCATCACAGATATTTGACAAATGCTACTCAGTTCATTTTTTGCCTTCCTGATGACATATCCCAGGCTTTACACTGAGCTTCCCAAAGACAGATTGTGCATACAGCAAATATCTAGAGGAATGCAAAAGCAAAAAAACAGAAACAATACATTTGGGAGAGATTCCTTCACACTGACTTTTTCAGCAAGACCTGCAAATGAAGTTATTAGGATAGTTAACACAAGCAAAAGGTATCTGAAAGCAAGCAAATATTTTATCATGAATAGTACCAATGTTTAGTTTTACCATGTAAACCACCATCCGCACAGTAGCTATGATTTACCCCTTTGGTAGCATTATCTAGCCTTCATTTTTTTTTGACTGGGAAAAATAAAAGATAATGAAAGCTAAAACAATAATGAAAATTAGAGAAAGAATTTATTGATAATCATAATGTGATGTTTATTATTAAAATTATATGAGCTGTAGCAAAAATTGTTTTTAAGAAATAATAGTTTAGAAGTTTTATATAAAGAAAAAGTCAGAGAAACCTTCCAGAAAAAAATATAGGAATAACACTTACTACAGATGATTATTGTCATTTTAAGAGGATACCTAGCAGAAAATAAGGTAGAGTTGAAAGCATAATTTTGTTTTCTGGATTTTTAAAACAAATATTTTTTTTGAAGGCTATATAAAAATATGGAGACTTTTCATTTTTTCCTTAAAAATCAGTGTCATTTAGTTATTTTCCCCTGCTTTCCTGTTGAATGGAAGTGAACATCAAAATGGGAGAAGTGCTTTTCCATGTTTTCATATTGTTTGTGAACTAGAAAGCATGGAAAGCAAAGAATTACAGAAAGGGCATGTAACAGAGGACAAGGAAGGAACGACATTTTCCAGAATTTCATCAGGAAAATAATCTTTCTTATAGGAAAGAATATGTTAAAACCCCAAACCTTTATGTGCTTTATGAAAACAAGTCTCTCTTCCAGATTTTCATGTTACTTCTAGTATACTAAAAGTGTCTCACTTGGCAGCAAAGACACTAATTGTACTTTATCCTTTAGAGCTCAGATAACAGCTGATCCATCTTGTTGAGTTAAATCTCCTTGGACCATGCTCAGAGTGAGATCAAGGCTTCATGTTCTCCCAGTTCTCTGCCCATGCTGAGGAGGTCACACTTTGATTCCTGGACTTGGAGGAAAGGATTTACAGTCTCTAAGATGCTTTACTTTTCACAGATTTTAAATTCTTAGCCCTGCTTAGCAATGTATCAGCTTTATGTTTGGACCCCAAAATGTCAGATGAGAGGAAGGATATACAGCAAGTCCCTGTGTTTATTTGACATTCCAGAATGAATACATGTTGTGTGGACAAAAGCAGTGTTTTACAAGTTTTCACATTGCATTCTGAAAGGAGTGTTTTCTTTATAATCTATGTATCTTTATGTAGGCTGTGGGCCAGGTTAAGCAGTGTGATGCAAAGGCTGGGCAGAGGGCCTCTATTCACAAAGGAACACTTATTTCGTCTTACATGGCTATCTGTACCGCCAAGCTCACACTGAGGGATGTACTACACACATCACACAGTGTGTGTTGTGCTCCTGACTCGCTCCTCTGCTTTTATCCCTTTTGTGCAAACCAGGAGATGGGACCAACAAATCTAACCATCAGCAGTGGTGATGAGGCAGAGGACAGCTTTTGAAAGGGAGCCTACAATTTTAGCGGTTTGACATATCTTGCCATCAACCCATGTTATTGCCAAACATAATTTCTCTAGTTTCACAGTGTCATGTCCTGAAAAAGATTCCTTAGAAAGTGGTAACAAAGCAGACCACTCTGAAGGGATGATATAGTGATGCTAACAGCCATACCATGGCATAGTGCCACGTTCTCTCTTTGAAATGTACAGTGAGAAATGGCCTGTATTTCCATGGCAATATATTATTTGCCTGAGAAGCAAATGTTGCAAAGCATATAAACTCAACCCTGATAGATTAGTAACACAGATATTTTAGCAGAAAAAGAGTTACTGGTAGAGCACTGGCAGAGACCTTTAGCAGAAAAAGGGTTACTAGTGGAGATCACAGTATCTTTAATGCATTGTTCAATTAAAGATAATTTTGTAATGCTGAAGATTTCTCATTTGCAGTCAAAGAGATAGAGGTCCCTGATGGCTCCAGGTCGTTGGAAGAAGCATGTTCAACATCTTGTTGGCCTTACTTTTTAGCACCCTGGGTAAATTTGAGCCAAATTTGAAATCCAGTACATACAATAAAAGATGCAAGGGTCTTCATCAAAACTAAAGCAGATTTGCAGAAGTTAGGCCCAACATTTTGATCCAAAACCCACCCACTGAACTGCAGTTTCAGCAAGTACCTAAACTGTTATTGTTTCCTCGATTGGGGTACAGATGTTTTTCTCTGTTTCTGCACATGTCCCATGCATCTGGGTTGGTGTATCTCTCCTGTCTATCTCTGGTAGACAAGTACACTACCACAGACCCTCAGTGACGTAAACCATGTGTTCAGATCATCTCTTGTCTGCACAATGATTGACTTGAATACCACATAAAACACAATGCTTTTCTCTAAAAACAGTTGCAATTGTAGGTTGTTCCTTGACCTTTCAGATGCAACATCCCACTAGCTAAAGATGCTGCTTGGGCTGCAGGAGGTATCAGGGCTCCACAAGGTGATGGCAGGCACCACCTCACCTCCTCAAATACAATCACGGAACAGAATGCTACTGCCATGACCCCACAAAAGACAAAATGAAGCACAATTCAGAGGATTAGTGGCTAAGATATTGGTGTGGCAGAGGGATAAAACAAATTTTGTTCTTTTTACCTAATATTAATTCCTGCTTATTTTAGAAAGTGTTGCAAAGAATAAAGATTAGTCTTTTTCCTATACTGTAATTTGAAGGAAAACCATCTTCATTCAACTTCCAAGAATGATGAAATAATGACAACACTGCCTGGCTTCACAAGTCTGAGATGAACAGGATGCTATAGAGGATGTATCCACACAATCAAGTGAAACAAGCCAGTTAAACGACCCTGCTATAGTCCATCTCTACTACTAAGAGAAACCAAACTTGATGAGCTCCAAAGAGGACTCTCCAAATTCCATTCTACTTCATAACTTTATCTAGTGCACAATTTTCCTGTTCTTTGGTTAATATTGTTCCCAGTTTATGTGTAGTTTTACAAAATGCACCAGTTTTATTAAATTATGATGTAAAATGTTTCTTTGTCAACAAGTATGTTTTTTTTTTCCATTTAGGTTCATATACGTGCATGTATGCATCCTGTGGTTAGATTTAAGTAGAGTTGCAGAAGAATTAAATCCTGAGCACTAGCAAGGAATTCAGCCAATAACCAAGGGAAGAAAGGCAGAAAGAAAGAGATAATGGGAATTAATAAGCAAGGCAAGGTGTAGTTAACTGGAATCTTCTGGACTTTCAGCCATTTTGCATTTAGTACCTGAAGCAATGTGTCTAAAATCATTATCAGTGTGATCTGATCTGGACTTATCATGGCTGGAGTAATTCAGATACTGAGCTACAAAGGAATAATGGTGAAATCCTCATGCTTGCTCTCTTTGTAGCCAGGGGGTGCCTTAAAGCCCATAATTCCAGATGACAGAGAGTTCCCCTGACAAAGAAGAGCATTTTAAAGACATGTTTCAAGCACCAATTTCAAACCTTGGCTCCAGTTTTACTTGGGTTTATCTGCATGCCTGAGGTTTATGCATTTAAAACCACTTCGCATTACTGACAACCTAGCAATAGAAAAAGTTTTTTATTATACTAGAAGACAACAATGCCAGAGCTGTTTTTTATTAAATTCACTGATTGTTCCCAATTCTTCCTTTATTTTTGTTTTGTTTTCCATTGGGGGCTTTCCTAAAAACAGTAAAACCTGTGGATTTTATTTAATTTTGTTTGTAAACACATCACTTTAATGCGACAGCATTCAAAATGCAGAAACAGAGACAAAAAAAATGCAAAAAATGCAAAAGAATATTTTACTGCTGCATAGTGTTTGTGTTTCTTACTTAAAAACAACCACTAAACAAACAACAAAACAACACCAAGCCAACCAAATAAAAATAAAATAAATTACCAAACTATAACCTTTCCATCAGAACATTGGCATTTTTATAGAGTGCATCGATGTGCAATGAATCTAATGCTATCAGAGGCCATTATAAAGTCCTCATAGACATTAAAACTTTTCTTACCATTTAACATTGATATAGTTCTGGTTTTATGCAGTTCATTAGTAACATCAACAACAAACACATTTAAAATTCTACCTCAACTACATATGTTTAAAAAAATTGTGTTATGAATAACTTTGGTTTTAATATCTAAACTCCACTAACTAAGCAAGAGTAGAGACATTCTTGGTAAAAGCTGGACAGAGGAAATGAATGTGTTTCTTCATTGCTATAAAGAGCAAACCATCTACCTTGACTACATCCAAGGTTTGAATTCAGTGTTGATTCACAGTAAGTTTCACCTTCTGAAGCCTCTGCTGTCACAAGAATTTCACTATTTTTGCCTGAAATTTCATAAGACCAATTCTGACTAAAGTGGAGGAAGGGTCAGAAGATCAGCCCAGCTAAAGGCTTGTGTTTGTCTAATAGCCTAGAAGTTAGTCTTTTCCTACAATGAAAGAGGAGATTTGGATAAGTGGATCATACTGTCTGCAATTTCAGCTGAAAAAGACTTCAATCTACTTCAGTAGATCTTGCTGAGATTTAACTGTTACAATTTGTTTGAGATATGAGGTAGAAGTGCATGTAACTGTTAAGATTTATTTCTGTCTTCAGATTCTGGTTATTGAAATTAAGTAGACACTGGTCAGTTCATCTCTGCAGCCAAGTGATGGAAGCTGTTCTGGAACAGTTATGTCCTTTTATGACCAGTAGACCCTGTGAGGTCCACAAACTACTCCAAAAGCACCTGTGAAAGGTACAAATGAAATGCTATGGCTTAAATTCAGTAAGTGAGGAATCGTACCTTTACAGAAGATTTTCGGAGTCCCCCATTCAGAAAGGATGAAAACCACTGTTCCAAAATATGTCCATGCCAGTCTACCCTGTGAGGGTTAATGGCATACACAGGAGTTCTGCTAAATGTCACAGTAGTTACTATGCTCTAATCCTGATCCCCAACCTACTGTAGCTGCTATAAAATATATAGTAATAATTTCCTGAGGCAGGGTAATGTATAAGGAATGTCAGACCAGGCTCTGGACATATTTGCCTTAGCTCTGTTTTATTAAAGTGAAACTTTTATTAAGGCATGTGGTGAATTGAGCAATCTGCATGATTCATGCAGTTATAAATGTATTGCTACACTCACAATAAATCAATGAGCCATTGTTGTATGTTCACTGTAGAGTAGATTAAATAATAAGGGGGAAAATCAATGTGGAAGTATTATTTGACCATATGAAAGTATTAAAAATGTACTCTGAATGTATTAAAAGCACCGAATTTTAGTTGAGCTAAGCTTTATTCCATAAACAAGTTTCCTTGTATGCAGGGTATTTATTTACTCATGGTCTATATAAGAGTCAATATAATTAACCAAGTTAAATTATGTCTTTTGCTGAGTTATTTCTGATTGGAACATACTCTCACAATTCACACTGTAAAACTAAGGGCCAAGCCTCCAACCTGACCTCTGCATACCCTCAGTTGTACTGCTCAAGGGGAAACATGAGAAGGAACCACTCCTTCAGGACTACAACTGTCATAGGAAGATGCTGATTCATCACTCCATTGATGCCAAAGTTGCAAAGGGTCATTTTGGGTTGGGGCTAAAAGGAATGGTTGTGGTTTCTTTGCATATATCCACATACCTCTGATTTTCTCTCAGCCCTCTGAATTCTTATTTGCTCTGAGCACAGCAAACCTGTGCAAGGCATTAAGGGGGCAAGTGAGAGTGAAATGGATTAAAAATTCTCTTCTCCTTTTTCACAAGAGAAGGAAAGAAATAGGTGAAGGACTTCTACCAGTTCCTGGATGAAACTGTGATTGATATTGAATCAAAGTGGTCATGTAGAACTGACTACTGACCATAAGTATCCCTGTAACTAAAGAAAGAGGTAAGCACCAAAAGCACCATGTTTTGGAATTTGAATGTGAATGACATTGTTTCATAACAAGAAACAAAGTATACATTTCAGTCATAAACTTCTGTGTTTCCTCTTCTCTAATACTCCCATTCTCTTGGTGGCTTATTCAGATTGTTTGAAAGCCTATTCTAATTAAAACAGAACAATTATAGTAATTATTTTTCCTATTATATTTTGAATGAGCACCAGGAGCAGAATCTTATATTTTTACCATTATAAAACACAATGCTGAAATGTATTGCATTTTCTTTAAAATTACAGGTTTCATCTGTGTAATGTAGATTCATTTTCTCTACAACTTTTCACACAAGCTGCCTCTGTTACTGTTGCTAAGCCATTGCAAAGGTTGAATAGATTTCTGATCTGACCTCAGGGACAACAACTTTCCTTCAAGGAGTGGAAAGATCTGTGTGTCCAAGGGACTAACAGCTGACTATATAACAACCACAACTCTCCAAAATAATTCCCAAAATACGTTTTAAAATCTACAAACTATATACTTGATAATCCCCGTAGGGATAAATAGTCGAGATACAAAGCAGAGAATTGAGACTTTTGTGCAATTTTTCATATTCTATCATGTCAAACAGCCATTCCCAGAGTATATTTCTTAATTACAAAGCTGACCAGTCACAGACTCTACTCAGAGGGGTGCCTAATTTGAAGCAGTCTGGCAACATGTTGTTTTTTCATTTCTCAGGAAAAGCAGAAAGTCAAATGCAACATCCAATGTTATGGATCATCATATAGATTTTGGGATTCTTCTGAGCAGGACTTTGGATCCACAGATCAACTAATGCTTTACTAGAAATCGTCTCTCTTTCTCATTGATTGCTGTAAGAATAAGGACAGTATTTATGATTTATGTAAAATAGTGTGTTCTCCAAATCTAGTTCTGAAATGGAGTTTAGAGTGCTCAATTTTATCTAGCAGCTAAATTGTTAACTAAATTTCACAGACTAAAAGGAACCCAATATATGCTGACTTGCTATCTCAGACTTAAAAGACTGTTGTAGACATTCCTCATCACCAACTCTAATCACAAGCCAAAATACCATATTCTGGTTCACAACAGTCCCCAGGTCTTAAGCTTACAGATTAAAAGGAGTTTGAATAAAATAGAGTCATAGAATCGTTAAGGTTGGAAAAGACCTTCAAGCTCATTGAGTGAACCTTTGATCAAACACCACTACATCAACTGAACTACAGCACCAAGTGCCATGTCCAGTCATTTCTTGGACACTTCCAGAGATGGTGACTCCACCACTTACCCTTAACAATCAGTTCCAGTGCTTGACAACCCTTTCAGAGAAGAAATTCTTCCTGATGTTCAACTGGAACCTTCCCTAGCACAGCTTGAGACCAATTCCTCAACCTGTTCCTATCACAACACAAAATCACAAACATCTTAAGGATTTCCTCCTTGTGGGAAAAGTTCAACAGCTCATGCAATCCCCTTTCACTTATCCTAGAGCTGGCCTTTTTGTCATGAAGCTGGGCAGGAACAGCTTAAATGCTAAGAAAGAGAATAATAGGGGGATTTGGACTGCCAAGACCCTCAAATCTATGCAGGGCCATGGAGCCAAATCTTTGTGATGCACTTTTTAGCTATGATACACCGAAATAGGTTGGCAAAGAGCTGGACAGCATCTTTTTACCTTCAGTCTCTTCCCAAGTTAGTAGACGGGTGACATTTATGAAGTCAAGCTCAAGACTTTTCAGTATATGCAGTGACAGTTGACCACTGGATATCACTTACATTTAATAAAGCTCTAAATATTACTCCAAGTCACCTTTTAGGATACAAAGACAATCTTGTAAATTTTGTGACTTTTGACAGATTTATGATTTTTTTAGCAAAGTTTTTCTCCATCACTTAGATAATTCTTGGAGAAGATAAAAAACCCCTCTATTTTTCTTATATTAAATATGTTAATTACTAGGGAGACACAAATCTGAGCATGAACCGATACTCAAACTCTGTTGACGTGAAAATTGTCATCAATCTCGTCACAACTGACTAAAATTAGTGATGGATCTGAACCAAAAGTTTATTATAACAATACACTCAATTTCTAAAACCAAGATTCCACCCACAGGCACTTAAAACATTCATATTTTGGAGAAAAGTTTCTCATTTTATTCATTTGTAAGTGATTGATATCCCATAAACTTTCAATGAGAGTCAGTCTTTTCAATACCTAAACCACTTTTTAAAGTGGAACTTAGGCTCATAATTTATTGGGATGGTTTTGAAACTTATTTTTCGGCCTACTGTAAGTTAGACCTTTTAATTGGGTCTTGGCAAAAATCAGAAGCTGTAAAACTACACAAAAATGTGCAAGTTTCCTCTCAGGAACTGTAGGAGCAAAGGATGGAGTGGTATTTCTGATAAATATCCTCACTGGACACTTAATAGATGAAGAAAAAGAAATGCAAAAAGGGAAAATGTCTGCAGCAAGAACATGAACCAATTATTTTGAGAGAGCAGATTTCATATTTTCATACCTGTGATGCTAATGTATCTTTGCACAAAGACCTGCTTTTTCCACACCTCCAGTGGAGGACAGTGTGGAAGCACTGGAACAAGAAACAGTACAGTTGTAATACCACAGACTTGTAGCTTGGAGATGCTTTACTTTAGAGGGTAAAAGTCTTTCTCAGACCTGAAAATATATTGCCAGAGATGTTCTCCCCATTGCACAAGACAAGATAACAAGTCCATTGTCCAAGCATGTGCAGAACCCATCTTGTGACTCCCGGACAAATGGCTTCTCTATTAGATCAGAGGAATTATGCATTTTTACCAGCCCTTTATTTGACCATTTGAAACCCATACAAACAAGTCTAATTTCAATACAACAAAAGCTAAGCAGATAGAAATGAATAAGAGAAAGGCAAAATAAGCAACCATAACTGTTGGTAAAACTTTCACTGAACACAGGTTTGCAGCTTATAACCTTCGTTCACAGGACTTTATGAAGCTCATCCTCTATTTCCCCATTGCAAGGACTTATTCCTTTTTAACCTAAACCACCAGGTTTTATCTAGTTGAGGGTCAAACCACATTTTCCCTGGCTTGCACCTGAAATCATAACTCAGTATAGACTTGCTTCATACAGCCTCAAATCTTTAGAGTTGTGAACTCTGACAAACCCTTTACAGAACCTGATGTGAATTTCAGATTTGTAATGAAACTCAAGCCTGGGTGGGTTTTGGGTTTCATTAC
This sequence comes from Scytalopus superciliaris, assembly GCA_013400415.1. NCBI lineage: Eukaryota > Metazoa > Chordata > Aves > Passeriformes > Rhinocryptidae > Scytalopus > Scytalopus superciliaris. Next base: position 38,812 of record VXBX01000442.1, read on the forward strand.
AAAAGTTCTGCACAGCTGCACTAAAAACTCAAACCAGGTTTCATAAAAGTACCTGTTGTATTTAAGCCAGGGAGTCGCACTGGGGACTATATTTAATAAGAAGTTGTAGGAGTGGTGATGTAACTGTGTAAAATGTTTTTTAAAATACAGGAGATTTGACATGGAAACCCCTTTTAAAAATAGTGGAATACTTAATCCAGGACTGCTGTCCCTCTAAATCCAGTGCATTACTAGACTCAGTGTGATGCCACTTCTGATAGGAAGGACTGCAGATCCTACAAAATTCAGTTCTTGAATACATTCTGTAATTTCTAACTCTCACAAAAGATAAAAAAGGATGACTTTTAATAAGATTGGTGACTGGACTGCTTCTCTTGTCACTCAATTGTAACACTGCTATGGAAGGGACAATATCACAGCTTTTGTCTGGGCCATAATCTTCTTTTGACTCTACAGCTGCTTGGTTACATAGGGTAGTCATGGCAAGAAAACGCAGATGCAGTCAAATCGCCTACTTTAATTCTGATGGGAAATAGTTTTTACTCTCTACAGGCTAACTGAATTCCTTTCATTTCCAGCTGTATTGCCCATTCCTGCAGAAATGCTCCTAGAAATTGCTACGTGATCCTCAGTCCAGCTCTGTGCGATCCTCAGTCCAGCTCTTGTGCATGGAATTCTAAAGGTAGAAAGCACTGAGTCTTTCAATTCTGAGTTTGCATCATATTGAACATAACAGGATGCTAGTCTATGACTGGGATTCTTGGCCAGTGAAGCTTTCCAGGATAATAGTAACAATGACAACTATCAGCATAGTATCAATTGTAGTACATCAAGAGTCTCTTCTGAGCTTGGAAGAAACCAGCAGGGCTTGATCCACCAGTGTGTTTAATACAAGCTTGCTTTAAGCATATAGATAGGCCTATTCATTCAATTAAAGTTGAGGTAATGTAGGCTGATTTACAAGATGCATTCCAAAAATAAAGGTGGAAAAGAGAAAGATGTTGTCTTGAACCTTGGAGGTGAGAGAATGCATACAGCAACACCTAGACTCTGACAATGATCTGAGTCTGCTTCCAAGTGAAAGGAAAAAAATTGAACTGGATGCCACAAGAGAAACTAAGATGTTAGATCCCAGTATAAATCAAAATGATCCAGGAATACTAAAGTGAAGCTGAAGTAAGCAGTGAAACGTTTAGATAGGGAAAAAGGTACCTTTAAAGAATCCTAGTAAGGGAATTAAGGGATGGAAGGAAACAGCAACTTCAAAATGCAGGATGTACAAGAAATGAACATTGCTAAGTTAAGAATCTCAAAAGTAATTTGGACAGGTTTGGGGTTTTTTTTCAAAAAGAAGAAAAAAAAATGTTGCTGATTCTTCACCTGCTGCTATAGGCTTAAATTTCAACCCGCTGCATGCTTCATACAGCTGAAGAACAGGACATTTTAGAGCCATTCAACTGACACTTTTCTAAGTGGATCAGAACAAATACCCAACATAACTGTTTCTGCAGTTCTGTGACACTGAGAAAATCCAGTATTTCATGACTCTCTGATGAATACCTACACCTCTGAAGTGGTATGGTGATGTCGTTGTCTAATGTTATTATATTGGGCAATAATGTAAAATATGTTGGAATATTGGCTGGGTCAACACCTGCTAAGCATTTTTTTCTCACTGACACCATCTGTAATTATTAATCTGGAAGTGTTTTGTTAACATTTATATTTATTTAAAACCCACGTTTTTTAAAATTTGATTTTAAAAAAGCATCTGACCAAGTCAACTGCCAAAACCTCGTTATGACACAAGGGTAACTCAAGTGATTTACATAGCCTTTTTTAAAGCATGGTAATAGCATGACACTTTAAATCAATTCTTTTTGCTGACTTCATACCTCCCCATTCCCAAACCTGTATTTCTCATTTGTTTCTCATTTGTTCCTCATTTGTTTCTCATTTGTTTAATGAGATCTGAGAATTTATACTTTTGCATCACCAAGTCTGTCTAATCATGTGCTTCCATTTTCAGATAGCTCCATCTTGGAATAAATAAGCAAACCTATAAAGAGCAAACAAAAAAAATGCATGAGTATCCACCTCTATTCATGGATCTTAAAATATATGGCTGTGCAAATGAACCATTCATCACATACACAAGTTAAATATTTAGTCATCTCTACCTCTGTTACACAGAAATTCTTGAAACACATTTCTGCTGTGAACTTACTATATTAAAAGTCAAGCATTTCAAACACATATTTATATATATATATATATATATACATACGTACATACATGTTTGTATAGAACACCACACTGGCAGAGGGTGTCAGGCCAGATTTTGTGCATATTCACCACTTGCAGTATTTACAGTATTAGCAGGTTTTGTGGTCTCTTCCTTCTCTATCAGTAGATAAGTTTATATTTTTTATGTTGCCTAAAGTTCCTCCTGATTCTTATTCGACAACAGAATTCAGAAACAAGCCACTCTTTAATTTAGGCAACAGTATTATCTTTTGAGGTGAAATACATTGAATTAAACTAAGCAACTCCTTTAAACACAAAGTGTGGCCTCTGTGTTGAAAGGCAGGAGTTGTACCTGCTAAGATACAGAGTTCTCCCTGCTTTTCACCACTCTTAGAGAGAAAAGGCCTTAACACAGACACAGGGTTTTTCACTTAGCATCTTATGACTGCCTTCCCCTTTGTACAGGTTAATTAGATGTGGAGGAGTCAAGCAACACTGGTCTCCATCTGTTCTGCAGCTGTCACAGCTGAGGCTAAAGGTGCTGGTTTTTTTCCAGTGTCATGCTCAACAGTAGGTGCACTGGTTGGGTAGCACTATGCTGCTACTAGTATGAGACCTACTGCTCTCTTTAAAAATTTTTAGAAGAAGCCCAAGAGGTTTATTTGGCTTAAGAAGCTAAATAACTTTCTACTTTTTCTCTTCTGTGTTTTAAATTTGTTCACTTTAACCATTTAGTTTACTCTCTTATTTAATAGCTCTACCACTGTCCACCTCATTTCAGTCCAGCTTTCCTGAGAAATTGGAACTGACACCACTGAAAGGTCACAGTAAATGTCTAAAAGAATTCAGGTGAAAGACTCTAAAAATACCTATTTCTCTCCAATGAAGTCAAAGCAGCCTGGAATGACTAGCTTGAATGTAGAGACATATATGCAGACATCAAAAGCTAAGTAAAATTTCTCTTTCCTTCAGCATCTTACTAAGGCATAGTAATTTGATTTACTTTGAATAGATAAAACTCTGTCTTAGGCTTCATAGATAAAGTCATCCCCTAAGTCTCTGCATAAAGAAATAAATCAAAGCAAACTGTGAACCATGAATAGAAGAGGAAGGTTAAAATGGTGACCATCTGTACAAGTTCCACATATACAATAGTGTTGAAAAGGATGGGATGCATCAAAGGGTGCTGAAAGAGTTGCTTTTCATTGTTTCAAAGCCATTGTCTACCATTTTTAAAGATTGTGCAGTTCAGAGAAAGCCACAGATCACTAGGAAAGATAAAACATTGTGCCTGTCTACAATAAATTGCAAAAATGAAGATCTAGAAAACTGCAGTCTCACTTCAGCCTTGGAGAAAACTATGGAACAACTCCTCATGATAAGCATTTCTGTACACATTAATGGTGCAAAAGACAGGACTGGGAAAAAAACCCAGCATATATACCAAGAATAATTCATCCTTGATCAATCTTATCTCTTGTCTGACCAAAAGAACAAAAAGCTCAGTGTGCAAGAGGAGGGCTGTGGACATCATCTACCTCAATTTTAGCAAGTTGCAAAAGACATTCACCTACAACATCCTTATTGGCAAACTGGTAAGATATGTACTAAAGAGGTGGAAAACTGGCTAAACCTTAAAAGGGGTAGACGGTGGCTGAGAGTCAAAGAGGCAGCCAGTTACAAGCAGAGCTATTCCAAAGTCAGTGGTAGGTTCAGTCGTGTTCAGTATCTATATGATGTGTGGATCACAAAGCTACTATGTTTGCAGGTGATGGCAGGGAGAGGTTAAAGTGCCAAAAGGAAAACCCACTACACAGAGATGAAATATTGTGGCAAGAACTTGAGGTTTTAAAGAAAGAAAAATTCATGGTGATACACCTGCAGTGGAATATCCCCAACCAGCAGTAGAGACAGGAACCTGAGTTTCTGGGAAGCAGTTCTGCTGAGAAGGTGATGGGGTTCCTGGTGGGCAATAAGCTGCACCTGAGCCAGCAGTGGGCCCTGGCAACAGCAAAGTTAACAGCATCACAGCTTGCACAGGCAAGGGAACAACATACAGATCAAGGCATGAGATTATGAACTTTATTTAACCCTTGTTTGGCCACATTTCAAATACCCAATCCATTTTAGTCCCTGCAGTGTGAGAGAGACACTGGAAATTTGAAGACAATTGAGTGGAGAGTTACCAAGATGATTAAAGGACTGGAGAATTTGATATATGACAAAAGAGAGATGGAGTTATGTTTGTTCAGCCTGGAGAAGAGAAAGCTTAAGGGGACCTATTCAGAGCTGTTAATACTTAAGAGCCAGTTTTAGAGAAGATGAATATACAGCCAAAGGATGCGCAGTGACAGGACACAAGAAACACAAGAAAGTGGTTTTAATGGAAATTCTATGTATATGTAGGAAAAAAATCATGAGAACAATAAAACTTAGGGTTAAATTGCTCAAAGAAGTGCCGGAGTCTCCTCCTCTGAAAACATTCAAGACTTGGCTTCATGGAGCTCTGAATACCCTAATCTAAGACCTGATACCAAAAGCAGTTCAGACCAGATGGTCTCCAGAGGTGCCATCCAACCTGGATTTTTCTATGGTTTTATGGTGCTACAGCAGAGATAACTTCCTTGCTCCTAATAATTGAGCCTATAACATTATAATCTAATCCTCTTTTTGTTTCTTGGTCTTAGCATGTATGTGAATCTTCTGACTGTAATCTCCTTTGACTACAAAGAGAATGAGAACTTCTTGTGCACACATAGACATCATCATGGAGTCTTTGTGGAAGAAGCACTAAGACAAAAGGGAGTAAAGATGGTAGAAACCTCTTAGAACAAATATGTTATTGGAGAAGGTTTCTATTCCCTGATGGCTGTTCTGTTTCACCAGCTGTTGTTATCTAACCTGGGGAGATATGGAGGTCTCTGCTCTAGCACTCATGCCGGGTCTAGATCAGTTCTGTATTTAGCCTTATTATAACGGAGGAAGTGGAATTCCCCACCAGATTCTGGCATGGCATGGAAACCTTGAAAACTCATTAAAAAAGGAGTAAAGTAATAATCATTTAGGGAATGCTAGTCAGTAAATCCAATAGGTCAAAATTTTTGACCTTCCAATAGGTCAAAAAATGAGACAAGATACCAATAGGAAAGGAATAAAAAGGGAACAATAATTCAGAGAGGTATGGTAAGCACCAGAGAAATTCTTCATATCATAAGGAGTGCTGGTGATGTAGTTAAAAACATTTGCACTGACGTACCTCTGTGGTCAAACAGATTGCCATTCAATTTACAGCACTGTGGATGGGAGCAGCAGCCATAACTTTAAGTCCCTGAGTTACTTCTTAATTGAGGTGCAGCGTGTTACAAGAGGTATCACTTTTCACTTGGGACATACAGTGTGAGGTCCAGAGTTTAACTGTTCATCATTAACAGTTGAATGACACTTTTCATAAGAAGAAAGGTGTCAAGTGTGGAGTCCCAGCCAAATTCCAAAATTTGAAATATGGGTTATTTTTAATGACCTGTAACTCAGGTGTGGTTTGGTCACTTTTCATCAAACTCCACAGAAGAATTCTCCTTTTCCCCCAGAGTAAAATCAGTATTTATCAGGGCAAGTTGATTTTTTTTTCCAAGTGAAAGTTATAAGGTGGCAAAAAGAAATCCTTGCAGTGGAAGCTGATGACCACTGTAATTAGGGAGAGCCCATTATTTCTTAGTAATAAGTTCATAAAGCTGTTTATGTTTTTAGGGCAAAACTGGTTAAAACTATGTTACTATTAATTACATTAAGTGGAAAAAATATACACATAAATATATACAAAACATACAGTCTTATCACCCTGGATGGAGCACTAAAAATTAACATTATTTGGCTAAACATATAAATTAGCACTTCCCGGTTAGAGAGTCAGATGTGTGCTTTAGCTCTAAAACTCAACAGTCTTTTTAGACTAGAATTGAACAAATGTTTTCTTCTGTATTAGTTGCCCTGACACTCCACCTCTCAGAAATTTTTGAACATCAGGACTGAGTCTGAAGACCATACTCAGTGCTAAAAAGAATGATGTTTTTCTCCACATTGTCTATAAAGGTCAAATAAATTTTCAAACACTTTGAGACCAGAAGAGTCTTTAAATCCCATCTGAGGTTCAGGCATTGGCATAGTATACCTAAAGTAAAAGAGCAACTGTACAATAACTCTTATGAACAATAAATAAAAATACAATGTCCAGATATAAAATGTAGCTCAATTCTATTACCCTGTGCATAGAGGAAACAGAGGAAGAGTAGGCATAGGGAACATCAGTTCCTAAGAACTGATAAACCATGTTTTTATAGATAAGTCTAGGTCTTCAATATGAGTTTTATTCTTCAGCCTTGTACATTATAGTGATGGCGTCTTTGCCATAACTAGAGGAAAGGAGTTACTTTTGTATGATTTATTAGATGTGTTTCACTACATGTGAAAGTATTTTCCATTGTTACCTTTATTCCAGAGAATACCCAGGACAAAGTGTGTGGATATAAGGAGCTTCTGTTGAAGCCTGGAGAAGGGCAAATTGACAAACTCACAGAAATGCTGTCTGGAAGAGACCTCTAGTTGGTCCATCCAGTCCAGCCTCCTGTAAGGCAATCATATCACCAGATCCAATCAGGGATGGCTCTGCCCAGCTGAGTGTTGAAAACAGTTTAACGATGGAAATTCCAGTGGTGTTTCTGACTGTCTAATTGGAACCTCAATTTTTCTAGTCCAGGTGAGACCCAATAAGCCGTTCTTCCATGGAAGCCAGCATACAGGTCTCCAAGGTGAACTCCCAGAATCCACAGTCCAGCACCTTTGGAAAATTTTCAGTTTGACAGGGTGACAGTTTCAGAGGGAGCAAGCAAATTTCCTCTTAGTAATAAGAAACAGGGAGAAAGAGAGAGTAAGAGAAAGAGGCTTACTGTAACTCTGTTACTTTCTGCGATGAGACTGTTGTCACCACACTGACCAGTTGCTGTTTCTCCAACTATGTAATGCTTTCGCCAGCCTTTATCAAGCAGTCTCCTTCCACCTGTGTATTATTTTAAATTATCAATAACCAAGGTGTCCATGATTTAAAGCTGAGCTTAGAGCTCACTGCTTTAGTGCAAGAAAGTCTGTCTCATGTTTTTACTATGCAGCTGGTAGAAGCACTACATGTTCTTGGCAGGAAAAATAGCTAGAAACCTCAGGAATGCATGATTTCTAATTTCAACAGAGTGGTAGTTGATTATAAGTATTAGCATAGCTTAACTTTATCCACTATCCAAACTTAATATTATCCTTTGTTTAATACACTGAAAAAGAGCACTCTCCTTTGTACGACTCTTTTGTTTTCATTCTTTGAGGCCAAACTCGGTGTTGACATAAGCAGGCTCTAGTCCACAAGAATGAATGAAGTTAAACCTGATTTTGCCAGCAATGGAAGTTAGCCTCTGGAGTAATGCTAATTATGGTTTGTTTGTATCAATTAATCAACACAAGGTTAACTTTCAATCAGCACATGAAAAAAAAAAGCAACACAATTAAGTGAAAAACATTACAAAATCCCTTTATCTACCACAAAGTGGGATATTTCTATAATCACATGGTACAAGTGCAAGAAGAACTCACCAAACCAAAGTAGCTCACCACAAGCAATCCCCTGAACTACATCCATGTCAGTGGGGTTTGACTCAGAAATTACACTGCCATACCTCCAAGCTGATGCATTCTCACAGTTGGGCTGGTATCCCATATGGCATCACACTGTTCCCTGCGTACATGGTAGCTCTTTTAGTGCAAGCTGACATGTTGTAAGCACAGTTCTGTGTTATGTAGTGTAGATATGGCCAAAATGTTAGGTGCACTAAAGGAATCAAATTCCACCACTAAAATTAGGATATCTTTCCTAAAGAATGGACATAAAGTTTCAGAAGCTGCCCACAAAACAGTAGAAAACAACATGAAAAAAGCTACTGAAGATACTGAAGAAACTATAGATAGTGAAAAGAAACCACAGTCATCCATCAAAAATGTCACTGTGTAGTCTGTCATTCACCTTATCTGTAGTCTGTCATTCACCTATCAGTGAAGTGAAATAATTTCATCTTTAGCTAGGTGCAGTTCTCAAGACACAGGAGACTGCCAGTGAGAGTTCTGGATTTTGACGGAAAAGTCAAAAACAAAGCTGATGTTTAGGTAATGGGACAACTGCATTGAAACAACAGGTCTTCTGACTCCCTCTCGCTGTTCATAAGAAAGAATGAAAGAACAAGTGGGCTTCAGAGAACATTGCATAGAAATGTTCTCTCCTTGAGCAATTTGATCTTATACTTTTGATAAAGTAGCTCCACTGCTTGTATATTAAGTGCCGATCAAACTGCTCTGCAGCTGGATGTGTAGCTGTGATGTGATGGATGAAGTATTTGCATGCAGATATGATCTAAATTCCAGCCTCCCCTTTAAAGAGAGTAATCTGTATTACAAATAAGGCAGGAATATGGTCAGTTAAGGCTATATAGCAAGAAAGTTGAGGAAAGCAGCTTCCTAACCCTAGGCATCTAAATTAGTATGAGAACTTCTCTCTTTCCTATTTGTTCCCAGCTTTGCAATTTGAGGATCCTCAAAAGCACTAGTTCAAATGAGTGCAGCAGAACATTCCCCAAATGAGTAGTGAGGGAAATGAGCCAGAGATTATTACAGTGCCTTTGTTACCAAGTCAGCCATGGAAACCCATGAGAAGAAAGAGGATTTTACATTTTCCATGGGTGGAGGGAGTGGTGGAACACCTGACTGAGAAACAGAATTCTTGTGCAGACTAAATTAGGTTTCCTGAAATGACATGTGGGATTGAGGTACTGGTATTCTGCTAGAGGATGGGCTCTTTGTGAGTAAAACTATGCCAGTAAAACTGCTGAAGGGTTTGCTTTAACATCTGTCACAACCTAATTCTAAAGAGGATGTAGGACATTGACATACCTGATCAGTTCTAATCAGCAACCAGTAAAATGCAGTCTTCTCAAAAGAGTGTAATGTGCAGCCGTTTTGTCCAGCAAATACGATACTCAGACATAACTGCATTAAGGAAGAGCAGGGACCTTAGACAAGCACAAGGGAGCAAGTAGCACAAGATCTTAAGCAGGAGTCACCAATGAAAAGAATGATGGAGAAAGTTCATAATTTAGCAATCTGCAGCCGTTTCAGTGGGACTGGATCACCAAAGGACATCTGTGTAACATTTTCATCAGTCTGACAAGAGAGCCAACATCAACATTTGTCCACAGGAACCAAACTAAATATTTGAAGGTGAACTGAAAAGCTAAAATGAAAGTTGAGTTAATCATGGAAATATGCACTGAATGACGCTACTTACCAGGTTGCTGGAGACAATTCATCACAGAAACAAGTTGAAACTCCTATTTGTCAACTCTTTTTCTTCTTTTGAGTTTTTCTGTAGATTTCTTGCTTTTCAGAGGATGCTAAAGAAAATAATCTGTGAGACAGTAGAAGTCTTGTGTTATCATAAATATTTGGTGTCAAAGAATACTGTGTGATCCCTAGTAATGAAGAAAAGCTGGAAGACACCCTCAGATAAAAATATGAAGTCGGTGATGTCATTGTAGCTAACCTGATTTAACTTTAGGGTGCAGTCTAATAGATGGGCCCACCTAGTTCCACACTTCCACACTTACTCCTTGCTTTGCCTCTTTGGGCAAAAAAAAAATTACTACAAACAAGTAGCAAAACAAACAAGTTTACTACAACTTCACTGAGGCAGACTTTAATAGAGAAACTATTTGAGAAAAATGAAGAGTTCTTCCAGCAGTTACGTGGGTTTGACTTGGTGTTGTGAAAGGGGTGAGCAATAGGAACAAATATTTATTCCAGGCAATTACAAGGAAACTGGAAAGTTATTTGATAGAGATTTCAGTGTGTTCTCAAAATGAGATTTCATATTCTGTTTAAAAAGATCCCTGGAATTTCATTCTTAGATTTTCTTGGCACTTTTTTGACTGACTTTATTCTTACAGCCAGAAAGTTGCCCATAAACCTATTTTACTTTATTCCAGCAGCAGTGTCCAATCTGTGGCACACTCATCAACTGCCACATATTAAGCACACAGTCCAGCTCATATTCCATCTTCTGCTTCCTTCAGAATAATGGAAACACAGAGAAACAGAGACAAACTGAACACACTGATTAAGAAACTTTGGAGTCCAAGAAAGCATGAGACCATTCCAAAGCATAAAAGTCCTGAACACTTATTCCAAATCCCAGAAAAAGCACTGGGAGTTTGGCCACTGATTTCAATAGTCTTTGGAGAACACACATGCAGCAGGCAGGGAGAGTTCACCTGCACAGTCAGCTGTAGGAAGCCGAACTAACAGCAGCATCTTTTGGAGGTGTCATCGCACTTGCAACCACTGCCTGGGAGCTGTGAGGAGAGCAGGGGAAGGGTGCCAAGCATGAGTGCCCTGCCTTGGGGATTACCACAAAAGGCACTGCACAACACTGATCCAGCTCTGCAACTTCTAGACCCATTTCTCATCTCTTCCACCTGGGCCCTGATGCAAGCAGATGGGCAACACTTTGCATCCAACACCAGAAAGACTCTCTCTGCAGAGTGGACAATTGTGCCAGAATTCAATTACGTGGAAGAACCAGGGGCCATATACAGCCTTACAGGTGAGCCCTTTTTACCTGTGAATTTCTGGCCATTTGATCCAATGTTGTTGCTTATTTGCACAAATAGTTTCTGCTTTCATGTAATGCTAATAAAATATTAGGACATGTCTTGCTCACTAAACTTGAGAGCAAGCAGAGACTCCCTTGTCATTAGCTCAGACCCTGAGTCTGGGGCAGGTTTTAACAAATCAGTCTGATATTCAAGGTTAATCAGAATTCATGTGGAAATATCAAATCGTTTACAAATAGTTAATCAGAAAAAAAAAAAAAAAGAGTGAAAAGACTGGGAATTGAATGTTTTATATCTGACAGGAAAACCAAGAAGAAAGTGATGTCTTCATCTCAGATTTGCTAAGAATTTTTTTAATCTATTTATTATTTGGAATTTATACTCGATAATAGAAAGAAGTCACACGGGACTAAATAAAGGTTCACATCAGACATAAAATCTCACAAAGTAATTTTATTATTGAAAAATCTGTAAAGTCCTAAAAACATGATCCTGTTCCAGAACCCAGATGGGAACTCAGTCACTGATTTCAACAGGCATTGGAACAAACTCCCTCTTAGCTAAGCACACAGCTATCAGTGTGGCACTGAGCCTGGGCTAACATACTTACTCTCATCAGGACTCTTTGTTCCATGGCATGTCTCAGGAAAGTCTCACAGCTAGTCATTAACCAAACACGCTGAAAAATATATAGATGAAGACATTTGATGATGATTTAGGGCATTGTCATGAGAACTTTTAACAGACTGGACATCATGCCTTTTGCAAGGCTTAGCTGTGATGAGCATAACAAGGAGACAAACACTAAGTAATTCTTTTTCTGCAGTCTGTAAAAAAAGAAAGTTGATAGCATCAGGCAAGGGAATAGTATTTTAGCAGATAAAATGTCTCCCAACAGCTGGAAAGTGGAGCAATACAACTCAGGCATGAAATTGCAGTGAGGATTGCTAACCAAAGGAATAACACACTAAGAGTAGTAGTGGATTCTCCATTACTGGAAATGCGTTCATCAGATTATCTTTTCTAGTGAAACATATACTCAGGCATACAGGGAATTCCTATGGCTTTTGCTAAGTAGGAAATCAAGTTTGTTCCAATATATTAATGGTCCAAAGCATTATAGTTTGCAGCTCCTTGAAAAGTATAGTATCACAAAAGACAGTGTCACTCACAACGACTCAAGCAGCATTTCTTGCTCTCAGACGTGTCTGATTGCACCTTAAATCAACCAGCACAGAACTGAAGGGAATTCCACTCTCAAGCTTCTCCAATTGTTGGCTTGATCGGTGGTCATGAAGGAAAGAAAACATGAGTGAGCCCCCTGACAAACAGCTTGTTGACAAGGCTACATGCAACCAGAACAACAGCAGGACAGTCATCTAGGGAAAAGTTAACACCTGCTGTATCAGAAATTTAGAGTTTACAGATGTTGCAGTTAGGGTAATCAGCTTCTAATCCACACCCTCATAATTTAAGCCTCAAAAATTCTCCAAACAATTGTAATAAAGAAGAATCCAAGAAGTTAGGAAACTGAAGAAAACAGGGCAGAGCAGCTGTTTTAATTAGTGCTCTATACCCCTGTTCAGGGGGATCATTATACAAAACGAAGTTCCACATGGGTAATGACACTTTATTTTGCATCTTCTGTAGTATCATTGCTAGAGATAAGCATTTGCAGAGAAAACTTGCAATACCTCACCAAATCTTGATCATAAAAAGGAGATCAAATGTACTTCAAATTACATACCTGCCTAGCACTAGGATAAGGAGGTTTCGGGGCTATTTTTTATGTTGTTATCATCCAATATTTTTGTTTCTCATTGAGCAGTGAAATTTAAGCCGCAGCTGTCCACTGCTACTTCTATTCATGCAGAATGTTCTACCTAGTTTTATGAAACATAGTCTATGAAGCATGAACAAAACATGTGTTAATATATTCATATCAGCACATATATGAATGGTATGTGGAGTCAAGGAGCTCACAGTAAATAGCAGGTAATTACAAGAATGACTCTCAAGCCTGACAGAGTTGGTAAGGTTTAAATGGTATTCTCTAAATCATTCAGGCTCAGTTCAACTGTATTATACAATACTAAAATACATATTTTTGGCTAAAAAGATGTTCTTAATTAGCATATATATATATATATATGTAGTGATTAAGTGAGTGAAGAGGGTGCCCAACCAGTGGTGCAGAGAGAGTTGTGCCAGTAGAGATATTGCATGGTGGTGGTCAGTGGACAGCAGCTACCCCCTGATGTGTGCTCTGAGACATCAGCACCATGATGGACAAACATGGAATACAGAATAAACATTAAAAGGCAGTTGGGTAGAAAAAAATATTTTTGAACACTTTTTCCATTCTTTGACTACTAGAAACTCCCTCACTTGATTTGAGGCTGCAAACAACTTTCTCAAAGCTGGAAAGTTCTAATATTTTGGAACTCTGTTTTGTTTATGTTTGAGAAAGTTGTGGAACAGCAACAGGCAATGAAAGCATACATTGGCACAATTAAGTCTGGTAACTCAAGAGGCCAGATATTGTTTTCAGTTCTACACACATTTTAGTTGAAATGTGCCAACCCACTTGAATAGGCTATTTTGGAAACCAGTGGTGACAACATGCGGATAAAGTTCTGCTCTGCTACTTACCAAATAAAGGAGTCTTTGGCTGGAAAAATAATGATTTGAGAACTGAAATGGAAGAGAGCAAGATGAACCTCTGGAGTAATGTTCAAGAAAAGAAAGACTACATACAGAAATGGTTTTATGGAGACACTTCCTCCAAGGTAAAATGTAGTTGCTTTAAAAGGAGTGGAAGCATCCTTACCTGTTAGCACCATTAAGGGATTGTGTTTGAAGAAATATGAAAGAATAGAATAGAATAGAATAGAATAGAATAGAATAGAATAGAATAGAATAGACCTAGATCTTTTGGTTGAGGGAGCTTCAAAAGGAGAGAAGACAGTATCAGGAGAGGGAATGATGTGTTACCAAAGCTTTTTTGAAGGAGCACAATGGGAGGAGAAGACTGAGGTAACATCCAGTCTAGCTCTAAATCAGTTAGTTTTCAACACAAAGAAGCTGCATGCCACCATTTCTAGTACTTAATTGCACTTAGAGTGGTTGACTGACCATCTTTTTGCTGGATCTCATTTAGACTCATTCCTATAAAGGAAGCACAGGACTTCTGTGCCTGTAGTGATTCTGGACATCTGTGTTGAAATGTACTCAGAAAAGAGCCAGAAAACCCATTCTTAAAGTCCTCAAAACAACACTAGAAGTCGTTGTTACACTTTTTGATTCTTGTCCTTGTACCTTATTTTATATTTCAGTCACCATTTCTTGAAAGATATTTTATTTTAAATACATGGATTTTAGGCAGTTAGCTAGCATGGTAGGCTACCAAATCTGCATTGGATTCCTAGAAGTTTTGTGTTTTTTTAATAAATAGCCAATCAAATACAGGAAATTTAATATTTTAAGCTACATAGAGACTCTGAGTTTGACATGGCTCCGAAGTTTCATGCTTTGTCCATGCTTTGGGTTCAGTTGTATTTATATTGCTGTACACCCAGATAAAAACCTAACAGCTGTCTGATAGATGGCTCAAACCATGATGACATTACTCATGGAATAGCCTAAAAGCCGATAAGAGGCAGAGCTGAACATATTGGCCTATTATGAAATGTTTTCTTTAAGTGCTGTAGAGTAGGTTTCAAGGAATTTCTGTGCTATTTAAAGCCATCATATTGTGTGTACTGTGCCAAATAAAATTTTGACACTAAAGGCAAGGCATGAAAAAGATAAAGATTTTGCCAAAATATCAAAAGGGTTGTTCATTAAATTGCTGTAGCAAAGAAACCACATTCAAAAAGAAATTACGCCTTTCCCAAACATGCATGTCTATTCATATGGAATTGTGAACTGTACATGACCGATCTAAGCATGTATGTAGAATTGCCAAAGGTTTTCAGTACTGGTCTAACTGTACTTTCTGTAAAGTCAACTCAGGTCTTACCCTTGGCTGTTCTGTGAGCAGAGGTAGGTCAGCAATGACTGAGAGCTTTAGAGTATCCCATATTGCATATCAAGTGCTAAACAATTCAATAACAGTGCTCTTGGGTTAAGATGAAGGTGCTACCCCATACAATCATTTTACTGTATGTAGGATCTGGAAATGCAGTGTGGTGCATTGCTGTGACTGCTAAAACTATAACCTCTGGAATGCCATCCTGGAAGTTTTCCAAGTGATTTCCATGAGGAACACTTTGTAAAAGTTGTTACCCTTCTAAGCAGAATACGTTCCCAGGCCTGTATAGGAGAAGAGATTGGATTATAAAGTGCTAAATGTTTTTTACAACTGTATCAGCAACAATACTGTATGGATAACTATTCAAGGGAAATTATTTTTACAGAAAAATTTAATGGATTTGTTCCAGTCCTCAATTAGATTCATATTTCTGGATTCAGAAATGCAAGATAACTTATCCTATAGATTCCCTTTGTGAAATCAGGATATCCAATCTGGGACAAATATTTTCAGTCTTCCTACTTTTTATCATTTTCACATTAGTTTTCAAAACCTAGAGCATTAGCAAAATGGTATGGGAGAGACTATAGAGAATCTGAGTGTGGGAAATTTAAAGAGCTGTATTGGTCATTATCACCAGGCTTGGACAGCCAAATGGTCTGAGCATTTAACAAGAATGGTATATGCTTATTGGAGCAGATAGTAAAAGGTATTTTTGGTTACAGTGAGAGTTTAGGGGCTGTCTCAGGTGCTCAGGAGATGAAGCAATGAGATGTCTCATTGATACATTGGGACTTTTGGTTGTGAGTCACCAGCTCCTTGTAGGGGATAGGTTAATTTGAAACCCTAGGTGAGATACCTGTGCCCTACAAACACCACACACACATGTGTCATGGGAAAGGAAAAAAATTATTAAACATGACTAGTTTAATTAGAGTAGAGAACAAGAATGGTAAAGGTTTGGAGAGAAAAATAGGAGGCTGTTTGAAGGCTTTGGGTTGAGCCTTTAGCACAGACCTTATTGTCAGTAAGGAATGGCAAGTTTGAGACTGATGGGTGAGGAGACACTGTAAGGAACAACAACAAAAAAATGCTAAGGAGGCTAAGGTAATTCAAGAAGGGTACCTATGAAAATGAATCTGAAAACGTTTCTCAGCATGGGACACTAAAGAAAATATGGATTAAGTCAGAAAAACATCTCAGAGACATAGAAACACCCTCACTACTCCCATTCTCATTCTTATTTGTCCTGTAAGAATAGTTAATAATTTTAGAAGTTCACAGCACTGAAGCCAGACACCTCACAGCAAAGGCACAGCTGAGTTTTTCCTGTGATTTATACCTCTAAAACTATCTACACAAAAGAGTCTTCTGGGTAATATCGTACACACTTTCCAATTATTTTTTTTTCAGTAAGCCACACTAATTAATGTGATAATATTCACACAACTGCCACACATATGGTGCAATCACAAGAGCACAAGTAGGACAAATGTTTATTTTTATTTTTGTAGACTTCTAACATTGCATCATTTAAATGTATTTCTCAGATAAAGAGCTGCAGTCATCAACTGTGTTTACAAATTAGAGAGAATTGTTTCCAGCAAAACATTTCATGTTGCACATTAATGAAATAAATGGATATAGAAGAACAAATGGTGGATTTATTAAAGTACAAGTGGTTTTTGTGGGTTGTTTTGCTTTTCAGTAAGAATACTGCTAGACTGTGATATGTTATAATAAAACTAATGAACACAGATTTTCTGAGTGCAAATCTTATCCCATCTAAACTGAATTTATGACTGTGTAGTTCTTAAACATTATGCCATTCAAGATATCTTTTTAATTCCCTGATCACCAAGTAAATAAGAGAGTTTTTAATTGTCTTAATGTTGTTATCTGTCTTAGCAGCATCAGAACTATGTTCAATTTGTATAGATACTGGATGCACTTTTTTAGAGATTCCTCATCTCAATTACTTCAAATATAAATTATATTTGACACTGCAATTGCACAAGTTCAATGACTTTTGAGAGTAAATAGTACCATTTAGCCAGGAGACTAATTAATTGTTTCTGAAAAAAAAACAAACCCCCAAAAAAAAAAAAAATCAACTCTGAGTTCAGTTTAGAGACTATTCATCTCTAAGTTGTGTCTTTTGAGTTTAAAAGGTTCAGGTATGAAACAGCTGTTTGCTTGAGTCTGTTTGTAAGTATTCTGATTAGGGAAAGTGGAAGAAAACAAGATAATTTTGTCAATGACAACAACAAACAAAATATATTCTCTTGAAATAGGAAACCAGGTCATTCTGAAAAGGGGGAAAATGAGCTAACACTCAAAAGACACAATTTCATAAAGGATGCAACTTTTTGGTAAAGAATCATCTGTTATAGGTGAATCAAACCACTGAATTTGTAAGTCATTAACCTTTTAGACCAGTGACAGAAGTGCAAGATTTGTCCTGCCAGGAAACAGTACCCACAACCTCTTCTAAATTCATGGGACTGTAGATACTGTAAAGGTAGGACTCCCAAGCTTGAAGAATATCATCCCAACTGTGCCCCATTCCTCCCACAGCTGTACAGCTAACTGATGTAGATCTGGAAATTTCATTAGATGAGTCCTTTTGTGGCCCAGCAAGACTCTGGCAGAATTTATCTCAAGGCTCATTTCTAAACCATGTGATCCTTGTTTTTAAAGACAATAGGTTTGTAGCCATGATCATCCCTAACTTCAGGATTCTTTTTTCAGGCCTTTTCTTCTGAAAGCATTATAATCTGAGGTGGCTTTCCCCCATGCTCATGCACTGAGGGTCACAGAGTTGTATCAGCCTGCTCATCAAACAAGAGGAAAGAAATGGGATAAAGTTAAAGAAAGAAAATATTTTGAGATTAGCCCTTCCAGTGTAAATCAGCATATGGACCTTCACTGGGTCACATGAAAACCTCACGCTCACATTTAATTTGCCCATCCTGAAGCATTTTTCCTCCTAATGCCAAACACCATAATGCTCTCTGTCAGTGATTTGAAATTATTGTATAAGCTACATATCGGGTACACTATTGTTAATGAAATGCACACAAGATGATGAACAACTTCCCTTTCCTGCTGGAGCCCAGCTGCAACCAGGCCCTGTATCCTTGATGCTGTAAATCAGGGCTTTGTACTCCGGGAGGATTCAATCAGCTGCAGGTGTGGGCCCGCCGAGGCCGCCTGGGATTAGGTAGCAGTATTTGATATGAGATCCCAAACAGCACCAGCAATCTACACACCACATGTGGCCAGTCTTTGGAGAAAGCAAAGGAAAAACGCTGATGAAATGTGGCACAGGACCATGGAATGCAATTTCAAACTTCCACATCTGCAGGAAAGAGAGAAAGAAAGTTCCTAATTTTACACTGATGATGTCATTGAGAATACATGATAGTGAAAATGGTGTGCCAGGGCTTTCATAAATTTAACCACTTAGGATGCTGCTAACCAAGGGTTGATATTCATTGTTATAAATGCATTAAGATTCTGAGGGACAACAGGCTGCCCTCTGGTCTGCCAAAGTGTGTCCAGTGGTGTGTCTGTGCTGTGAACGTGGCTGCGTGGACTGAGCATCACCATCACATGTGCAATTCTGTCCAGCCACAGACCTGAACCTTTGCTGAAGTATGTTCACAGAACACTACCAATAAGGAGAGGTGATTTGATCAAACCTACACCAGCCTGAAAAGGTAAAGCACTTGCCTTCAACAAGAAACAGCAAAAGTGGTTGTTCAGCTCACTCCCTGAGGTTAAAAGTTGTGAAGAGTTTATTTTTAACGTAAATCCTTGATATCTAAGGGATAAAGAAATGCTAAAGCAGGTCTGGTTTTGTTATTACTGTAAAGATAAAGTGTATCGAAAAGAGCATGTCCTTGATTTTTTTCTTTTAAAAAGTCTGTTTTCCATTAGCTTATCTTGATAGCTGAAGTTAATCATTATTTTCAACCATATATGATTTAGATATTATGTCATTAATTCATGTACAATCCATCTGAATAATGATTGTGGTTTTCTGCTTTACAAATTCATCTACTTCACTGAGAAACCAAGAGAGTCAAATTCCATGCAACATCTGGTTTCCATTTTATGTAATTGCTATTTTCAGAGTTATAATCATGTGTTATTGTAAGGACCACAGTGTCAATCATACTGCTAATGGGGAAAATTCAATGCCTAAATACCTGAGAGAACAAGAAGCTGACTTAAACAGGTGCATTTAGACACTTGGTTTTAAGCATAATTCTAGTCTACCAATTTAAATAAATCATTTTAAGAAGAAACTATACTCTTTCCATACTTTCTACAGAACCAGAATTTAATACAAGCTTTCTACACTGTGAACCTGGTTTTGTTTCCATCAGTTCAAAAAGAGTAGGATCTGATCCCATGCAACTTATACTACCATTAACCCAAGGCAGCCCTAAATCTAGTTTAACTTAGCCAGTGTCAGTACCAGAAGTTAGCCTTCTTTGGTAAGTATGCATGGAGGGGACAAAATTTTAGCTCCCTTTAAAGAATGAATATAAGGTACACAGCTACCTTACTTATCAAGTGCATTAAAATGTGCAGAAAACAGACAGAGGAAAAGCTTGGCAACTAATGTTTTCAAGTAAAATACCATACCAAAAATATATTCTTAGGACCTTAATCTGGAGTTTGACTACAAGTAGAGTGAGAAGTATTCATTAACATTCAGAGCATTTGCAGCTGAAGGTACAAAACATGACAGAAAGATGTCAGATTAAACTTTATTGTGTTTATCACTTCCTCTTTTTTATTATTTTATTCATATAAAGTCTCAGGTAGAGGTGACTAGTTACTGCTTAAAAATAAAATATAAAACTAATATAAAATTTTCTAATAGACATAAGTTTATATAGTATAATTACAGATATATAGAAAAATATATTTACATGTGCAGTAATATTCTCTATTTTGTGGGTAAGACAGTATACTTTGAACAACTGAGGAGTGCGTAAAACTATATTCATTATTTCAATACTCACTATATCAACCAGCAGGTGCTCATTCTTCCATTACCTTTGGGTAGCAACAGTCAGTGAATACATAAAGTATTGTTAATCTCCACTTTTGAAATTAAGATAAGGACAGCAGTGACAAGTTTTGCAGTTCCAGCAGCAATGAGTTTCTATGAAAATTACCTTTACCGGGAGCAGTAAAAACTCAAAGGGAAAAGCCTGGAGACATTAACAAGTGTACACTTTTGTGTTAATACCTTCTGCACACATTCATATTTCATCCTGCCTTTCACCCTCAAAAGCTTCAGGTAAACGGTGGTGTGAGTACAGGACAGTATTAGGTTGTGTTTAAGGGCATTAAGACTGGTAACAACTTTCCCGACTTAACAGAAAATTAATCTCCACTAGCTCCTCTGGTGAATATTTGAAGCTCAGACTGAGATGAGCTCCCAGGTTGGAAGCTGTGCCTGTTATTGCCACGAGAGCCACAGCGGGCACACCCTGGGTCGGCTTCCCCGGGGCTTCAGCAGTAAATTCTCTACAGTTGCATCCACAAAAGTAGCTCTCCATGTACGCACAACCTCGGCTCTGCAGGGTGTGGCTAGATCCTTCCCCAGTTTGGACAAGTGCCTGTGTGCACTGCGAGGCAAGAGCTGCATTTACCCATCTGGTAATTTTGTGGCCCCATTAATTGACCCAAAGCAGATTTCTGCATTTGCTGATATGCATACATCAGCTATGATTACAAAGGATGCCTAAGGTGACTAAAAAAGATAAGCAAGACCAAGACATTTGGGAAAATCTGAGCTGCTGTCATTTGAATTAGAGGCAACAGCCCATTTCTAGCAGGAATGTGCAAGTAAAAGCAAATTATATTTTCACTTTCCCCACAAAACAATGTCTGAGGTGAAATTTCATCAGTGCTGCTTGAAGGGAATGTAAAAACATCAAAAGAGACACAATGAATTAGTCCAGAACTTCATGAACCACGCTGCAAAGTATCCTGAGGTATTTTCCCATCTGAGTTAATAAAGTTATATGACAAATATAAATATACAGTCATACAAGTAAAACACAGTAGGGGAGTGATGGGTTAGCACTGGGGACCCTCACAATTTTCATAAGGGGTCCCTCAAGCAAGGGATTGTGTTTGTTTCTCTTTTTTTTTTTTTAAATCACTTTTCAGCACAAGACTATGCACAAAGCTGTTTCCTCTTTTACAAAAGGATGCATTAAGCCTAAAGAAACTCCTGAAGACTTCAAAGCTAACACCCCTGATGACAGAAGGTAAATCAGAAGAATTCCAGATTTATGATTTTTTTTTTTTAATATTATGATTTTGAGATGATGCAGCTCATGATTTGTAATGCACAGGGTCAGCAGAAATGCAGACATACTCTGCAAATCTCTGTGTAAAGCACAAGGAACATATGACATCAGAGGTAGCTCTTGACTTCCTAGGGTTGACAGCAGAATTCCAAAGTCTAATTACACAGCTGTTATAGCATGACTAACTGTTCTGCTGATTTTGTGGGTATAAATCTTGGTATACTACTTTATTAGTTCTGTTAATACATGTTCACTAAACATTGTCTTGAACCAGGTAAGTCAATAGCAATCTTCTCATATACAAACAAATATGTTTACAGGGTTTTTCTCCTTCATAAGGATTGGCAAAACCTTACAGCAGTCTGCCGGTACCTAAATGAGCCTACAAGAAAGATGAAGCGGGACTTTTCACAAGGGCAGGGAGTGATACAAGGGATAATGACTTTAAGGGCAGGGAGTGATACAAGGGATAATGACTTTAAACTGACAGAGGGCAGATTTAGGTAAGATATTAGGAAGAAATTCTTTGTTATGAGGGTTGTGAGACACTGGAACAAGGTTCCTAGAGAATTTGTGGCTGTCCCAGCCCAGGAAGTCTTCAAGGCCAAAGTGGATGGAGTCCTGAGCAACCTGGTGTAGTGCAAGGTGCCCCTGCCCATGGCAGTGGGCTTGGAACTAGATGTCTTTAAGGTCCCTTCCAAACCATTCTATGGTATTCCCTAGTTAAAGCAGTAAACAAGGGTTGTTATCTATTCTTCCTGAATTTATCATGAATATCAGCTTTACATTCTCGAGTTGGACATTGCACCAACATGAATTTTTTTCATCATTTATTAGGGACAATAAAAAACTTTACTGAAGAAATGTTCACATTCAAATACAACAGACAAAAATTACTGTACAAGTGATGACTCTGAAGCAGAACATAATAAATTTGACATTTTTCATCTCAGACATGGAGGCATGGAGAAGTCAAATGTGTTTTGACTTTCACAGAAGTTCAAATAGTTAATTGATCTGCCAAAAGAATAACACCTTTTAGAAGTAATTTTTTTCAAGATACATAACATAGATAATTCATATGGAATTACTGTTGTTACAGTCAAGCCTAAAAGATGGACAATAGGCAA
This sequence comes from Scytalopus superciliaris, assembly GCA_013400415.1. Taxonomy (NCBI): domain Eukaryota; kingdom Metazoa; phylum Chordata; class Aves; order Passeriformes; family Rhinocryptidae; genus Scytalopus; species Scytalopus superciliaris. Next base: position 61,262 of record VXBX01000442.1, read on the forward strand.
TACGAGAATTTCTTGTCCATGTAACCATCTTAGTTTGTGTCTGAGTATGCAATTATTTTGCTTCTCAGTTACTGGCAAAGAAGAGTCCATTTCTTGGGACTCGTCACTGTGATATTGCACTAAGAAGCAGTGGAAACCTCATTTTCATAAAAAAGCCATCAAGCTACGGAGTTCCCAAAATGTATTTTGCAACTGCTTTCAGCAGATGATAGTCAGATGCTCTGTTGATTTTACATGTTCAGTTCAGGTGACACTCACAGCCTCATGCTTCATGTTTGGTTCACTACACAGCAGGGGGAGAGGAAGACACTTCTAACCAGGATACACAAGCTTGATGCCAAGCCAGATGATAATGTAAATATCCCATGTGTCCATGAGCCATTGTAATCATCCTCCATGCTTTGGCTATCATTTTAAAACATATTTGGATAAGGTATCAATGGATTACTCCTTATTTTAATTTTTAACCTCTACTTGTCCTACTAAAAACTAGAAGCACTAAATGAACTATTAGAGAAAGGCCTTGAAACATGGCAGCAAATGGAAGAATTTGTGTGGTTCAATTAGCTGAATAAATGCAATTCTTGAAACCTTCCTTCATAAATTCGTTCTAAGTTTTAGTTTTTCTAAACATAGGTACTTAGCATTATTGTAGATAGCCTAAGGTGTTCCACTGCCTCCACAAGCCTCTTCAAATATATGTGGGTCCATCACGTGTCCTATGTTACAGGCAAAACAGCCTGTGTGGCTAGTTTGGAAACACCAAGGCATTTCAGGTAACAGCAGACATGTATACCTAAGCAGATGAATTTTGTTCATGAGATTCCTCTCACACAGCAAAGGTTATTATGTAAGCTACTAAACCCCACTGTGATGGGTAGCCAATACAGTGAGAGAAAACCGGGCCCAGGTGACTGTAGTGCTCATTTAGGTATCTTTGTCTAACAGCTAAATCCCACCTCTAATGTCTCTTCCCTTGGTAGAAACTAGACAGGGATAGCCACAGCTTATCACTAGCCATAAAAAAATGGCTAATCCCAACACCCATCTTTTAGCATGGAATGCTCATTGAAGACTTTTCCTAAGACTATACATTAACTCATATCATATTTACTTTACTCTGAAGACTCACATTCTTAAAATGGGGGATCTTTGTGCAGCTCAACTCCCTTAAAACAAGTACTGAAAGTCATCAGAAAACATGCTCTGACACATCCACGCGAGGGTGTCAAGGTCTGATCAGCAGCAGGAGGCCAGCCAGGATCCCATACAGATCTCAAAAGGACACAAGGTATCTACTGGTAGGCACCAAGACCAAACCCCCAGCTATGAATGTTCACAGCATAATTTCGAATACTTCTCAACACTCTGCTGATGCTTTAGAAAGATTTTTTTTCCCATGTTCATGGTGAAAGAGACATCATAGTAAATAAAATAATTTCTAAGGGGCAAAATGATCAAAAAAGAAGAAAATAGTCTAGATGCCAGAGACATTTTCCTAATAGTCAGTGGAATTTTTTCCCAAGGGAACTCATGATAGAACTGTTGATTAGTTAGTTAAAGAAAGACAAAATGATACTCTTAAGAAAAAATAATTCTGCAGATAATGATTTTGTATGTGCAGGGAAATTGGCATGATGACCTCTTAGCTCTAGTCCATAGACATTTTTTTTTGAGTGTGTGATACCAGGTAATGAATGTACAGACTCAGTGTAAAAATTAGCTGGCTTAGGAGGATTTAAAAAGTAAACATGTGGAACACAGTTTGAAATATTCATGTTTTCCTCTCATAGTAGGCCAATGTAAATATTATTCCACATGTTATCAAGTAATTCCAAAGCTCAATGTACTCACCCAAGAATGGTCATGATCAAAATCTAACAAAGTCCTTTTGAAAGAGCTCAGTGTATATAAATTAAAGGTAGCCCAAAGAGAGATAGGATTCCATTCCAGCTCCTGGGGAAAGATCTGAGGAACACTTGCTCTTGCTAGTTCAGTAAACCACTTCCACTGCTAGTCCAGTCTGAGCTCCAAGCAATCCAGAGGCAAGTCAAGAAACTATCCACTCTTCTTCCCCACAGGAAAGCCTGAGTGATGACACACAAGCAGGACTTGGTACATGTATCCTACACAGAGCACAGCAATCATGGTGGGCTTTCATCCAGGCCGAAGGAGCAACCACTTACAAAATGAGGAATAGGAGGATCATGTACTGAACAGGTGGAAGATTGGTATCATTTCCTTTCAGTCGCAGGGGCTCACATTGTGTCCATGAGAATTGCATTCTGAACTGTGCAGTGGCTCAGCTCCCAGAAAAGAGGAACACAGTGAGATCCTTTCATCTATGCAGCCAATCTACTTAACTGCTGTTGTTGGGATGAGCTTCTCAGAGAAGGACAACTATGCTTTTAAATCCCTCCCACACTGAGCCCAAGCCTTTACTTCTGAACAATTACTCACATTCAGATAGAAAGTTCCTCAGCGAGGTTCTGTCTGCTCCATATTGAAGTAGGTGAAGATGCCTAGTCAACATCCAGGATTTCAGAGCTGCAGTTTGAAAGAAAATGCTAACTTCAGGCTAGTTTTAGACAGCTCTTAACTTTCAGGAGTAAGGGATGACTTATTTGAGGTTGTTCCATCCCTGCAGGGACCATGTAAGTGAATTCTGTATCTGAATTCCATGCCTGTATCTAGATAGACATTTATAGACTTTGCACTGTCAGAAACACATGCTGAGAGAGGGAATTCTGAGCCTGACCCAATGGGAGATAATAATTGTACGCCTGTCACAAACTAATCATAACATCACAATGGGGCAAACAATCTTTTACTGCTTTACTTTGGTTTTGGCTGTACCTACAGTTTTGATTTTCAGTGAATTAATGTCTTCTTTAGATAACATAATTGGAAAATATTCCCAAGAGTGACAAAACCAAACAGATTTTATTGTTCCTATCTGCACCCTATCTGTGGGTGCTACTCCGCTTTCATTAGCAGTTGCATTGCCTTATCCCTGTGATGAGTTCCCAAAGCCTTAACTGTAAATAATTACCTCGCAGTAGGCAAATACCATCTTTTAGACAGCTAAGTTTCTTTAATCAACACATTCTTAAAAATATTCTCTCCCATTTCCTTCAGAATCTAATTATGGAACATTGTTGGTAGTAAAAAATCTTTGCTACCAGTAACAGTACTCTCATCAGTCCCATAAAAGGAAAGGAAGCTGCTTCAGCAGAAATCATTTATGGATGAAACTTCTGGATACATGAACAGCTTCTGCAAGATGTCAAAAGCCCATCTCTTTTAGTCAATCCAAGATTCAAGAGCAGAGGAATATGTGAACTTCGCCAACTCTCATAATTTGCATCCTGAATCTTATGACAGTTTGTAGTTTCTTTTCCACCACGTTTCACCTCCTGGGGTCATATGATTAAGCAAGATTCTCAGTTTTCCTCCTATAAAATAAATAGATTCCAGTTTCTAGACCACAATTGCAAGCTAGAGAAAAGGGGCCAAAAGAAACCAGGAGTTTCCTGGTTTTATTTCAATAATTCAATTTTGAATTCTTTTTTGACTGCTTGATAACCAGTACAAATTCTGAATGTCAATGGCTTGCAGTCTTGACGCTCTCTCAGCTCACTACAAAAAGGGAATGAAGGTACTTACATGGAGGGTTGCTTTACAGCATGACAAAATTCAGGGAGGATAATTGAAATGCTGGACCAGTTGTTAAATGTATACTACTTAGAGGCCACCTGCCTGGTAGATCAAGGCAATGAGCCCCTACAGAACTATTGAGGGTGCTGATTTTTGCACTTCCTTGACTTCAGTATGGTTTTACTTAACACATACACCTGCATAATTGAAATCAACCCAACCATAAGTAACACTCATGAACAAAAAAAAATAGTACACAAAACAAAACAGAAAAAATTACAGAGTTAAGAGGACCGGCACTAGACCAGTAAAAATAGCTGATGAACCTTGCCAGCTGTTGAAAAACTGTCTGTGGGATCAGTTCCTTTGTTCTTCTCTAATAATAGTTTTGGTTTATGTTTCTTTTTTTCCCCTCTTCTTTTACTTTTACTGTTTTCATTTCCCTTTGATGTTGAAAACAGCCACAGCTGCAATACAAAAATTATTGTTCCTACTTTCATACGCAAGTTCATGCACTGAGAGGCAACTTTCTTTATGCATACACGTTACATATACAAAAGCACACTTATACATGTAAATATACACATGCACCAACACACACAAAATATACATTGCCTGGGAATGTATCTTGATGTCAAATGACTACAAATAAAAAGGAATTAAGCTTTATTTAACAAAAGGAAAAATAGGAAAATTTAAAACCTGAAGATCTTTTTAATTTCAACTTCTAATAACATATAACAACTTCAACTTTGTGAAACTGCAAGACCCCTCCACATGTTTCATATTGTTATACAATTATTTTAATTGCTTTTTAAAAAAATATTTATTTAAAAGTTGTATTTGCTCCAGATACCCTGAACATCCTTGACAACCTTTTAATGTACAGAGTCACAAGCAGGACCAGCCCAGAGCAGGAGCAACACAAAGACTGCTGAAATCATCCTTCCCAGATGCGCAGTACCAAGTAACAGAAAACCTCCTATCCAGCTTGGTTTAATATAGATCCTCATATGCAGAGGAGATAAAATAGACCCTCCAGAGTGCTCTGAAGTCTGGTGTTCAGAGCATATTGAGAACACAAGGTCGTAGAGTAACTTCCAAGAGCCAGAACTCTTCTATAGGTTATTTGTCTCGTTTCTTAAGTTAGTCTCATAAACCTCCTGTGATGTTAGTAGATATAATTATTCCTTTTTTGATGGGAGAAAAAGAACAGGGAAATGTAAATGGCTTATTCAAGGTGACACAGGAAGTCTGCAAAGAGCTGCAAATTGAACTCAGGTTCTCCAACTCCCAGTCCAGTTATTATATCAATCACAAAATCTTCCTTCCTTCACTAGATATTTAAAAACAAAAAGATTTCTAACTCGACAAACAGTTTTTTCTTCATGCATCAAATTGGATACCTGAAGTGGATTTTTCCTTTTGAATTTGACTCAATTGAAACATAGTCCAAATTACAATATTTCTTAAATTACCATAATGATGACAGAACCTAAATTCTGGAATAAACTTAGGCAAAGTTGCAGAAAAATATATCACACCAGCTCAGGTTGTAGAATCATCTTCTCAGATGGGTCAGACATTAATCCAGGAGAATAAATTTAAGATCATCAATGCAACTCCTTGAACAACACTGTAATGTAACTACACGCGAGAGTGAGAGCAGAGGTCACAATTTTGTTGGCATTATTGTTTTATACAGCATTAGCATTTTAGTTCAGGATTTCATGGCATTTTATATTTCTCAACTAATATGAAAAATAAAAGTTCCCCTTTCCAGAGTCTGCATTTGAAAAGACAAGATTATAAGCTATGAAAGACATGTTAAGAATTTTTTCGTAAATTTTCTAACTCATTTTTCTTTATTGTAAATGGATTATAATAACTGCTCCTTCCCTAGCAACTCAGTTGCAAAGTCTAAATAACAGGGTGGGGAGGTGATTTTGTCTTTGTAATTTATTATGGAGTCACAGTGGTCATTTGCAAGATGAGAAAACACAGGACTGAACTCCAAAACCAGAGCTAAATCTCTAACTAAATATTCTCTTTCAGAAAAATGTAACCAGCTCTGAAATATACATATCTGTGCATGTATTAAGTATATGTGTATAAATATACAGATACATATTCAGGAAGTGGAATAGGAATTATGTTGAAATCCACATATACATGCACATACATATTAGCTGAAAATACTGCTGTCTTTTGGAAATGTCCCAAGGGCAGCTTCAAGCACTCATTAGTTCACTTTACCAGGAAGAAGAAAAGAACTTGTTCCAAGTATCGGAATAAAGAAATATAGTTTAAGGAGGTGACAGGAATAGAGCTAGCAGCAGCAACAGCTTATTTGAAGTTTTTAACTATTTAGGTATTTCGTTTCTAAATTACTCCCAGTGCTTTTTACAGTGCCAGCAACCAGAATGAACTATCCTTCCTTTCATCCTGTCTGCTTCCTTTGGACACTTCCCATCCCTGCTAAAAACATTTTGAAATGTTCAGTGGTGTTGTAGATGTACAACAGGAAACAGCTGGTATTGGCAGCTGGCAGGCATAGGGCAGCAAGATGGGGCTTTGGTCCCAGTGCTGAAGTTCCTGTGACCGTGTGTTCTGTGGCTTCAGGTTATTAGGTGGTGAACTCTACCTAGAAACAGTAGCACGGCCATCAGGGGAGGCAGAGCCCTGCTGTGAAACAATGCTGACCTCTGACAGGTGGGATGGTCCATTTGAAAAGAGGAGAAAAACAGCATCTATTTTCACAGATTTCATGGATTTCACAGAATATTCAGAGTTGGAAGGGATGCACAAATATCATCAAGTTTGACTGTCACAACTGTAGATAGCTGGTGGTAAGATTTATCGCCGCACTCTGCAAACACTTTATAATTTGTTGCAGAGTTTGAAGCAATTTTTATGATATGATTTGTTGGAGGAGTGGAGGAGAGGGTATTTAATTTGTACTTGGAGCCAGTGTGAGTTCAACAAAAACAGCTCCAGTTTCCTCTTGAATTTTGGTTTTCCTGGAAAAATATCTGACATTGTCTGCCAATGAGAAGAAGACATAATGGGGGTAATCAACCACTCTCCCTTTCCTCTGTGGTCTGAACACCATTTTTAGAAGAGGAATGAGAGGACAGGCAACACTCAACTTCTTGGGGACCGAATTCCTCAGGCCTTGGCTTTTGACTCTAGATTAACCCTCTACCATTCCTTCTGCTCTTGAACAGACGAAACGAAGGAGGAATCATAAAATGGACACCCTTAATTTTGGGTGTGGCAGAGGAAGATGTCTATATTAAGGATCTCCAAGATGACAAAAAAATACTGTGGGCAAAAAGTAAGGGAAGAACTAATATATCTTTGGAGGAGAAAAAGGGCTGTGTAGCATGAAGACAAAAAGGGGTGGTGACAGAACCAAGGAGACGAGGAATGATAGGAAAGCTCTAGGAATAAGGCACTGAATCATCTTATTCTGTGCATCTGTGGGAGCTGGAAATCTAGTGTGGCCCTTTAGGGAACCAGGTGCTCTGGGCTGAAAAGTGGCAGGAATAATTCAAAAGAGAGGCCAAGTCATTCAACTTAGTAGTTTTAAAATAAATCAGATAAAATATACCAATACTTTGGGAAGTAATCTCACAGTTTTGCAAATCAGGCTTGTGATTTTTGATCTCTGGAATTGTCGACACCGTAAGCAGTGCATAACCACAGATGTGATACAGCTTTTTGCATGGGTCCAAGGAAGAGCAATAAAGTGTCTTCCAGAGCATTTACAAGACATAAAATGACTTTATTTTCTTCTCATAGAAATCAAGTTCATGAAAAGGAGCAGTCCATCAATGATCTTGTGCAGGGAAAGTCCACCAGAAGACTGAGTAGTTGAGTTAAGGGGTTTTCTGTTCTTGACAATTGAATAAAATTTAATTGTTCCATTTATTCTTCTCCTCTTGTTTTCTTGTTTCCTTAGGATGGGATGTGCAGTCTCACTGCCAAGATATAGGATGAAACCATACCTGCATTGTGTTTCTGTGCTACATAACATCATGCATTGATGTCCTCCCACACTGCTCCATTCTCCCACACACTGATTGGCCATTCCTTTGCCTGCTCTGCACACAGGCATACAAGTTGGTACTCAGCTGTGAATTTGGATAAAAACAGACCATTCTTGAAGGGGACTTTCATATAAACGAAAAAAGTATTTTCATTTTTGTTCTTTTCTTTACACTGTCAGTTTTCTTGTGACTGTTGCAGTCTTTTCAAACAGAAAATTTAGTTCTTTTGCTGGAGTAGAATTAAGCAAATTACTGGATAATGTTGTTATTAAAGGTACATTACTGTTACGCCTTTCAAATTCTACCTAAGCACTCAAACTCACTGTATTGATTTTATTTGATCTTGCTCTTTTGTAGTTCTGACCCTCTCACCTTTGGTCCTGGTGTCTTTCAGTCTGCCATCTTAGTAAGCCATTCAGACTACAGGTACTGTCTTAAGGGACCCTTTTTATAATTTCAGAATGAGTGAAACAGGGGGCCGTGCTTGAGCAAACACGACCTATCATGCTTCCCATGAGAAACAATGTTTAATGATCTTACTTAAAACACATTGTATAACAACCTTGTCATTAGAACTGGGACTGATCACAAATCCATGGACACGGACAACTGTGCCAGCTCCAAGCCAGAAAGATTTTAAATGATTTGTGGTTCAACTCTTTGCTCCCACTGATTTCCATTTGATATCCCTGTGCAGATGGATAAAAGGAAAAGGAGTGAGATCTCTGAGATCACTGGGTCTGGAGAACTTGAGCACCAAGACTGTGAAGTACACACCAATGTATACTCTCATCTGGTACACAGTCCATATCTATAAAATTAACTTGTCTAAGTTTTTTTCCACAAATAGAGTCATGAAATACTTCTCTGAGACATTGTGTGGGGCTTTTACATTACAACTTCCATAAAGGAGCAATTTAAACAGGTGAGTAGAAGAGCATCACAGTTTAAAAAAAAAAAAAAAAATTTCTGGAAGATTTACCAGCTAGCCAGAAGGCACTGAGTGCTGATCCAGACTGACCCATTTGCTAATATCACTAAGCGACCTTTCACTTGTTCTGTGACTTCTTTATGCCTCAGCAAGTTCAGCTGGAAATAAAAGCAAAACTTCACTGGAAATTAGACATTGAGTGTAAACTGTGGTTTCCTAGATAAATAAATTACAAAAGAAAGTTTTAAAGGAGTCACACAGCCAGGGTCTAGCACTTTGAACAGACAATGGGTAACAAAAACCGTATGTGGGAATACTGTGTGGCAACACTGCTGTACTACAGATTCCCCATCCAAATTTGCAAATGATCTAAACAGCCCTTCTTTCTGAGCCTTTGAAATGACAGTGAGCCAAGATAGGATCCCCTTGGGGCAGGAACCTATCACAGCAGCATTACTACCAGTTGCAATAAGATATTTCACAAAGTTAAGTAAAACTTGATGGCAGAAGTCTGGAAAAATATATCTGTTCATAGCATAAACAAGTATGAACCTAATCATTACTTTTCTTCATATAACTTTCATTCCCACTCATAAGGATTATCCCATTGAGTTCAGTGGGGTTTTCCTTAGTTGTGTGCTGTATTTCAAATTGGAGGATAGCCCTGCATTGGCCAGTGACTGAGACTTTGAGCATTTTCTTCCAAATTTGGACACATAAACAATCATTTAAGTTTGGGTGAATAGAAATCATCCCCAAGCAGTTGGAGAAAGTATATAAGGAAGGCTGACTTGTCAAGGTCCCGGCTCAGTAACATATCCCACAGATCTGAACTACAGCCAATTGTTTTTACTTTAGTACAGAAGATTTTCTAGAAGCCTATCATCTCTACGATCTACTTTAGCACTCAGTCTCAGATCACTTGCTACTAAAATGGCATTCCCAATTTTGATGCAGTTAGCTGTGTCTCATTACTGACCAAAACTGATACTTGGAGCTGAATATTTCAAAATAATTTCTGTCCATTTTTTCAAACTCACAAAATTTCTGGAACTCAGGAGATGCACGTTGTGATGGACGAAATGTGCTGCACTCAGGGTATTTTGACTTCATTCCTAGTACCTCATAAAGCTGGCTGCCAAAATTGAGATCTATTGCAGTCTAATGGGATTTAATAGCTAGGAATTCCAGATCCGGTAGGGAATTTTGTACACTTTCTCCTCAGGACTCTACGCTTGACCTCTAATTGAAATTATCAGCCTACTGGACTCCTCTCTGAGCCTATTTGTTTCACATTTGGTTGATGATATGAAACACCAAGAGAAAACCACACATGGTGTCAGAGAGGATACAGCCCGCATGCTTGTCACTATGGAGGCACTTCAGTCAGAATGGTGGCACATGCTGATAGCTCAACTGACCTCCCACTGTACCACAATCCCTTTCACCCCTCTTTAACTCACAATAAATCCCATCAAACCTATATTTCATCTTTCTCACACCAGGACTTTTCATCAAGATCTCCTTGGCAGAAAGAATGTGACTGTCAGTGGCAGTGAGACACAGTCTTGCTGGGAATCTGATTATTTGGCAACCAGCATTTAATTACTTCAGAATTGTTCTGAATTGTTTCCACTCTGGTCAAACCTAGAGAGCATTGCCAGCAGACACAGATGGGGTTGTCAAGAAAATTTGAAGTGCTGATATGGCCACGTGCAGACTATGACTCACAGTAGAGAACTATCCTCTGTAGATCAGCGGAGTCTAGGCTGACAATTCTGCCACCAAGAACTCTGTGACTTGGCTTGTGCAAACATTACTAATATTTATGTGACTTACGTGATTAAGAATCAGACAAAGGACCTCTAGACCATTACTCTTAGAGTGCAGTTTACATGTCACTAATTCAGAGGGATTTTAACTGTTGAATCAGCTAATACAAGGGCAATGCATAACAAAGCTCCTTCCTGCTTCTGAATTAAAGGAGATTTTTATCTTATATACAGAATACAAAAGACTTTTAAGGCAAGCCTCGTCAGAGACTTGCATAGGTTGCATAGACAGAGCTCCAGACAAGGTACTGGAATAACAACAGGAGAAACTCTTCTCAAGTTAGCCAAGAGCAGGAATAAGCAGGTATTGCAGTATAGATAGCACCTGCCATGGTCTATTGCTACAATCCCAGCTTGCCTTCTTGCATTTTACATTACCTCAATTCATTTAGTGTCTGGAGAGCAGACAGGACGGTTCTTACTGTAAGTGGTCCTTGCTCTGGCTGCATATTTGGATGAGAAACAAAGCAGTTTCTTAATACTCACACAGTTCTAGCCCTAATGTCTTTCAGCAGAGATGATCACAATGCAGCTCTCTGAGCATGTGTGAGTTGCATTCCAGACTCCTGGCTATCTATTGTTTTCCTCCTTGCTGTGTGAAAAGAGAAATTCTGTATATAAAAAGTCTGTTGGGAGAAATGTGTTTTTTTTCCCCAACAGTGAGCAGATGGCTCACAGATTTTGTGCATCATTTGTAAATTATTTCAAAGTCTATTTATCTATTCCAAAGAGATTACTGGAATCTACATCTGCATTTTCATGTAATTGTTTCCATGTCACATGAATGAGACATAAGAGAGTTACAAAGGAAAGATGATCACCTATAACATAGCTGGCTGACATCTGTAAGAATTTGGGAACCTATCTACTGAACTCAACTACACCTCTTTTCTTAGTCCCTAATACTTTTAAATAAATTTTTCAGGGGATATCTAGAAATCAGTGTTACTGAAAAGTCTTCAAGATGATAAATCACTAAATTAGAAATTAGGACAGCAGATTTCTTAAGAAACATCACCTATTCCAATCTGTGGAGGTAAAACAAAATCAGTTCTTCCCAAAAGAGCCCTGACTGTTATGGTTTACTTTGTTCTAGGAAACCTTGGAAGAAAATATGAAAATTTTGCTGGTTGTCAAAACAAAAAAGGAAGGAATAAATGTGAAGTATTTTGAACTCTGAGAAATTTCATCTCAGCCACAAATCAAGACCTTTCTAAGATGTGAAAAAACAGGAAACTTCTATATTATCATGACCATAATTCTCAGGACCATGACAATCTTGTTCTTTCTTCAGTGTGGACTAAATTGCTTGTCAATATGTGGAGATAAAATGTTTATATGAATATTCTCAATTCTTTAGATGAAAGAACTAGAGACAGGATCTCATCAGACATGATTTAGTGATAGGCCAGAGGTAGATAATTAAGTGGATGCAGAACGATTACAGACAACCATGTAGTATCAGACAGCTTCTGGGGTGGCCTTGAATAAATAAATCAACACCACAAGATTGCTTTGAAAAAGGTATCAGGACCAGGCTCTGATCCTGTGATTATAGATACCTGTGGGACTGAACTCAACATACCTCCTAGGAAATGACTTGACTGAACAGAGAGTGGAGACCTGCTGGGTAGACCAGCTCAAGAGAGCTCTTTCAAGAAGTTGTCTAACTTAAATGATTTTTTTAGCCATAGTGAAGTGCAAGCCATAAGCCTCTCAGCTCAATCACATTATTAAAAACTAAATAATGGAGGTACTCTCCATCTTGATGAAATTGTGATGCAACAGAGTTGCAAAATTAAAAAAAATTAGACTTTAAAAAAATTAAGTCTGTGTCATAAAGGATGTACTAATCAAAATGATTGCTTGGTTACACCATAATACTTAGGAGAAGCCATTTGATCAGTTTTGCAAAAACACTGAAATCCTTAATAAGATCCTTAATAAAATATTAATAAGACAATTCTAGTGATTTACTTCAAAGTATTAGTTTTATATCAGTCTGTAGAGTAAAGATTTGAGAGAAGTTTTCTGAAGTCCAAAAAAATATAAGAATTTTACATAAAGACTAGTTGTTAAAAATTGGGACAGGGATCTGGTTATCTTGGTCGTATTTTTCCAAAAGGATTCTTATGAAACACAAACTTTAAATAATATTAATGGAATCACAGAATCATATAATGTGCTGAGTTGGAAAGGATCAATCAGGATCACTGAGTCCAGCTCCTTACCCTGCGCAGGACACCCCAAGAATCACACTATATTAATTCTATGTATTCCTATATTACCCAAAATCTGCTGTCATTACACACAGGAATTCCTGTCTTGAAAGCACAGACATAGTCAAGAATAGATATTGCAGCCAGCTTATTAAGGGATATATAAGGTCATTGGGAGTTCTGTTGAGGATTTCACTTGAATGACAGGAAGGATGCTGTGGTCTCAATATAATCCAAGATGTTGGAAAGGCAGAGTCCTAAAAAGTTAATGCAGGATACAAAGGTCTCCTCATAATTAAAAAATAAAAAAGCATTGCAGGAAAACTACACTGACAAATTTTGGCATTTTGTTGGGTTTTCCTGTTTTGTTTGTTTTTCCCTCTGGGCTCTGAGTGTTAGGGGTGTGAGTGGCAGCGGAGTAAAGAACCACTGATAAATTAGGGGGGTGATCTTTCCATCCTCTTAACAGAAAAATAGATGGTGAGTTGCACGGTCTGAGGTCTGTAAAGCTTAAAGAACTAATAAAATAATCACTCATAGTTTTCAGTTTTCCTATTTCTTTCCATAAGGAGAGTTCAACTTCACTGAAGTGAACACAGATGAACAAGTAATGCATCTTTACCTCTCCCTGCCCTTAATTCTTGTGTTACCTCTCCTGTGGAATGAAAAGCATTAGTTTAACCTACCTCTGCACTCAATGCATGGCTATCTGAGGGCAAGGCAGCAAACCTTGGTATTCATTATCTTAGAACAGTAAATGTTAAATTTCTCCCTAAATGTGGTGTAAATAGTCATATAGGTAAAGTCTATTTCAAATTAATTTTGGTCATTTGCTCTTAATTTGAGTGTTTTTCTGGCTTTTAAGTGTGCTCTTGAGACTAGATTTCTATTAAATTTCCTTGTTTTTTGTTTATGCAAGCAAAGGGTGTGGGTCAGGGCTTAGAAGAAAAAGGATAAAATACAAAAAAGTTAGGGAGGGCTTATCTTGCAGGGAGAAAATCTGTTGTTCAGAGATTTATGTATCCACCTTTACATCTGTGTGTGTCTTTGTTGTCACAAGAATCACACAGTAATCATAAATACTCATAGTGAGAATTTTTAGCAGATAGTTTGCAACAGTGCATCTTTCCCTCCTAGGCATGTATTTGTTTTTGCACAGAGAGACCCCAATCTCTGGCCAAGGTTGTCACATTTTGCCATCATACAGATGAATCACACACTAGTCTGTCACCAACTCAGAGGCCGTAAGCGGTTCTGGAATGTCCTGAAATTGTCCAAGTGGAATTTGTTTAGGCTGCTTTAGTTGGAGAAATGTTTATGAATGTTAAGCATTCAGAACGTTAAAGCTACTGAACCAATCTGTTTAAAATTTGACTTGCACTTTAACACTGAATGAGACATACAAAAGTCAAGCTTTAAGTACAGATTTTATTGCCACAGCAGCTGTGGAGATAATGTAGTTTCATACTTATAACTAAAGAAAAGTAACTTTGACCAAACATCCCCAAAATGTTTCCTTGTGGGTTTAGGCCAAACCTGAACATTCAATTTTATAAATAATTAATTTGTCAGAAATTACAAGAAAGACGAATTCAGCAGCTGAGCCATAACAGACAAGAAAGTAAGACTGGACAACGCATACAGAGACTCCTGGATCATAAATCTAACATTGTCATAGACACTATAAAGCACTACAAGAAACTCTCTTGCATTTTCTGTACAATCTACTCACTGTCTATTATGGTTTGGGGATAGTTTGGTTTTTTCCTTTCCAGTTCTAGCCATTCCTTAGAGATTTGTTCTAAGAGTCAGTGTTTCTGCAGAAAGTCCATAGGTTTATGTTGCTGGCTACTTCAATACAGGACCCAACAGTCAACAATTCATGTTCCCCTGGCTATGAATTTCTAAAAACTGGATTTCACCCAATGATGGTACCTCCAAAAAGAATGAAGTCAATATTTTCATCACTAGTATGCATTTTCCCCTTTATTATTGCAGTATTATAAAGAAAAGTCAGCAAACAGGCTCAGGATACGCAGTTCTTAAGGAAAGTGTGTTCTGGGAATGGACAGGAGCAAAGGGGATCCCACGGGAGCCCAGAAGGGGCTTTGGCATGGGATTGAAAACTATGCACTTCTACCTACAGGCAAAATGCACTTCAGGGAAAACTGATGGTGCCAATTGATTCTCTTGAGAATCTAATCCAAGGAAGAAAATAGGCAAAATTTTTGTTGCACACTTTGAAAATTCTTATTCCAATATTTTTTAAGTATATCATCACCATGCAAATGTTTATGGTTCAGAAATGCTAATTAAACTGTAATTCAACAGCAGATTGACATAGACTAATAAAAAAAAAAATTGACAAGATATTTGTGCAATTTTTTTGCAATATTCTTCCCTCTTTTGCTTTTCAGCCAAGTCCCAATTGCACTTTCAAAGCACACATTGTGTCTACATTCTCCTCTTCAGATATTTTATATCCCAATTTCCTTGACTATAAACTGTTTATGTTAGTATTACATGACGCCAAGCCTTTCCAATGAGTCCTGCACATGGGATCAGAGACTCATTATGATGCCACAATGAACAGACCCAGGACACTGATAATGGTCAAATCACATCCACAGTTTATGCCTTTCAGAACAATATTCTAGTTTGATCTTTACTCCTTAATCAGGAAAAACTCCCACTGATCAGCATCAGGACACAAAGCAATGGATTGATTCCTTCCTTTGCAGAAAGGTCTATGTTTTAAAAGTAGTATTACAAGACTGGACAACAGCCAGAACAAGTTCTTCTTGCTGAAATTTAAAAATTCTCTTCACCTTTGCCTTTGGACACACATGAAGAGGAAATTATGTTTATTAAATTCTTGTGGTTAGAACCACGAAGAAGAATGTGGGGCTTTTCTTTCTGCATATTTAGGTCCAGATCTTACGCCTGGAACTATAAACTGACTTGCACTCTTACCAGTGAATTGCTCAGTGCTCACACTTATTAGAACTAATGAATGCTTTTTTTCCTCCTGTCTGCAGTAAAAACTATCAAATATTTAATGTATATCTAGCTTCCTTTACATCATTAACAGGAATGTTGAGGCATAATCTAATTATAGAACCTGTCATTAGGCAAATTCCGAAGTTTTTTTTATACTGCATGGCATTCCCCCAAACTGAATGCATACACCTTCAAGCAAACTTGTGGCTTCTTCTTTTCTATATAAAGTGATTTTATTTTTCTAATGAAGATCTCATTAACTGGATGTATTAACATAGCTGAGTAAATAAAAAATTTCTGACCCTTTAGGGTGATCATGTGCGATGGAATTTTTCCAGAACTTCTGAATTTTCTGGAAGACGTTGCAAGAATGGGCATGGTAATGTTGACAATAGTATTGTCAGCCAGCCACACACAGGACACATCTATCAATTATATTTAAATACAGCATCAATTAAATATAAGCATTGGCTAATTTCAAATAAGCATACACATGTACATTCCGCCTTACTAAAGGCAACTACAAAAAAAATAATACTTCAAGAAAAAAGAACCAACCCTACATTAATCCATTAGTCTCACTTCTGTTCTTGAATTCATCACTTTCA
This sequence comes from Scytalopus superciliaris, assembly GCA_013400415.1. Classification (NCBI taxonomy): domain Eukaryota; kingdom Metazoa; phylum Chordata; class Aves; order Passeriformes; family Rhinocryptidae; genus Scytalopus; species Scytalopus superciliaris. The sequence continues at coordinate 77,561 of VXBX01000442.1, forward strand.
TAGTACGTATTAAGCATGAAGCCTCAAGACCAAGTCCCTGCCCACTGTAACAAGTAGCATCTACTGCACAAGAAAATCAATAAGGGTTTGTCCCTTTTCATGGCTTTGACACATGCTGGTGCACATTTACCCCTGCACACAGTGCTCCTGAAGTCTGTGACATAGCTGTCTCAAATTAGATGAGTACGTGGTGCCAGAATGAAAATCTATAGCAAAACTGGTGATGAATGCTACTCTTTAAAAAGCTTTCAAAAAAAATATGTATCTAGATTACTTCATCTAATCGCTAAGTGCAAAGCGTGCAGACTTGTGCTTTTCTTGTATGCTCCCAAAGACATTTTCAGGCATTTTCTCGGCATTTTCTGGAATCTCAGCTGCTACAGCCGCATGACCATTAGTAATGGGTAATTTGACTTCTTGGATTCACCACTGAGATAAAAATAGAACATGTGGCTGATACATAAGGAAGCAGATACTTTAGCAAATTTGTGCTATTTTAGAGGGTCGGGAACACTCACTGCAGTATAATTTATGTGGGTAAGGATGAAATTAAGCAACAAAACTCAAAACTTTACTTGCATCCCAAGTTTTGTTAGCAGCCTTTCATATTTTTTGGCACTATTAATATTTGGTAAAGGAAGAAACTGGTAGCCCATTAGAAGCTTAAGTGCTAAGTGACACTACTTCTCAGGCCAGGAACAAAGCAATCAATTACCAGCAAACAGCAGCAACAACAGCTGGTAGGGAACATTGTATAAGAGTAGTCCTGAATAAGCCTAGGATGAATGAAATGTGTCTTTGATAGAAATCTTATGTCAGAACTTCACTGATGAAGCTGCAATATTTCTCATGGTTCATACTAATGAAAAACACTCCTCATGTCTTCCGGGAAAAGTTACTCTTTTTCAGCAAAATATTTTTGTTTTAATTTGGTTATTTCTATGGATGTTTTCTGGAAGAGGAAAAAATCATTGTTAATTATCTCCAGCAGTTTCCTATTTATAGCTGAAATAATTTCTCCATCATACAGAAAGTATGTTTAATTACTGTTTCACAAAAAATACCCAAAAGAAATTATATTTGTCTTCCAGTTCAGGTGCCTTAAAATTACTTGCAGAGGAGCAGCATTAGTACTACCTATAATGTCCTTCTCCCTTTTTTCTATTGGATTCCTTTTATTTTGATCCCCAAATATAAAGATTGAGGTCTTACACACACATTTTGAAAAGTTTTCCTTGAGTTTATAGTTCAGCCATAACTGTCAATTTGACAAACTGGTTAAATTCACCATGAGTTCAAACAAACTGCAATTGTTCTTTCTCAATTTAATCAGTAGAAAACGTAAATAGCATGGCCTACAAACTGGGTAACGTTTAGGAGTCAGTCTTCTCAGGCTATTGACATAGACACTGGTGAGAGAGAGGGGGAACCTCCAAATTTCTGGAGGGGCCTGTTTTTTCCATGGAGAAAGCTCTCGCTATCTTCAGGTGTAATACTGAGTGATGTGAACCCAGGCTAAGGGACTTCTGTCTCCTCATTAGGTATAAAAGGTGCTTGGGGCAACTCTGATACCCTTCTGCACTTGGATTAAATGGCTAAGGAAGCTAGTGCAAACTGCCTTCTGCCCATGGATGTGCCTTTTCTGGATTAAAAGCTCCTTTTTCTTGGAAGGCTGAAATAATTTTAGAAGGGGATTAAGTTGTGCGTTTCATGTCATTCCACTCAAATAGGTATATTTTGTGTATTAAAGTTCAAGGTATAATAGTACCTCACAACTTTTGGTATAAGAACAAGCAGATTAAATTTGGATGAAACAAAACTATGAAATTCACTGACAGATTTAAAGTGATAGGTTTGAAACTTGGCTAGCTTCCTAAAGCATCAGAATCATAACATATGAAACAGTTCATATTGAAAGAGATCAGGATCATACTGCAGATCAAACAGCAAAAGAACCAAGAGCCGGTGACCACTCAATGACCAGCTTCAGTTGTGGCCATGCCAGTAGAATTGACTGGAAGTTCTCAAAATCTTCTACATCCAGAAGGTGTTTAACAACCTCTATGAAATTACTGGGGAGTCTTCATCCAACTGAAAGCAGAATGCACATCTCAAAAGGTGAGTGTCTCAAAATGTTGCTAAAAAAGGACAAGTTGCAACTCTTTTGTTTGGCTGAGTTCTGTTCTGCTCCCATAACAGTGATTTAAAAATGTCTTTCCCAAAAATATAGCAACAACTCGCGTATCCCTGATGATGTTTCTAAACATCATTAGTTGATGGGTTGCAATTCAGTAAATGACAGCTCCCTTAAGAAATTCAGAGTTTGGACTATACTTAACATTAAATACTTCTAACTTTATTCAAAAAGCCATTACATGATGTCATTGCTAGGGGGAATTAAGATGGTTTAGGGGCATTTACACTGAATCTACATACCATAGAGTGTTTGAACTTTTTAAGTACACATTTTGAGCTGCTCTTACATGAAGCTTCAGGAGTGCTTGCAACCAGCTTAATTTATATTTCCCTAACATAATTGACAGGAATTTCACCTGTCATTCCAGCTTTGAACATCAGAAGGAATAAAAGCTTGTTTCATATAGAATACTTCACAGGTGAATAACAGGATGAAGTAGATGCTTCAGAAGAGAAAAGGAAGTATTTTGTTAGGCTTCTACCTCTAATAGTCAGACCTTGTCATGAGCACTAATTTAATGTAAATTTATATGTGTGCATAATGACAAATTAGGAAAAAAAACTGTCTGCTATCTAAACAAAGGCTACCAACTCTTTCAACTGCTGAGTAACCCATGGCTAAAAGGCAACCAGGTGGAATGTGCAATACATTTTACCAAATTGCTGGGCTCGCACATTAAGAACTTTGTCTTTGCTCCACTAGTAAAAAAAAAAAAAAAAAAGTACATTCATAAATCTGTAGCAATGAGCTGACATTTCAGCCCCAGTGATACAATTGCTTGACATCAAGATGTAAGGGTTGCAGCAAGTATTACATCCCCAGAAGTGTTATAAAGCTCAAATCTGCCTGTACTCTTTTTCGAGCTGTAAATCTGTGATCCTGGTGCAAGCACCTCCTGTTGTAGGAGAGGGAGTGGGGCTCTGAATGGCAGCCAGTGGGAGGCTTGGAGACTTTTGCACCTTTAATGACTTCCAAATCAAAAGCATGAAGATCAAAATACTCTTCTCAAACGATTTTCCCATTCAGACTTGGTAGTCTGCATAATTTTCTCCTATACCATTCCTGTTATTCTCAATACTAGAGTGTCAGTCTTTTCGGTGCATTTTTTAACATGGAGAGAAAGGGGGTAGGGTGGGAGAAGGGATATGTCCAATGATCTCAAAGCATGTGTTTTTGATTCTAATAAGATTATGGATACCAAAGGAATAAAAATGGAAATCACTACTGCCAAGATATGAAAGAAAGTTTGCATAGTAAAATAATTTAAACCCTAACATTTGGACCCAATAAGGCTAACAGAACGTTTATTCCATATTTTTGGAAAGTATGCTTTTTCTGCACATTAAGTGGTACCAATAAAAAATAATGATTCTCACTCAGTTTATTTCTATAAATTATATTGTTTTATAGTTTTCCAGGGCATGGTTATGTGTCAGATTCTATGGCAAACACCTGGGTGTAAAATGCAATAAGCTTGTTACTTCCAGAGGGGGTTGTGGGGAGGAGAGCAACAGCCCTCCGTTCTCCCCAAAATGTACCTATTTCCAAGAAAACTGGATCACAGCTCATCTGAAAATGGCCAAATTCTTTTTCACACTTTAAGAATTATCATTTGCATCTACTCTTGACTTGCTAGTGACATAAAACTGAACCCTTCAGGGACTTGGAATCAGACCCAAGAACAGTTTCAGAGATGAATATGAGCTGGTGGTCTTTGCCCAGTGCCTAATGGGTGATTGCCCATATCTTGGTTTTGCCCTTTATTTTAGCATAGGTTAATGTACACAGAATACAATGCAGTATGTTTATGTGAATTTTTAAGAAGTTATGAATGTCACAAAAATTTCATAACTCTCAAAAGTTATGATGTTACAAAGACTTGCACTCAGAGGTTATGGATAGACTACAGTCAGGAATGCCCTTACAGCATCGATTTGGCCCCTTTTATGTATGCACTGTAATTACAGCTGGTTGGAAACTTTCCATCTAAACTTTTTTTTTTATTTTTTCAAGTCAAAAAAATGGTTTTCTGTGGGAAAATGTTACTTTTTCCAGAAATGCTTCCATTTTCCACAGGGAAAATGTAAACAAAATACATTCCTTGAGATCAAGTCAACTGGATTCTAAATATTTCAGCTTGTCAAGTTGAATAAAAGCACTTCCTTTCAGGTCAGCGTGATAATGTGTGTATGGCAGAATTACTGTGGTTTATCACAGAACTTGCAGCTTAGATCAGGTCCTCTGCTTCAGCACATGTACAGGGCCGGCCCCCTCTTGCCAATTTCCCCACCATCGTGCAAGTGGCAACACAAGATTGCACACCATGAAGGAGGACTCACTAGAGCAGCTCAGGAGTCACCTAAAACTCAAACAAGATCTGAGATTCATTTCCTTGTAGCTTATCCATCTCAAAATTAGTTGTGTTGCCTGGAGAGCATGCTAAAAACTCTGATATGACAGTAAATGCCTCCAGAAAACAATTTGTCCTCTCCAAAGGTATATAGTTAAGGCAGGTAACAGTGATGAGGAATTAACCTCTGCCACCCTTCTCTGTTGATTAAGGACAGAGCACAGATGCCTACCTTAGACTAGACTGTAACTGCTGAAAGCTCTGAGATAGTCCTACCCTTTGGGCTGACAACCTTCCACATCAACTCTGTTTGTTTTGATTCTTGAGGAAACTTCTGTGTCCCTTCACTCTCAAAGTTAAAATGTTGGGGCAAGTCCTTGAGCATGAACTGGAGTTTTACACCAGCAAAGACTTCTCCAAGGGCCTGGGAAAGGGAGCATCAAAACAAATCAGTCATGTACCCTAGCAAAAGAGCAGTAACTACTTATATGTAAAGTAAAGTTTACTGTTAGAGGAATATTGACATAATTCTGGCACTCAAGGACATTCTTGTCAAAAAAACTAAACCCTTATAAATTAGCAATTGCTTAACTATAGGCAATAATAGACACCATAACACATATTTACGTTATTGTGTTAACAAAATTATTGTTGAACTGTGCTTACAGTGAAGTGACCAAAGAGCAATCAAGAACAACTCCATGGAGTGGGTATCCTATTCCTTGCAGAACTTAGTCTGACCTGACAGGATAGACAGAAGATAACAGAAGGCAACACAGTAACATGTCATGTTGTCATCTAGTGCCATGTTAGAGCCATGTGTAACGGGTTGTTTTCTAAAAAGAAAGGCTATCCAGTGAGGAAAGGCACTGAGAAGAGAGAGGAGGAATATGAGAGGGACAAGCAGGGAGAGAAGAGGAAGTGGAAGGTGTATATGGCCAATTACACCAGAGAGGGAGTCCAAAGTGCATGCCTCAATAACTTTTGCATTTCTTGAATTTACAATACTCACTTTTGCAACCTTATAAAATGTTCATAATATTGTTTTAGAATACAGAATATAAACCATATGTGCCTGTGTCAAACTACATATAATATGCATGTCCTGGGTATTGTGTTTTGCAAATTTAGCAACAGTCTCACACACACGGCTCTCATTAGCATATGTGCAACCACAGTGAAGTTAATAGGATTAGAGCTTGTCAGGAATTTTTCAATTAAACTTTTTTTTTTTTCATTGGAAAATATCACTTCATTGAAATTCAAACTGTGCATGAGAACCTAGAGGTTTGGGTGCAATTTGCTTGAGGAAAAGTTCCCCAGGTCCTGGAATTTTGATCAAAACTCAGAAGAATAATAGCTCAGAGTAATGTTTCAGTTGGAGTACATGTCTGGACATTGAAGAACCAAACATGAGTGCCTGCTGCATTGCTCGTACAGCATCAGAGAGATCCTGCCTTAGCCTACTGTTCATCCAGGGCTGAATTCTATCATGTCAGTCTGAAGCTGTGTAATCAAATCCTGAGTGATCACAAGAACATAACATCTTTCTGTGTTGAAGCAGTCTTTCCACTGAGTAGGTTTCCTGTATAAAAGTTGAAAGACTTTTGCTTTGTCCTAGTAGTAAATAAAATGCACTTCCAAATTCCAGAAGTTTGGAAAAAGTGGAAAACTTTTTCCCACTCTACTCTGTGCAGACCTATCTGAAAAACAGAAAACATCTGAGCAGTATCATTGCTTTAACCAGCTACCTCTGCTCTCAGGGTTCAGCAACATGCTGCATTGGAGGAAGGGACTCGAATATGTGAAAGGAAAAGTTCATATTAAAAAATACAATGCTACCTATTATCAAAACACTTCAGAAATTTTAAGATGTATTTTTCAATTTTTCCCATAGTGCACAACACAGAGTTGTGATGTATCTGTTTAAGATCCCCCCACACATTCTGATTACCCAGTACCTCTTTTCAGATGAGCCTTATAGCTGTCCCATCATCTTATTCTCATTTTAATGTAGACATCACTATAGGGCTTTTTTCTCCCTTTGCAAACATTTCCTTTAGAAGAAATGTAAAACAGTTTGAAATCAACAAGGTTAAGTTTCGCTTGAAATAACTCTTAAATTTTCTGAAGGTGGTGTCAGAGTGCAGTATCCCTTTAAAGAGCAGCAGATATGCTGGAAAGGCACCAAAGGAACTTCTATATTTCTGAACAGCATCTTTAAAACAGCAGCACTAGAACAGAAGAAGAGCTCAGGGGAATGCACAAAGCCACTTACTCTCCAAAAATAAAGTTAGTAATGCTTCATTCTGTTGAAGTTACCAGCGGTTGGTCATTGTTGGTTGAAAACTAAAAATGTATATTTTTACACTCTTAGCACAAGTCCACGGTGCCAGCTGGCTTTCTGGCTTAGATCTGCAACCTAGGGGGCTTACAGGATCTCAACATATGCAAAATTATGCTTTGATTTCTGGCAATGTCAGATCTCAAGGGAACAAAACCAAAGCAATTGCCAGCCAGAACTCACATTTTGACATGTTAAGCAAGGGGCTGCTCCTCAGAGTTTTTGCCATTTGGAGAAGAGCAGTAAGCTATATACTTGTAGGGGAGTGGAGAAAGAAAGACAAGCTGAAAGACATCAATGTTACAGTATTTCTGCTACCAGAGTGGCTATTGAAACCAGCATAAAGGAATAAATTATGAGAGAGACTGGAATGGAAGGAAATTGGCTAGTACTTCTCTTTTAGTTGTATCATGTTCATTAAAATCACTGAAAAATTAAAAAGCACAAATATCTATTATTAAGGCTCATGCTAAAAGTGAAAGAAGACAGGATGAATTCTAATGTTAGAGAACACATTATACACCATTAGCTTTCATAAAGACTTTTAAAATATTTTCTTTTTTACACTATTAACCTGAGATCTTTTTTTAAAGATTTATGGCTGGACAATCAAAAATGTGACAGTTTTATATCAAAAAACAGCATACAAAGAGTTTAGATCAGGAAAATGTTAGTGCTCTACCTATGTTTGGTATATTGGACAGTACAAGAAAAAATCTGAAAGCTGTGAGTAGGAACTTAAATTTCCCTAAGTTCTTCCACACTCAGCACTTGAGGAATTGCTGTTCTGCAACACTGGAATTAATGGCTGTTTGCTGATCCCAGGGATTTACAGTAGGTCACTGGTGTTTAGTGACTGGTAACTCTTACCACCATTTCCCACAAGAAAATTAACAGAGAAAATTTGAGCTGGAGCATTTTTTCAGTATGAAGACCACAGTGATTTCTTCCCTGGGCAACACCATTTCCACTGATATCAGCTCAGAATTTCCCTTGGAAAGTCATTTTCCCAGTACATTACTAACCATGCCAATTTTTTTCTTTTTTTTTTTTCTTTGCTTCCTTCCTTTAACTCCTTTCTTTCCTCTATCTTCATGTCTTTCCCTATTTTTTGCCCACCTCCCTCCTCCCATTTCTTTTGAATATAACAAGAGTAATCTTCCTTGTCATTGAGCCTAGGCATCCACATTGTTTATTGGCAAAGAAGCATTTATACTTTTGCCCACACCTTCCCTTCATGGTCAAGATTAATTTTTTTGTAAGCAACTGAAACAAGGAAATTATGAAAAACAGTTTAAAGTAAAAAGAAGGTGAAAGGATGGAAATTGGTGAAGGGTCTAAAGCACTAGTCTTATAAAGAGCAGCTGAGGGAGCTGGGGTTGTTTAGCTCCAGAAATAAAAGAAGAAATAAAAAAAAAGGGAGGAGAAAAGGAGGCTCAGTGGAGACCTTATCACTTTCTATAACTATCTGACAGGAGGTTGTAGCTAGCTGGGGAGCGCTCTCTTGTCCCAAGTAACAAGTGACAGGACAAGAAGAAATGGCCTCAAGTTGCACCAGAGCAGGTTTAGATCAGATATTAAAAAAACCTTCTTCATGGAAAGGGTTGAGTCACCATCCCTGGATGTTTTTAAAAGCCATGTAGATGTGGTGCTCAAGGCCATGGTTTAGTGGTGGACGTGATGATCTTAGAGGTCTTTTCCAATCTAAAAGATTTTGTGATAACTTTGCCTTGGCCTTCCTCGGCAAGAAGCATCCTTCAGGCTCTTCTGTTGAAGTTTGTCATGGTATCTACAGGAAAACAGAAAATGCATATATACTTAATATGCTGATAGTGTTGAAGACCAGTAATATCTCACAGCTGCCTCACCCTCCTCTACTTAAAATTATTTAATGTTTTTTTATATACCAACTCTGTATCACTGTCAACGTGGTCCTAGAGGGGCAGAGAGGGCCCTTGTGTCCCACATTTGTGTAACACCTAACACATCTGTGCTAGTCTAGGCTACTCACAATCTTCAATACAAACAAATGCAGTAATTTTAGAAAGGCATTATACTCAGATTAAATTTAGGGTCCACCAAGATGTTACCTCATGCTCAGGAAATCCAGATTGCTCGAGGCTGGGTGGGAGGAGAGAAAAGACAGAAATATCTCTTCATGACCTTTGCAGGCTTTGGTTGCCTCCCTTAGCATTTGTCACAGCCAAGAAACTGGGCCAAGGGACCTTTAATCTGATCCAGCATAGCCGTTCTAACACATGTACATCCTTTTCATTCACCTGCCTGATGGTGACGCACAAGCATTGAAACGGCCTTTGGGGAAAAGAAGGCCTAGTTTTAGCCTATTTAGTACACAGTTTATATGTCTTTCCTGATATCTCAAAGGGAAGCATGAGGCCTTGAGCTGTAGAAGGACTGAGGATTGCTGGAGAATCTGAAACTAGTTCTGAGAGGAGACTGCAGGATTAAATGGCTGCAGGATAAAATATCTGCAGCATAAAATGCTATTGTTTTCACAATACTCTTGCACTAAAGAAACCCCAAAACTGAAAAATCCTCAAAGAAGCCAGATTGTCCACTAGCCACAGCCATTACCATCGAAAGAATATCATGACCTTTTGTTAATAGGAATTGATTCACCTATAGCATTCCAAAGACAAAAGGTATCAGCAGTATTCTCTTCTCCACTGCTTTATCTGCTCCCTTATTTTTAGAGGGAAAGATAAATTCATACACAGCAATATGATGGGGAACACGCTCTGATCTCTTTCCATGAAGTTCTACAATTTACTCCCACCAAAAATCATTGTTTCTTCAAGAGCTTAAACTCTGATTTCTTCTTTGGACTTAAGGCAAAGTCAGAAATCTGATTCACAGTACAGGTTCTGTAATTGGCTTAATTAGACAGATCTGACCCTATCAGTAACTGGTCCCCACAACCCACACAACTCTGCATGAAGTGATAAACAGAAAAAAATTTAAGAAAGGGGTTGGGGAGGGAGAGAGGGGGAGGGGGAAGGGAAGGAAGAAATTAAGAAATGAGAAAGGAGAAAACTGAAGCTTCAAGAAGTCAGTTCAGGGAAGAAAGAATCTCAGACTTCAAGGAAATGATCTTGAAGGTGAAGTGTTCTTTTCTGAAATGCGATCCCTTTCAGACACTAAATATAAGGGACATTGGAAGCTTATACTTCCCAAAAAATGTGAGCTTCCAGAAAGTCAGCCTTAGAAACACACAGAAGATGGATTTTGGTCTGATATTGTGTCCTCTTCTCCCATCACCCCTAGCAGATCCCTCATCAGGAGATTTGGCTTTACTTTGCTGGAAGACAAGAGTTTAAACTTCCTTCAGTCCTGGGTAATGTACAAATCCCAGCCCACCCACTTCCTCCCAGGAGGAACTTCAAAGCAAGAGCAGAGACTGCAGTCCTCTGGGTGACCCTCCCAGAGGGCCTCTGGCCAGGATGCAGGATGGGAGCCAAGGGGGCACTAACAAACAGGATGACCATGTGTAATCCTGTTGTACACTTCTCTCATCCCCTTCATCAGCAGCCCCAAACGCTGTGCACTTTGCAGCCAGTCTCTCTCCGGCAGTGGGCTGAATACTCGTCAGCCACATTCAGCATGCAGGAAAAGGCAAAAACGGCTGGAAATGGCTTTGATGACTAGGTAGACACATTGCACAAGAAAAGGCTCGTGGGATGGGATAGCATGTATTTGCTAGCTGTGATTGACAGGACTTTAATTCCTGTTTCCTGACTGGCAGGACCATAAGGCAGATGATAAACGGGGCTTCCAAGCAGGATGAAGAGTAGAGACAATCATCAAATTCTTTTATTGTTTTCTTCCCCCATTTTATTTTTAACCTTACAGGACGTTTCCCTTAAGATGGCTTTACCTCAGGTTTTTCATTATTGCTCTGCAGGGAGAAAGGACAGTATGGACTTACAGTCCAGGCACTGTCTCACCCTCCAGGACCATGTTCACAGGCTGTTTGCACAGGAATGCACTTTTGGAGCCTCCTCACCATTCCTGATTATGGCATTTTTGTTACTGTGGTAGGAACTGGAGATTTGGGGGATGAAACTTTGTGAGAAATTTCTCTCCGGGACAGAACTCCATGAACTCCAGAAGATAACACATATTCTGCCCACAAAACAGATGAGAACTGTGCTGAGGTAAAACCCTCAGCTCCAGTCCTTCCTCCTGATACAGAGTGTTACAGGCTACATCCGTAATATTTCAGTAAGACTCTCATTCCTGCAGTGATCCAGGGCCACATGTGGACCTGCAGAGCCATCAAGCTTCATATAAGCTCTGTGGTGCCTTGTTGAATGCTGTTACTGTAGGAACTGACCACATTTCCCCCAGCTCTGCCCATGCAGTAAGGCAGGAGCAGGGAACTGAGCCCAGGAGCAGGTCCTACTTGATGCATGTGGTTTAACACCAGCATATTTAATAACATCAAAACTATGCTACACCTACAGTTATAAACACGTCCTCTCTGTATTTTTAGATTAAAAGTCATAGAGGGCTAAACATATAGAGTGAGATCAGGACAAGAGAAAAACATAAATTTGTCCTGTCCTGATGTTAAAACCACACTTGTCTGAATGGCAAAGAAGTGTCATTTTTCACACTTTATCTGAAACCAGAATTGACTTCTAGCACCCATCATTTTTCATTTTGGAAATGAAAAGGCTCCAGGGAGACCTTAGGGTCCCTTCCAGTACAGGAATAGAACTCCAAGAAGGCTGGAGAGGGTTTTTTCACCAAGGCATGTAGTGATAGGACAAGGTAGAACAGCCTTAGGCTGACAGAGGGTAGATCTAGACTAGATGTTAGGAAGATACTTTTTCCTGTAAGGGTGGTGAGACGCTGGCACAGGTTTCCCAGAGAGGTTGTGGACTCCCCATCCCTAGAAGTGTTCAAGGCCAGGCTGGAGGGGGCTCTGAGTAGCCTGGCCTAGTGCAAGGTGTCCTGCCCATGGTAGGGGCATTGGAATGAGATGACATTCAGGGTCCCTTTCAACCCAGACCATTCCTTGATTTTGTGATATCCTGACCAGCTGACTAAACTCCTGTAACAGGAGTGACCTCCGTCTCCCCTTTGCATGACTTCTCAGGTAGCAGAAATGTAAAATGATGACTCACTGAAGCCACAGTATCAGATCACTTTTAACTGCAGGTGTGTGAGCCACTGATTCAGCATAAAGGGCCCCATAAAGAAAAAGAAAACAAAATTCAAAAGAAAAGATGTCTGACACAGTAACAAGTAATATTTGAGGAAATTAACTTGACCCTAAGTAACATCCAATAGTAGCACATCTGTAAAAAATAAACAATTCCTGTCACCTAGAAGTAGCATATTTAATAAGTAAATATGAACTCAGCAGCAAAAAAATGAAATCTAACCATCACTCCTGTGTGACCTTGAGTGATCCTCTTTTCCATAGCACCATAACAGTCTGTTAAGAATCATAAGACTTAATTCAGTACTTTTCTTTCAAAAATTGTTAGATAGATTTCAAATTATCCTTCTATTACTTTTACAGACTATAGTGGTGGGAATGAATGAAAGCTGCTTGCTTAGAGTCTCTCATCACACAGGTTACATAGCTGGAATAGAAAATTAATCTTCCATTTGTCACAGTTAGCTTGCGGTCTGCAAATACTTATGTGGTTATCAACTGTAAAATGAAAAATAATTAAGGTTGTAAAGAAATAGTCAGTATCAAACATTTTCTCACAGTATGCAAAGAGAAGAAGCTTTAAGGGTATTATTTAATGAATGCTATTATTGACACACTTCACAATGCTTTCTACAGGGAACAGACATTTCAAATTAAGTTAATTCTTTTCAAATTGATGTCATATTAGACAATTGTAATTCCTGTGGATAATTTTATTGGGGTTTTTTTAAAAGCAAATGTATCTATACTCTGAATTTCCAACATATTTTTTTTTTCATTATTATTTTTAGGTTTATGCAAACAGTCAAAACCAATAGGCATATCTCTTCATGGCATTCATGTCACTTCACTTAACTCTACTGCACTGCTTAATTTAGACAGTGTTCTACCCTGTGCCAATTAAAGATTTGGTCTTGTGCATTCGCCCACTGAATTTGAGCAGGGAATAAATTCAACCTAACAATCACTATTGTAATCCAGTTAGTTGAATTTCTGTAGTCAGATCATCCTGCAAGTGTTGACATTTAAGCTTTTTATGCCAAAATGGACTTCAACCAGTTTTGCAGTTTGCTGCCTCTGCAAAAGTATCTCTTTCCCCCTCCCTCCCTTCTGTATATCCCATGCTGGTGCTCCAGCTCCTGCCCTCACCTGACCACCTAATGAGCCAGCTCAGCTTGCTTATCAGCCTTTTTCTGATTGTTTTTTTTATCAGTTTATTGGACTGAAACAGTCCACCACAGGGTAAGATAAGCATTTGAGACAAAACAATGAAAGTAGGAACCCAGGGGAGGGTGAAGGAAAAGGCAGTATTGGTTACAAACCAGTGAAATGAAACCTCACTCTGAGAGGAGGACCAAAAAACATGGACCACATTCCCAGTGACATCAAATGGCTTATCAACATATAACAAGGATTAAGGTTGTTTTACAAAAGAAAAAAAAAAAAAGTAGATATCTTCCATCAGGTCCATTTAATTCTACAGTGGTTTTAATAGATTTATATGTTACACATAGAATTATATATTATCTATTTTATGAACTTACACATTTCCTTATGGTTAACAAAAGCTTAAACACAAACAAAAGAAGACAACTGAGAGTTACAGTGCCAAAATCCCAACTAGCATATCCAATTTGTTCCTAAGAAAGAGGAAAATGAGAAAAACAGACATCAAAATCCTTCTGAAAGCAAATCCAGGTTTTTGCACCATACAATCACAGAGTAAGCAAAGTAGAAAACAAACAGCATTTCCATTCAGGTGGTATTAATGATCTATTACGAACCCTGTACTGAATTGCTCCATGTTCCACAGAGATTTGGATGAAAGATGCCTAGATCTGCCCTCTGAACACCACCTTTGCCCAGTTAAGACCACTCATGGGCAAACCACTCTGTGGCACGAATAAGGCAGAATGACTGGGACATGCCCTGGGTCTGACTCCCACTGTTTTTCATGGTGATGTCTGCAAGAGACCAGACATGCAAATGCTGGGGTGGGAGGAAGGTGCCTTTATTCTGCCTCCTGTATCCCCCCTGCAACATGGCTGTGCAGAGGGCTGCTTCACCACCCACAGAGCTCACTCTTCTGCTTCCCCACACCTTCCCACTGCTACGTGTTTATGCCATCAAGCAGAAAAGAGAGGTGCAGTCATAGTGTCTTGAAACTGGTCTGCTGCTAGAAGGTCCTGGCTAAACTCAGATCATTGAGGAGTCCCAATACAAACAAAAAGGATTGTTTGCCCTAAATGCACTTACAGTCCCTAGTGTAAACATACAGTTTACATGTTAGCAGTCCGCGTTAGCAAACAAACCTGGCAGAGCAAAAAAGCAATGACTTTTGAATGAAAGCTAGAGTGCATCCTTCCCTGGGATTTCTTTTTGTAGACAAAGATTCTTTTACCTAATTTGATTTTCTTAACTGCATGTTACATAAATGAAAGATGTTTTGATGGACCCCCTAAGTTCCTAACTTAGCTTAAGTCCAACTTTATCCAATGAGGCTTTAAACATATTTTAGGTTAGCTGGGAGGAATCTCAGGTCCTCTTTCCAAAGGGTTGTCAGAAAGGCTTTTCCTTTATCATTCCTTCCTCCAGGCAGAGACACTTGGTATTTCTGTCAGTGTTGTCACTAATATGAAAACCACAGCCTATATGCCTGGCTCAGGGGCATATTTCCACTAATGTTCATAACTCCTGCAGATTTTACTAAGCATTATATATCAAAATATGTTTGAAGATCAGAAGTGAAAAAGCCAGACTTTTGAATCTTTATGTTCTACCTAATTTTCCCATAACATAAGACTGGTTTTAAGTAGCACTTCAAGTCCACAGCTTGAAGTTACAGATACTGAGAAAATAAAAAAGATATTGTTGGGGTTTTTTTAAGATACAACTTACAAAACTTCAGTTGTGCAGAAACTGCAGCCTAATCAGTGTGCTTAAGTGCCTTCTGCCTTCCATATGGGCTGGAATACAAAAATTCTGGCAGGGTATGTTGCATGTACCTCTTAGACCAAAATGTCCATCTTCAGATTCCTTCATCCTTGTATCCTTCAGGGAAGAATTTCTCTCCAAGTTGTGTGGTTAAATTTCAATGGCACTGGAATCTTTCCCTTACCAATAAAGGGAACTTTGACACTTTGAAGATCATTAACTAAGTACTTAAAATTTAATTGAAAATTAAATGTTTAAAATAAGTAACCAGCTTTCATCCCAAATTGATTAATTAATGAATCATGGAATCATTTCAAGTTGGAAGGGACCCTTAAGGATCATTGAGTCCAACTCCCTAGTTGGAAGTTCAGGGTCATATGATACCTATATGCTGTCTAAATTGACCCTGTGTTTGTTACAAGTCATTTGATTTCACTGCTTTACCTCTATGTCATAAATTAAGCAAGCTTATAAAGAGGCTAAAAAATAGTCTAGAAAAATTTAAAAGTAAAAAAATAATGCCTAAGTACAGATCTGATCAAGTTCTTGGCCAAAAGTTTAAAAATTATAAATATATTTTCATAGTATCATAATGTTATAGAATGGTTATGGATGGAAGAGACCCTAAAGATCATCCAGTTCCTATCCCGTACCATGGGCAGGGACACCTTCCACTAGACCAGGTTCCTCAAAGCCCCATTCAGCCTGGTCTTGAATACTTCCATGGATGGAGCATCCACAGCTTCTCTGGGCCACCTGTTCCAGTGTCTCACCACCCTCAGTGTAAAGAATTTCTTCCTAATATCTAATCTAAACCTGCCCTCTGTCAGTTTAAGGCTATTCCTCCTTGTCCTGTCACTCCATAGCCTTGTTACTATTCCCTTTAAGCTCTCTTGTAGCCCCTTTAGGTACTGGAAGGCGCTATAAGGTCTCCCCAGAACTTTCTCTTCTCCAGGCTGAAAAGCTCAAACTCTCTCAGCCTGTCTTCATAGAAGACGTGTTCCAGCCCTCTAATCATCTTCATGGACTCCTCTGGACCCATTCAAACATCTCCATGTCTTTCTTATCCCGGAGGTCTCAGAGCTGGATGCAGAAGCCCAGACAAGTTCCCAGACAAGAGTAAAGGGGCAGAACCACCCCCCTCAACCTACTGGTCATGATTCTTTTAATGCAGCCCAGAATACAGTTGCCTTTCTGGGCTGTGAGTGCAAAGTGCTGGCTCATATTCAGTTTTTCATCCACCACCAGTACCCCCAAGTCCTTGTCTGCAGGGCTGATCTCAATAGAGGTCAATTTTGAAAATTTCAACCGTCTCTGCCATTGGCTGCAGCACATGTCCTACTTGGACAGGACACCTCAAATACCTTCCATCTCCCACATCATTCTGAATTTATTCCTGTGCTTTTAATCCTGGCACGTGCACCATTACACAGAGAGCTTGACAAGGAGAACTTCCCTCATATTACTGCTCCCAGGAATCTACTAGTACACCTTTCAAAGTTTTTCCACCAATGGAGTGGTTCTCAAAAAACAAAAGCATATATATTAACATACACAGTGTTATCCCTTTACATGAAAGAGAAATATGACTAATATTTTCTACTTGAAGTCTTGGAGGGTCTTTGGAGCTATGGATGCACCTTTAACTTTTTTTGGGTGTTTGAAGATGGCAAAAGTATCTGAGACCTACAGAACTTGCACATCTAGGAACAGAAACTGGCATGTTAGTGCCTGTGCAGTCAAGTCAATTTGAGGAAGAAAGTCTCAGATCTTTTCCTCCAATGCGACTTCATGTCACCAATCCAAAACTTTTTCCCAGAAATGAGAATACTTCTGAAAACATACCACAACCTCAAAAGTTGGCAAGACTCACACCTTACTTATAGGCTATAAGATAATTTTGTGTAATATATTTAAACATCTCTATTTTCATAGAAAAAAGTTCCCAAAACCTATTTCTGTGGTTAACAAAATAGTTCATCTTCCAGAACAGTAAGTAACCTAGTGCCTTCAAAGGCTTGATACAATCCCCATCATTTTCAAAGATAAAAAAGAACACAGAGGTCCCCAACACACAAAATACAGAGATCCTGAAGATCCTCTCCAACAATGTTTGAGAACAGTCTGTGGAGAAAGAAAATCTTTTTTTTTTTTTTTTGCATTTGCACATACCATTATTAAAAAGAGGGTGTCTGCATACAACTGTATACCCAAAGTAATTTTTTTTTAATAACAAAGCAATAGAACCGCAGTTGTTACATTTTTGCAAGACCGCTTAGTGACACTGACATTTCTTTAACCTCCATAACAAACCACACTTATTCAATACCACTCTTTGCATGTCACACTGCCCCAGTGTTATGTGGTCACGTAATGAAAGACCCAATCATAAAATACAATATGCACAACGGGAACAGAATTAAGGTTCCCAAAGGAGTCTTAATTTTGAATTTCCTGACTCTTGTGGGTTTAAATCTTGAACTTAACATTGCATTAACATATTTTTAATTGAGCAAGAGGGGAAAGAAAAGCACATATTAAAAGCCTTTAATGGTTAAAGATGAGGGTTTCCGAACAAACATATTTTATCTTTCCACTTTTCATTACAAAATTTCTCTGTAATTTAAAACTAGCTGCTCTGGTCTCTTTGCAATGTGTTGTCTTAATTTTAAGACCTGTGATGTGACATAATTCATCTTTATTTTCAATTCGTTTGATCTTGCAATCTCTGATCTTG
The DNA here is from genome assembly GCA_013400415.1 of Scytalopus superciliaris. Taxonomy (NCBI): domain Eukaryota; kingdom Metazoa; phylum Chordata; class Aves; order Passeriformes; family Rhinocryptidae; genus Scytalopus; species Scytalopus superciliaris. Next base: position 95,311 of record VXBX01000442.1, read on the forward strand.
CAGGACTAGATCCTATTCCCTAGGAAGCACTCCCCAGCTCCTGTTAGCTGGAAAGAGAATGATTTTTCTTCTTATAACTTAGACAATAATATTAAGTGCTTTTAAGTAAATAATAGGAGTGAGGGGAGTAAGGTCTGGAACAAAATCTAATTGGAGTTGGTGTAACTGTCTAGAAAGGGTTCAATTGTTCAGTTTGTTTAACTTCATAAGACTCAAAAAAACCAAAAGAAAACAACTGTTTCCTTTTTCTTTTTTTCTTTTATAACAATGGATTTTTTGCCATAAGACTTCAGGTTTTATAAGACTTTAAACCTTAAATAACATTTTAAGCCACCATGGAGAATTTGGTCTTATTTTCACTATTTTTTTCACATCATTCTGCTTTATTCACCCTATGGAAAAATCAAACATTTTATGTTTACTATTGTATAACAATCTTTTGACACATATCTGAAAATATGGCAATTCTGTTGTTTTTGGAGAAAATTCTGCTTAATTGTCTGGTGTAAAAAGATTTTACAAATAGAAATTCTTAGTATATGCCACATTTAAAATTAGTTCAAGTCAGCAGGAGAGATCTGTTAATTTATTTTTCCCTTTTGTAGCAATTGAATAATGTTCCAGGAGGGGCAGTCCTTTAAAAGGATAGAAAAATCCTCCCACCAAAGCAAACCCAGAGCAAAACAACACAAATACTCAATTTTGTGATTTACTGCCAGTGATTTTGTCTGTCTTTCTAAAAAGATCACTGGAGGTGAAGTTCTTGAGAGGCAGATCTCCCAATAAGGAATTCAGCATGAGCTCATCAGAAAGTCCACTTGATAAGAACAGCATTATGCACCTAGTCTTGAAAGGAAAACAGAGTTATTTTGCTGCTAGAAGTCAGTGTGTCATTTAACACAGCCAAGTGTCCTCCGAGGACCCCACTGGGAAATCAATAGAATTTTATGAGGTTAGCTACAGCTTTTGTGTAAACACCATAACCTTTTATGATGGGAAACACAATATTTTGCTTTTTATGTAAAAACACCATTGATTAGGGGTTTTTATGTCTTGTGTGGCTGAAAGGTTGGTGGCTGCTCAAAGTGCATCAGCTGCAGCTTGAAAGATCAGAAGTCCAACAGCAGCACGTGCTTTTCTTACTCTTTTTTGTTTGGTTTGTTGGGTAGTTTTTCTCCATTGAACTAGAGATTTGGGTACCTTTAAACCACTGAGGTAATTGAATAGATTTTGTTTTGTGAGAATTAATGCTTAGATAATTTACAACATAAAAATGGTTAATTTCACATTCATTTTCACTATTTTCCAAACATGTAGCAGGTAAAAAACAGCTGGTGTAATTTCCAGATGACATTACGGCCAATGCTTGATTTTTAATCTGGGTTGTTTTCTTCCCTCAAGGTTCAGGATGAGTTTCTCTTTTCTGGTGTTTATTTTTTGTGGGAGGATTTCATTCATACTGCTCATCAAATCACATGCACATTAAAGGTGACTCCAGTCTTCCCTTTGAGGGGGTGCAGTGTTTAGTTGAGGGATTAGACTATATTTCAAATGCTTTGCAGAAAATATCTATCTATGTGTATGTTGGCCTGAGATCTAATGGAATTTCAGTCATCCCTCACCACTGTCCCTGGGTGCCTTGCTGACTGTTTTGGGGAATCTCAGTCCTCCTCGTCTCCTTTACTGGGGGATTGGCTTCGCTCCCTGCACTGGGGTGGAAGGACAGAATGTGCCCAGTATTTTGCTGGGGAAAACCTGCTTGTCAAGTACCTGCAGTTATGACTGGCCTCTGCATGATCTTTCCAAGATTTTCTGAGGCATTCCGAGACTTGTAAGCTAAGGCTTATGGCTATTTCTTTCCATATAGTCCATAAAAGTTACCTATGATTCCCAGTGTCGATAAGGCAAAACACTGTATTTAAAACCAGATACTTTTTAAACGGCAGAAATATCAACAATGAAAACATTGGAATCTGTGGAAAATTTCACAACCGCATCAGGAAATGTTTGTGACCTAGGTCATGGTTACAGTTATACCTCAGCTGGGAAAAAATATTTCCAAAAAAACAACACTGGTGTTCATACAGTGTGAAATAAAACTTACTAAACATCCTTGCCCATCCAGTCCAAACTAAAGCTGCTCCTGGCAGACAGCAGCAGTCAGAGAAATAAAATTTTATGGACTGTAAATAAAATCAGTGAAACATTTCTAATGTAAAGGTTATATATTTCTCCCCACTAGCCCCTTATTGAAGGTGGGATAGTCAAGGTCTGCATGCAACCATCTCACTCCTCATCAAAGTGACTTTTTCATTAGACTCCAGACCACTGAGTAAAAACATATTTTCAGATCTCCTGAGGACATTTTTTTTTCCTTAAGAACAGTTTCAGGATTTTTTTTTCCAAGTTCTATCTGATTATTTAGTTAAAAAATTAGAAACTGAGCCTTTTATTTATCCACCGTCCAGAATTTGCAGCTGCAGGACAAGTAAGTTTCCCTGTGCCGCCCTGGGGGTGACCTCAGCTCTGACCTGGGGGGACCACCCTTACCAGAGGCAAACGGTAAGGCAGGTCCTGCTCCTGCTCCCCTGGCCTCTTCCCTGGGCAGAAATCAGTGCTTTATGAGACGGTTGCACAGTGGTGAGAGACAAAGCCGAGGCCACCACGTAAATCCTGACTCTGGCCACAAAGGTAGAAAACCAGCACTTTATCACCGAGCCACCCAAGTCCTCACCGTGATTCCCAGCTATTTAAGAACAAGCATAAAAATCTCCAGGCCAATTCTTCCCCAGGTCTGAGCCCAGTAGGCTCACTGACTCATCTTGTCTCCTCTCCAAGGAGTTGCAAAGAGCGTGAGCCAGTGGAGAATCTGATGGACTTTATTTCTTTTAATTTACCCCACAGAGTTCTCCTTTGCCCAGGAGATTAATTTCTTCTCTACTTTAAAAAATCCACTTACCTGTCAAACTTTCCCTCCAGTTATACCACAGAACTGAAATAACATTTTAAAAAGCTCAGCATAAGATCCCGTGCTGTTGAATAATTTAGACCTCTAGAAGCTGGTTAATTTTTAGGATCTTAGCAAAACCATACATGGTTGCTTTAAATAGCAATGAAAGGCTGATTCAAGCCATTAAATTTTATGTTGTGTGTAATGTTGTAATTGATGTCAAACCTTTCCCTTACTCTTCACACTGACATTGGGCAGTCTCCTAAATGCTTAAAAGTGCAGTTGCAAGAGTCCAGACCAAGTAAAGTACCACGAAATGGATGGCAGATATGGGAATTTATTGCTAAGGACAGAAAGGTTCAAATGTTAAATAATTAAGCATGAGCCAAATTTTGCCAGTTTCTTTCTCATCTATTTATTTTGGGGGACAATTGGGTGCATTAAGTATTTTGCTGCAAACTGTTTCTTCTGTGTATGCATATAAAACTTTATTACCCTTGTAAAGAGCATGCTGTGAATTCTGATGCTTCTGTGTGTTTGGGAGCGTATAATTATTCTCTTTGCAGGAAAACACTTTTACCTACATCCTAAGCTGAACAAACCAGCTTCCAAAGCAGCAGCTGCTCAAAAGCATGTGCTCAGCTTCGAGCATCCCTGAAGAAGAAGTGCAAATACAGCTCCAGGTTGAATAAGAAGGCTTCTCTCCTTCCAGCAGACTTCAGTACAGTGCTTTGCTTCACCTTTGCCATTTCCCTGATAATCCTTAAGCAGTTTAAGAAAAGTGGTAATGATTTAAGGCCTTTATTCTAGCATCACTAAAATGAGCTGAGTAGCCTCACAGTCTGCATATAAAAATACAGAGATGCCACTGTCAAATGTTTATTCTCATGATCTTCCCTCCCACCAGAAGCAGAGGTCAGGTTGTTTTTTTAGATTTAATCCCTCTATGAACTGCAAAGTGGGAAAAGAAATGCAGCTGGAACCATCCATGACATGCTGAAGGACTGGGAAGAAGGAAGAGGACAACCTTTCAGTGATTGTAGTGCACATTGAACCGAAACTCTATCGGCCAAGGGGGTGATTCCTTTCCTTTAATGGCCTGTACCTCTAGAAATAAGGACATGCCTGGAGAGGGAAGAAAGAGCAGTTTGGATGCAAAGCCACAAGACTCCTTTGACAGTTATTCCTGTGCAGAGATCCTGTCTTTCACTGTGAGCCAAGAGCCTCCCAAACATCATCAGCCACCCAAAACACAGGACTGTCCTTCTACCTGGCAGCCTCAATTTCCTCTACAGTCAGTGGCACATCCAGAGGGCCAGTGGCATGGCTTGTCCTTTTACTAGGACATGTCAGAGAGGTTGTATCATCCTCTAAATACATGTCAGCTCCTGTCCCAGAAGTTACAACAATCATTGCTGAAATACCAGACAAGTGTAGCATGACATCTTTTATTTTAAATAAAAGAGTACACAATGTACAGACTCCATACTATAGATCCTTGCATACAAGAAAAAATATTTCCATTGTGGCCAAGGTGGTTATTTTGAGATATATGGGGAAGTCACATGAGTAGGGGATCTGTACAAGGACACCACACTCTGCCTTCTATCTTAGCCATACAGTTCTCCCCATTTTAAAATGGTTCATACCATGACCTTGAACCTTGACACTAAAATATGATTTCCAGACATTCCTGCCGACTGCTTGCAAGCACCAAAGAGAGGCCAATTATTTCTAATCCTGTTACCTGCCAGATGTCATCTCACTGCAAGAACTGCAACTTGTGTTTCCTGGAATAGGTTCCTCACATTTTCTTTTTATGCCAAAATAATTCATTTCTGATTCCATAATTCTTTTTCAGAATTAATACATATCTATAGGCAGAACATGGCAGCTTCTTTTTGAATAGCATGAAAATCTTAAAACATCAAACCAGCAGGATAGTCACCTCTTCAGATCTTTAATTTCACCCTAAGCATATCTGATTTGTTGGAGGAAGTAACAGTTTACACATTGCAAAAATTAATGGTGCAGCAGGCACTCATACACAGTAGGAGGTGTGAAAAATGGTGGGGAGAGGGAAAGGAGACTGATGGAAACAATCAGCTAATGCAGAATGAAAGCCTTTTTCTCTTTCCAAGTGGAACTAATAGGAACATCAAATATGTTAAACTAAAACAGAAACACAAAATTGTTTTCCACTTTTTTGGGGATTTTTTTAAGAACCTTTTATTTTCAGGAGTGGTCACACATACTTGTCCTCTAAGCACAAACAATTTCAAGTGCCTGATTTTGAAAAACTATTTTTATTCCTCTATGTATCACATATGTCAGGTTAGAGTAAATAGCTTTGGGCATGGCTGTAGATGGTCCATACTCAGGGGATATTCCCACAGGCAATGGAAAGCAAGCAATATCTTGCCAAGCCAAGCACTAATTGGCAGAGTAGGACTTGGTGGATCAGTAATTGTGAATAAATCCCAGACCTTCAGGAGGCAAAAGCAGCAATTTCCAGTGGCTTCAGTGGATATGTTTTATGTTTCATTCTGTTGTAGGTGATGCTGGAAGAAAACAAGAGCAACATCTGGTCTTGCCAAGCATCTGTACAAGGGAATGGGCTTAAAAATGCCAGTTTAACTTTCATCTAGTACTGCCCATAAATATGGCTGTCAGACCATGTAGTCATCTACCATTAAACTCAGTATTTCAAAGGTGCTTTTTCTTTATCAGAAAAGCCATTAGATGTCAGAAATCATTTCATCAATAGCAGTGCTTGGAAGCAAAGAGCTTCTCAGTGGGGCAAGGGCAAATTCTTGAAGGAAGCATCTTTGTCTCAGAGGTTAAAACAGTAATATAAAGAAAACAAACAGTGAGTGACATATTAGACCAGTTTCATTTAAACATGCCCAAATTAATGTTAATGTCAGAGGGTTACATTATAGGTATTTATTCACGATGTTATCAAAATTTCCTAGGCTAAAAGAAACACAGAACCAATTTCTTCTGAAAATGTCACATAGAACAAACCCCTGTCCCATCTGATGAATGCAATTGAATGGCTTTTCCTAGCAACCTTCTAGAGGAGACTAAGTGATGCAGCAGTTTTACTGGGCTTAGTCCTAAATTAGTCTCCAGGGCTCTTGCATAAGTCTGGCTTTAGACCAAATCCTGTTTGATGACTCTCCAGTCCTACACACCTTTTGAAACTCTCACGTTTATACATCCACATTTTAGCTCTCAGAGCTGAAAAATACAAGAGGCAAGGGAGGTTGGTGGTATAATCACTGTCACCTCTGCAAGATACTGTCACCACCTTATCTAAAAGCACCCTGAAGAACTTAGCAGTGCTTTCACATGCAGCTCCTCAGTACTATGTACTCTCCTTCCTCTGGAGCCTCTGTCACTGGTATGAAGATAATGATCGTACCCATGATGGGACATGACAGTGATCCCAGGCACCGGAACTCCGTTGTCTGTATCATTACTTTGCTTAAACAGTCCTTGCAAGTAATTTCCAGGTATCACTGGGTATTTAGCACAGTACAGAGACCATTCTCAATGGGGAATTTGAATGCAGGATCCCTGCTCTGAAGGATGAGTGTTTAACAGTATGAATGTGGCCAAACTGAGTCACTTAATCTCAGAGTCATATAATAGGCCACAGCACTGCTTACTGGTGCTGATGTGACCAATGGACCTTGTACGGATGTGGACTACCCGGACCAGTGTAAGAGCTGCCCGCTGCCAGCAAGCATCATTGTTCTGGCTTGGCATTATTAATTTTGTTTGTGAAAAAACCATCTAATGGTATTGCACCAGTTTTCCTGTTTAAATAGGGTAGAACAGCTAGTGATGGACCTGATGTGGTTAAATCTGGAATCAGGAATGCAAGGCAGTGCACTACAGAGATTTGATCCAATCAGATCCAAAGCAGGTCAAAGAAGCAGTGTGATGATTCAGTCCATATATTAAACTTCAGTAAACAAATGAAAACACTTCAGCCATTCAAGACTACTTTTTCTTCACATATTAACTGATGCAGCTAAGTCTATCATTACATCAGTTCAGAAAACTAACAAAGTGCACTGCCGGCATCCTTCGTGTGGGCTGACCCATTGCAAATCACATGCAAATTTAGACTTGGAATAGAGTAACTTTCTTTATTCAGAGCCCATATGTATATTTGGGAAAGAAATTATGAATAAAACAGAAACTTGCCTAAAACAAGGTCTACTTTTAGCCAGATGGCATCGATTCCATAAATTATCACTTCTGTGTATTTTGTACTGCTAGCTGGACAAAGAGCTCATGGAAATGGAACTCAACTCATAAATTAGTGTAGCTGCAGTTAAAATGATTAGTAATTCCAAGATGAGCTGATGCTTTTGGGGTAAATAGCTCCCTAATTTAAAAAAAAAAAAAAATCATCTTGGAGTTATTTTCATTCTGCATTTTTTTCTACTGTAAAACACTAAAAAGCTAAAGAGAAGTCTGGTTGCAACACACGTGTATATTTGGCATGGCTTATTCTTGGTACCTACGTATTATCCTATTTAATTACTTAAGTTTTTCTTGTGAACTCCTTCAGTGTAAACAAACTGTGTTAGTGTCCTTTAGCTATGGGCTTCAAAAGACCTACAATTACAAATTTTATTGCTCAGCATTACAAGATGATGGTATCTCAAGAGAAGGTGACAGTGAGTTAACAGATAGGTCCCCAAGGGCAACTGGCCCAGACCTACAGACTCCCTTCTCCAAACAGAGAAACAGGCACAATTAACAACTTTCAAAATGATAAATCTCTTTCCTTCATTCACCAAGCCTAACGTGGTTGAGTGGATGGTCTTTCATTCACATTTTGGTACTAATTAACTCATAACATTTGACTTTGTCTCATAAGAATCCCTCGGTCTTTAGATGCCATCTCACATGAGAGAAAGTCACACAAATAATGTCATAATAACCAACAACAGAATTAATTACTTTGTAAGTGTCTTTTGGCAAACTGTTACGAGTTTGAGTTGTATTCATTTCAGGTACACATTTATTTTAGTTTTTTCTGAGGTGGCCTTCAACTCAGAATAGCAGAACCAGCAGTAGAAAGAGATAAATTATTGCCAAAAGCCTTAGAGGTGCATAAAGCTGTATTTCTAACCCACCACTACAATATCTGATTATTTTAAAAAATATTATTAGAAAATGCAGCACAGGAATACAAATGACTGGCTGCTTGAGTTTTTTTTAATAAAACTGGGATTTTCATTTTTCAAAAATATATGCAAACTGAGATGTGGACATTTGGAACTAGATCTCTGTAGGATCTATGTGGGAGTCAGCTTTTATACAGGGGAAACATATGTGTCTCATAAACAAATAAACCAGCCGCAAACACATTCAAGAGACAAGAGTTTTTCAGTTGGGTCCTTTGCCACTTTGAATATCTCTCGGGTGCAACCTCAGACTTTGTCAAGAAGCTTAACAACACTTTTTTGAAATGGATGTATTTTATGCTCTCTATTTAATTTTCCTTTTCACCTCATGATATAAGGCAGAACTATTGTATATAGAGGTATTTCCCTACTTGTTATATTCTCTGTTCCCTAAACAGAAAGATGATTTGTGCCCCAGTCCATGTAAGAAATGTCATTTCTCAAAGAAACCTTAATTATTTCTAGAATTGAATAAGAATTAAAACACAAGATTTGGATGCATGGACCCACTCTTTTATGAGCAGGGTCAATAATTTGCAGTTCAAAATTTTCTCCCAGTGAGCTGATTTCTTACAGCCTGGAGATGATAAGTAACTGAAAGTTGACAAGTAATTTTATACCTGATTTCTGCAAATTTTGACAATTTCAAATTTAAAAGAAAAGAAAATTGATTTCTACAGCTCCTTTCTCGCAATTTACTGAGGTCACAGAAGTTCAGGTCCCATCCAGCCATGACAGAATTTTCACCAAACTGTCTAAAGTTTGCCCATTGCTATTTCAGGCAGAGAGCAAATAGTATGTGTGATGCTTTTGGCACCTGCAGAGGTAACAACATAACTAAGAGAAAGACATCTGTTTCTGTTATGATGGAAGGATGTTTACATTATGGCAAATTTGCAAGTTCTGCAGAGCAGAGGCTCTGTATCGGTAAAGGAAGTCATCATTTAGTCTGTTTAGCACTGAACACTTACTAGGGGCCACCTTGATCAGCAATATGGAAGCCAGAAAATGTTGTGGATCTTGGCTTCTCAAAAGGCTAAGTGATTGAGCAGAACTTCTGGCCAAAAAGCAGAATCCATCTTCTTCATTTTTGACAGCAGTGACTTTGGTAAATTGCAGGGTAAGAAGAGGTCTCTTCCTCCAGTAGCTTTGCACTTGATTTTGTCAGGTGCTTTAAAACCAGGTCTCTGTGGCAAACCCAGTTTCCACAGCTTAGAAGTTCCAAGGTCAACAAACTGATGGACATGGAAAGTATCTTATGTTTCCACTCTGAGAGTAACTATTCAGAGTCGAGGGTTAAGTAATAGCTGTGGGGAGAAGGGAAGCTCAGCCTGCTGGACAGAGGGGAAGGGAGAAAACCAAAGGAACTAAGTGGTGATATCACATCAGCAAGCAATCCAAGTCGAGCAATCAAATGGAAAGTAAAGTTAGAGAAAGAGTTAAAATTTAAAAAAAAAAAAAAAATCTGATGTTCATCAGAACTCATTACACAGTGTTTGTGCTAAAGCAGAAACAGTCAGCAACAGCAGAGACCTCCCTCTGAGCAGAAAAAAAAGGTGTTTGAATATGAATCAAGTATGTATACGTATATAAATCACAGCAAATCCCTCTGGAAGAAGCATGTAGAGATGCTTTAGTCCTCCTCACCATCCAGTGCTGACAAAGTTCAACCTCTGTCCTTACAAACAGTTGCATTTTAATTGTTCTTCAACAATTGTTTAGCATCCCCAGGGTTTAATTTCTTTGTAGGTAACACCTTTACAATAAAACTTACTAACTTTAATTTAAGCTCATTATTCCTTGTGCTATACTCAATGACATGAAAAAGAGTTTATTCTGTTTTTCTAGTAGGAATTTTAAAAGTATCTGTAACCTATTTTCATGTGTCTTCTGAGGCATCTCTTCTCTGTGCTAAGACAAACACAGGTTTTCAGTCATATGTACTTCCAAATCTCTACATACTCTACTGTTACCCTCAGGACTTGCTCTAACATCCCCTCATCTTTCTTGAATGTGTCCCAAACTATGCACAGTACTTCAATGGATGCTCCACAGATTCTGAGTAAAAAGGAAAAAAAAATTCATATATCTTATATTTCCATTTCTGTATCCCTATGGTTATATTTGGACTGATGTGGACCTGTCAGTGCTAGATTAATGGCTGAATTCAATTATCTTGAGGTATTTTCCAAACTTAATGATTCTATGCTTATATTCTGTATTTGCTGGGGTCCTGGGGTTGGATTTTTTTGTTTCCTTCAAACAGCCTGCTGCTGCTGGACAGTTTGAAATACAGAAAACTGTTCTTAAAAATCAAATCTGTGAAGCCAAATTTAAATACAATGGGTTGCAAACATTTTATTTCAAGCTCTTGGTAGGGCTGCAGGTCTGAAAGGTTCAGTTCCCCACATTGACATGTGCCAGAGTGGATCAATCAGCTTTGAAACATCCTGCATATTCACCATCTGCTTGAGAGACAGCTTGGTCCCCAGTTTAGGTATCAAACCTCACGCAGAGCCGGAATTACTGATTTCTGCTCTGACTGCAAGAACTTGGGCTCTGTGCATCATTTTCTGTTTCAAAGTACTAAAAATGCAACATGCACTGGGAGTGTATCTTCTACTTCCAGTGAGAAACTTTCACTCCAGGGTTTTTTGTAAAATTCAGTCTCTATCATTACTGCCAGAAAAAAAAAAAAAAAGCTGCCATTTGAGTTAATTAATTCAGATTTTCCATGAGAAGCCTAAATGCCTTTACATATGTTCACAGACTATACACAGCTGAACAACTAACATCTCTAAAAAGAAAGTTAGAACTGGACAAGGCAATCACCGATATTTCCAGAGTCTGCTGAAAACAGTGATGATGACACTGCTGGAATTATTGTTGAAAAGGTATTTCAAACCAAACACTACTGAAGTCAATCAAGAAAAATAGTAATACCAGCCTGTTAAGTACATTTTCATCAATAGTGCTCGGAGACCCATGCCTCTTCTACATAAGGAAACTGAGGCATCATGAGAAAAACAATTTTTTCAAAGTTTTGTGACTGACAACAGAGACAGGAGTAGAAAAGAGTCCTTCTGAGTCCAGTGCTCTAGTCATTAACGTTTTTACTTTATTATTTACTAGGTTAAGCAGGCAAAACACTTATACCATTAAAGCTTAGGGTTTCTTTCAGAATAAATTCCCCATTAGATTAGAATATGTGCACTTCATGCACTTGCACCCATCTGCAAAATGGATTTAGGAGGCCAAGAAGTCTGTAAAATGAGGATTATTCAATTACTTATAGAGTTGAAGAACAAAACCCACCGGCAATATTCCACTTCATTGATTCCTCTGCATCCACATGCCTTTTCCGGTGTTCAAGGATGGGAGAGAAGGACGTGAGAAGAACAACTTGTGTTAATATCTGTTCATACTGGATTTCAATCTGAGGGAGAAAAGTTTTGGTGCATAGAAAGGCTCAGCAGAGTTCAGGTCAGCCCTGGAAGGAAAACTGAATGTGTCAGTGTTCTAACAAAGACAGATTCTAGAGAGCAAGTGTCTTTCTGTCTGATACATCTTGTCTGTAATGCAACGTTATTGGCATTACTGTTAGTAAAATCTTTCATGTATTGTCCTCAATATAATTAGCCTCCTTGTTAGAGATCAAAATTTTATCTTAGAATGTAAAAGCTCATTATTATGAATTGCTAATCTTTATTTCACATTTTCTGCTAATGATACACAGCAGGACAAGACTGGGCTGTAGCCTCTATCACTGAAAACTCCAACATGCCTGTATTAGTTTTACCATCTGAGAATCTGGGTTATTAAGAAATATCTGTGGTTGGTAATACAACAGTGGTGGGAGTAACCCTTTATCCATCTAGGTCATTTGTCTGCCCTGAAGACCTTTGTTTTTACCATTTCTGGCAATTTCACTTCTCTTATAGTTCCAGTAACAGAGACCCCCACAACCTTGTTAGTGATCCTTCTTTTTTATTTTTTCCCCGCCAGTTTTTCACTGTTCTTTGATTATCAGGAAAAAAAAACAAAACACAAGATCAATCTTTTCTACAATACAGCCCCATTCTTTTCCTGTTTACCAGTGGCACAAAAAGCAAAATTTCCCACTCTTCCTTGTGTCAGTCTTATATATAATTCATGTCCCCTTGGTTATCTCCTCTCTGCTTTAACAACTGTAGATGACACAACCTTTCCTGATAAACTATGCTTTCTAGATTTTGAAGGACTTTTGATTTTGCTTTTTACACTCTTTTTTGCTAGTCCATACCCTTCTTGTACAGGATATAGAGTGCCTGCCATGGTCTTGGCAGTAGTGGACTGCTTCATCTCCACTGCAGCCTTTAGTTCACACTTCCCAGCATGATCTCACAATAGCACCACATTAACATATGTGCAGCTTGAGTAGTCTCCACAGCTGCCTCCCCAGCCCCCCCCAGTCTAACTGCAAAGGTCCTATTCGATATCTACACAACAGACTATTCTGAACTAAGCACATTTGCTCCTGTTAAATAGCATGTGGGGAGTATCTTGTTTTCTTCAACTTATTTCATAAAATCATAGAATCATTAAGGTTAGAAAATACCTCTAGGAACACTGAGTCCTCCTGTTAGCCCAGCACAACCGTGTTCACCACTAAAATACATCCCTCAGTGCCACATCCACATGCAATCCACATCCTGCCAGGTATGCTGATTCCACTGCTTCCCTGGGCAGCCTACTCCAAACCCTGACTACCGTTTCAGTGAAGAAATTTTTCCTAATATCTTATCTAAACATCCTATGGTGCAACTTGAGGCCATTTCCAATTTAACAAGATTATTTTGTATTAAAATCTTGCTCTCCAGACAGTTGACAGTGAGTGTCAGGTGGGTGCCTGCTGCATAAAACTGTTAAACGTTTTTGGCCTAATTAGCATCACAATCAATAGCTGTTCAACAACATATAGCATGTTTGTCCTTTAACTGCCACTCCAAAGGGACATAAGTCCCATACAGATCTCCTATAAGATCTGTACCATATCTGTTGGATGCTCCTGTATGTCTTGGATTCTCTGAAACATCTCAAAATGAGTCTTTGGGTAACTGAGTAAAGCCACTACCAACTGCTCAGCTGGTTCACTCTACTTACCACTGCCTTCACTAGCCACAGTAAAGCACTAAGATATCTATTGAGCATAGAGACTGATAGACAGAAACATTAATAAAATCTTAACCTTAAAGTGAATTTTACATAGTTGGGGATTTTGTTGTACATCTTACTGTCCCATTGTCCTGGTTATAGTGACCAGGACCAGTTTGTCACTGTGTGGGTGTGGCTAAGACTGTGTATTCTACACCCTCTATGTAATTTCTCATGAACTGTTAACAATGGATCATTTGCAGCAGCTTCCTGGGGCACACCTGACCCCTCAGGCTACAGGGTGGGTGCTTGGGAACTTCTGTGAGATAAGAAAGGTGTCCTGTCTTCACACCAATGACTCGGGTGTGGTAAAGCCCCTCTGGAGAGCTGTTAGCACCTCCACACCCAGCCTGAGGGGTCATGTCTGCTAATGGGCCATCAGGGATTCCAAAAATATGCCATGACTCACCCTACACAGTAACTCACCCATTGTGAAANAACCTACCTGTCCCTGTGTTCTCTTCCTTTCATTTCTATTTTTCATTCTCTAACTTCTTCATTACCCTCCTTGTACTGGTTTTGGCTGGGTTAGGGTTCATTTTCTTCACAATAGATTATACAGTGCTGTATTTTGGATTTGTGCTGGAAGTAGTATTGAAAACATAGACATATTTTAGTTATTCTTGATCAATGCTTACAAAGCATCAATACCTTTTTTGCTCCTCACCCCATCCCACCAGTGAAGAGACCAGGAGTGGACAGCGAGTTGAGAGGGGACACAGGTGGGACAGCTGACTTCAACTGACCCAAGGGATATCCCAAATCATATGACGTCCTGCCTAGCAATAAAAAGAGAGGGAAGAATGAAGAGAGGATATTCAGAGTGACGGTGTTTGTCTAACCAAAATCCTGCCTTCCTGGGAGTGGCTGGACAGCTGCCTGCCAATTGGAAGTAGCAAATCAATTCCTTGTTCTGCTCTGCTTGTGGAAGTGGCTTTTGCCTTACCTATTTACTGCTTTCTACTCTTTCCCTCATCCTCCTGCTGGGAGGAATGAGAAGGTGGCTGTGTGGGGCTGAGCTGCCNACCAGATACGTATTTTCCCCAAACTTACTCAGGAAGCAGAGGTTATGGCAGCCATGGGCATTAGCTTCCCTGTCCCACCCTCCCTCCAGGCAGAGCATCAGCAATGGGTACTGCATTGTTTGATGAGTTCTTTTGTTATGGAAAATCCCTCGCACCTCTTTATATCAATCACAGGTGCCTGAGATGTCACTGTTTTTATATGTTTTGCTTTCCTTATATTTCTCCCTTTTTCTCAGAGAGAAATCTGTGAGATTTTGTTAGGTCTCCACCCAAATGTAAGAAGGGAAGCTACTTTTTGACAGTGGCAAATAAAAAGCACAAGGATACTGACTCAGCATTTTCAAACCATCATGGCAGCTGGATCACAAGTGTCCCAAGTGGAAAGCTTTGTAGTGAGGAGGAGATGCTTTTTGGCTAAGGAAGAAGCTGTAAATCAAAAGAGCTGGCTATTTTACATATAATAGATGGCTATAATAGATGGCTATTTTGCATTTAAAATAATGTAAAAAATGCAGCACAGAATAAAAAAAATAAAATTAAATTTTAAAAAAAGGCTGTCAGTGTCAAAAACTCCAGGGATGACAACTTCAGTTTTGATGATCTGTCTCTCATTTCTTTGGCTCACTAAATAACAGCAACAGTGGGTTCTTCCAAATTTCACTAAGATACTTTTTACAGCAGGTTCGCACATAAAGAAAATACAAACAGATGGTAAGTAACATAGTAAGTAACAATCTGGCCAATATACAGGAAAAGGGAGTTCTCCCACATTTAAATTCAGAAAGATTTTAGGCTGACAGTGGTGAGACAGTAAACAGGCTGGGCTGTAGGCACAGAAAGGAGGAAGAACAGCCTGATTGCTGGGGGCATACTGAAGTTCAGCCATGAGACTGAAGGTTTCACATCAAGGTGACAGCTTAGAATGGGTTTGATAATAGGACCTGAAATTGTGCTGATACAGGAATCTCTCCCTTTACTTGTCACACAAAATCTGTGATCTATTCAAGCCATTCAGCCTCTCCAAATCTGACTCTCCCTGTGTAAACTGAGACTAGCTCTTCGTCCCTTTAGTAAAGTGCTTTAAGAGCTACAGATTGGAATTGATGCTTGCACAACACTGGCCAAATGCTGGTTCCTTTCAAACTCATGGCAAAATTCCTCTGGGCCTCTTTGGCTATGTCGATATTAATAAATTAAATGTGCCCAGTGCCATTCCCTGGTGCTGCAGCCAGCTGGCAGGGAACAGCCTGCATCTATATTACTAAGCTTTTTTACTCTCTTAAATAGGGTGGTCCTATCCAAACTGTTTGCTGGGAAAGGCTTGTGTAAGCTCCTAAACTGTTCCCAGGAATTGTGTGCTTTGTGCAGGGTGCCACCTGGCACCAGCCCAAACCATACCAGGGTCTCTTGTGACCCTTTAAGTGCACAGAAATTGCAATCCCAGTGCCTGGAAATGTTCTTCAACACCATCCACTAGCTCTGAGTAACTCCTGAGGCAGACACCGGACCTATTAATTTTAATATGCAATACAGTTAGAAACATTAACTCCATTGATATTTCTTTCAAGTGTTCAGATCATTTCCTTTTATAATATTTGCAATTATTGCTATATTCTGAGGGTGCCTGTAAAATACCAGCAGCATTCAGGTTGAACTTAATCTGATTACTAGTGCAAAATACCAGCCTGCAACTCCTCCATTTTGGTTTCTTTTCATCAGCTCATTCTGCAAAACCACTTTCACATAATTACAGAAACATCCTGCGAGGTTTGTGAACCACTGTGCTGTTCAGATGGTGGTAGAACACAGAGAATCTCAAATCTGATCCTCAGCCAAGCGGGGCTGGTAAACCCCAGTGAAGCATTAAGAGCTAAATTATTAAGGCAGGGCAGGTTTTCACACTGCGTTGCTCACTTAGTGCAGGCAAAATAGACTAATCCCTGAGCTACCAAAATCAGCTGCCTATTTCCAAAAGCCAACAGCAGCAAGGAAGCAATTGCATGACTCCTTTTCTAACAACAGAAGGGATGACTGGAGAAAGGAGGGGCTGGGTGGGAGTGGAGCAGTTTGACATCTAATCTATCATTTTTATTAGGCTGAGCCTGCAGACATTTGAATTGTGTTTTCCTCACTTTTTAAATTAAATGGAGAACAGTAACACTAACAACGTAGTTCCTCATGAGTGATAGAATAATTTAAACTTCGTAGAACCTCCCATTTCAGATAGTGTTAATTCATGTGTGAAGGAACCTGCAAACATGGAATTTGTGTTTAAAAAGAAAAAAAAAAAAACAACAAAAAACAAAACCTTCAGAGTTCTGTAACACATCTGCCTGAGGGCACATGTAAGAGACCTAGCAGGAAAGTGGAAAAAATATTGTCCAAGTACACACATGATTACACACACACATGAACAGAAAAAGACAGAGAAGGTGAAGGGAAGGCAGAGGCTGGGTGCTCCTTGGAAGCTGTTTTCTTAACCTCTGCGACAGCCTGGCCTCCCTGCTGCGCTCCCCCCGCCAGCACTCCTCGTGTGCTGCACAATGTCATCCAGAGCACCAACAACAGCTTGAGTAAAAACAGCTTTCACTGGGAACTGGAAAGATAGGAAAGAGATTAGTGCTTTTCATGTATAAACCTTGTGGTTGGTGACCAAAGCTGAAGACAAACTACAGGACCGAGGTGAGGGGAGTGAGCACAAGGAGAGGCAAAGTCTAGGGGGCTCAGAAGGTAGTTTAAATCCATCAACAGGCAGCTAAGATCTGAACTAGTCATCTGCAACCGGGGAGAAATCACAGTCACAGTGTCAACGGCCACAAATCTTATTGCCTTTGAAGTGGCCAGTATTTTACCCCAAAGTTACTACCTCAGATTGTTATCTGGCTACTTGCTGGCCTATGTGAGACAAATTGGCAGTCTTTGGCTAAATCCTGGTAGACTAATTCCACAACACCACATTTGGCATTCATTAGTTGTCCTGGCGGTGGGGCTAAGTAGGAACAGTCAGAAAGGCTGAACTTCCATTTCACCCCTCAGAGGTGGTCTTTCCAGGCCAGCTCTGAGACCCATGGATAAATCAGTATGGGGCAATAAGTCCTGTAGTAGGTACATGGGTAATTAGATGACTTTGAAGAGGTCTGGATATTTCCCTCAGCAGCACTGTGTATGAGTACATACTCCTTGCAGATTGTTAACAGTGCAGGTAAATATTCTTTCATTTTCCTTCAAGCTTCCTAAATGTTAATAATAGAGAAAGGAAGAGAAATAGTTGAGCTACCTACTGATAGAAAGGTGCCTAACCCAAGGAAAGTAAAATCTGAAGAATACCGATAATGAGTATATTAAATATTTTTTTATGGAGGATATGTAGTTTGCTCTTTCTTTTTTACTGGAAGTTTTCTTGGCATTCTCAGACAAATTGACATTGCAAAAGATCCTCATTCTTAGGCTCAATCTGCATTCATAACCTTTATTTAGATTGATTGTTCCTAAATGGCAGCATAGATAAATGTTCTCAAGCACTCTTACTGTAGGTACAATGCAACCCAAGTAAAATCAAGTCAATCAGCGCTAAACTTGCATTCCGAATAACCTACTACAAAGCACTTCTAATGCTTTAAACACCATTTGTCACTGTCACACTGGAAGAAAAATTACAGTTCACTTCAGCTAAGTGGTAACTCACTTCAACAACACGAAAATCCTCTGAACTCCTGCTTTTATTCTGACCTCGAAAGCAGCTGTCTGTGAGCTAAGAATTTGGAAGGAGGGAAAAGAGCAGAAATTGCAGTGGGGCTTCATCCCTGCAGGCAATTGGAATGACTTAAGGTTAGTAAGGGGATAATTAGGTGTGAAGACCCCTACCACAGTGCTCACTGCAGGTCTCTGTTTCAGCTGGATACCTGTTGCAAAGATGAATCTCACATCTCTGCAAGACAAGCAATCTGTGGGCCATCTTGTAGATAAAATAGTGTGTGCCAAGGACTGTTAGCTGCCAGGTTTTGACTGTCAAACTGAGAAGGAGCAAAAGAAAGGGGAAAAAATTACCATGGCAAAGCTCATGTTAGACTGAATTTTGGAAAAGCAAAGTTGGATAATGACTGACTTGTGAAACTGAGCATGGGCCCACATTGAGTGGTGGTTTGAGGAACAGCTCTGAAAACTGAAAAAGCTTAACACGTCAGGTTACCTATCTGATCCCTTTCTGAATGGAATTTATGAGGAATTGTCCACTGAAACACAGTCCTCCACTGTCTCACAGAGACACAGAATCATGGAATGGCTGTATTTGGAAGGGACATGATCTAGTCCAACTGCCCTGTTGATAGCAGGTTACCTAGATCACATTGCTCAGAGCCATGTCCAGATGTCCTTTGAATCTCTCCAGGGATGGAGACTCCACAATCATGCTGGGCAACCAGTTCCAGTGTTTGACCACCCTCAGAGTAAAAAGGTGTTTTCTACGGTTTAAGTAGAGTTTTGTGTATTTCCATACCTCTCTTGGTCTCTCACTGGACACTGATGAGAAGAGATTACACCTCTTGTTCAGATATTTATGTATATTGATAAGATATCCGCCTTGACCTACTCTTCTCCAAACTGAACAGTTCCAGGTCTCTCAACCTCTCCCTGATAATTCTCTTTATTTCATGTTCTAGCATGTGCTAAAGGTTGTGCTGGGTCTGCTTTAAAAGAGAGGCTTTTTAGCCCTTCATGCAGTAATATGAGTTCTCAAGTGCACTAAAGTCTCCATATTTTGTCAAGAATTGAAAGAACCCCAAAATCCTTTCAACTCCTCTGCTTTCAGCTCTAACTTGTTGAAACTCTTCTCTGCCACTTTCTTTTTTTCCTATTAGAGGTATTTTACAGAAGACAGTCCATTGCTTTGCTTTGCTGTGAGAATGTGCAGTGCCAGTGTGCTGGATGGATGCAGCTCTGCAGGACATGCTAAGGAGTGACCAGAGAGGTGACTCACTGCCATCCACTGTCTTCTCTGCTCAGGACACAGAGGAATATGATTTCCCTGTGTGAGCAGACCTTTCCTTGTGCAGAGCACTCCTACAAACTCATATACCCTCCTTGATCAAGTGCTTCTTTCTAATGTCCATCTGGTTTTGAGTAGAAAAGTCCTCAGGGCAAAGAAAGAGAGAGTATGGTTCTACTTCTTTAACCACAATATTCTGATAAGGATATACGAAATTCCCATTAACATAGGAGCCACATACTTCTCTATGCTTTATTCATCCAGAGCACATTGAATAATCAAGAAAGGAATTGGTTTTTTCTACTGTCAAAGTTAATTTTCCACTGTAAAAATTAGTTTTGCAGACACTTATGAATAGGATAGTCATTTCATAAAATCCCACAGTTTATGTTTGTGCTTTTTTGAAAGCTAAGGATAAACTCATTTTCTCATGCAGATTTAAGATTCTTTTCCTAATTTTTTTCTAATTTATTTTTCTAAATATTGAATATTTTTTATTCACTGAATACTTATAAGACACATTTTTAATATTCTGTAATGTCTGAAATTAATTCTGTAGGTTTAAAGAGAATTTTATTTTCAGAGTAAGAAAATAGCTGTTTCAAAGCAATTTCAACAAAAATGTCTGAAAATGTGAAGAGTCTTCATCACTGAAGCAGCAAAAAGACTATTTCCATCACACTTTTTTTTTTTTAGATTTTCTCTTTATAAGTTGCTTTTAGACAAAGCGCTTCTTGCACACATTTTTTATGAGGAAATCAAGGCAAAACTGAATGTACTAGTAAATTAAATAAATGCAAGGCTTTATTATTGTTTTTCCTTTCCCTTCAAGATAGTTATCAGTGTTAAAGTCGTCTGGAAACAAAGCATGGTAGGTCTTTGTGGGTGTTTTTTGTTTTGGTTTTGGGTTGGGATTTTTTGTTGTTTTGTTGTTTGGGTTTTTTTACTGTGAAATATTGTTACGGATAAATAATAATTTAAATCCTGGATGCAGCCCAGAAAAAGTAGACGTAGAAAATAAAGTAGCTCTCTTCAGCCTTAATTGTTTTTTCAGTTTCTCTTTCTGCTTTTCATAACTTATAAAATCTTTTTCAATAGTGAAAGGAAATATATAACAGCATAAACATAAATTAAGTTGTTTTGATATGCACTTGTTTTGTTGCACATTGTCTGCAACTTCCATTAACGTGTTGAAATAAACTGCACAAAAAAGGAGCTGTTCCGTAGCAGGGTAACACTTTTGCATATATTATGTGCTTGGTTCATGCAGGTAAATTCAGATTATTCTGACAGAATTTGCCTTCAGTTTTTCTCCTTTCCTGAGCTGAAAGTCAAAACAATGAGAACTGAAATATAACTAGCTAAGTAAATCAGATCTTTTTCCACATTGTCATGAGGAGGAATTCAGAGCAGTAGTGACAGATTTTCTCCTAGGCTCATATAGTTAGATAAATGTGAATTGTTTATTCAGCTTCTCTAGCAAGAAATGTAAAGGACACAAATATAAGGTAGGATAGAAATAAAGGCATTATGCATAGGTATGACTACAGTTCTCACCTCTGTAAATACAAAAATTGGGAAAAAAAGTTATATCCTTGATCCAAGCAGGGTTATTTCCATCTGCTATCATATCACACAGAATTATAAAAGCTTCTGATAAGGCAAATTACTTCTAGGGAGTTCACTTTCTGGAATATACACTGCTGAGTCCTTGCCAGACTAACAGGTCTGAGTCAGCCCTATCCTAATCATTTTATCCGTAGCCTGATTGTCCATGTGCCTTATAATCTTGGATCTTGTTCAAAATAAATAATGGCAGTAACAAGCCACAGGCTGAACTTTCCTCTGAAATTTTTTTTAAAATCTTCAACAACATCTTCTTGCATAAGGCAAGAAACATCTGCTGAACCAAATGAGGAAGAAATCCTAATGGCTGGGATGAAGGATAGGAAAATAAAGGAAGATCAAGGAGAAGTCCTATCCCCAAGAACCAGAGGGCTTTCTAGTTCAAGTTCCAGGCAAGCTGGGAATGTGCTCCTTACCTCCATGCTCACCTTCATCACAACTCTAAGCTGGGTAAACTAACATAGCTGTGGCTCTTCTTCCAGCTGAATGTAAACAATGCATTCTATTTAAATAATTAGGTCTTCTAATAAAAGATTTACCTTCTTTGACTTCAGTTTCATACTGGAGTTCAGAGTCAGCATTTCACTGGTGCCTCCTAAATATACAGGCGCTGTCATTTGCACATTCATACTCTGCAATCAAAGGCTGGTCTTCTACATTTACCTTACTAGTAACGTCAGAATTTTATATTTCCACAAACACATCAAAAAGATCAACATTAATTCTTCATATATGATAACTCAGGTTACTTCTGCCTGCTGAGTATGTTTCAGGTTTTGTCTTACACTTGGACAAATTATGGTTTGTGAAATAGTTTCATAACTGGTAGGTAGCAAAAGACCTTTTCTGAGACAAAAGCACATTTTCCAGCCTCCGTGAGAATAGCAAGCACTCAAGAGGTGTGCCCCACAGTCTGGAATTGCCTTTTATATTAGCATTATGTTGAGTGATGTCACATTTAATCAGTTTTAATACTTTTCAAGTTGCGTTTTCATATATAGAAATATATCAGAAAGTACAATGCGATCCAACCGATGCTGAAGTTAGAGCAAATCAGTGATCCAATTGCACATAATTCAAACTCCCCAGATTTATTTCTTTCCACTAGAGAATGTCTGTTAGAGCCAGGAAAAAATTTTATCACCATGCTAAATTCATATCAACAATTAAATAATCGTTTACAGAAACGGCAATTTTGCTTTGCAAATAGCACAGTGATTCCCTGAAGTCCTTTTTTATTTCCTGAATCCCACAACCCTTTTCTCTTTTGGATTTTTGTACATTTTTAGTTCTCTGCAGAAAACTCTTTTTTTTTTTTTTTTTTTTTCCTGGGATTATAACTATCAGCTATCTTTCATATAAAAAAAAAGCACACACAAACTGTTTGCATTTGAGGTTGGAGAAGTATTTGTTTTTGTTTTGAATTGATTAACTGTTAGCAATAAAACAAAATGTAAATAACTGCAAGAGAATGATCAGGACAGAAAAATTCCTTTCTGTCTCTGGTATCAGATCTGGATGAGACAAGAAAAAAAAAAAACAAAAATGAATAAACCAGACTAAATCTCCAATGTTGTTTTGCCTGAGTATGTTGGATATCTTTGTGAATGTCATGATTTGTTAGGATAGGCTTGGGATCTCCAAAGGGAGAGGATATGGGATACAGGAATGGGAGTAGGAGTGACTTGATTTCTGAGGAAAGCACAGGACTGTGTGAACAATTGTAACTGAAGAGGTTTCAGCACTAAGTCTCCCGGAGCAGCAAGTAGTCTGTCTCTGTCTGAAGCCACACTGAAGTTACAGGGAAAACTATGTCAGTGCAGGGAGGAAGCCTCTGAAGGGAGGGGAAGCTAAAAATGGAAGGCCATTTGTACATGATTATCTATTGTAAACTTATAATCCAGGCCATCCTTAATAAAAACACTGAGTTCACACAGACCTTTCTACATCCTCAGGAATGCAGAGCTGGAAGAGAGCACTGAATCACTGAGTCCAGTTTTCTGTTACTTTGGGCACCATATTGCAAGATATCTTTCACAAACTTGAAGAGTATCCCAAAATCCTTTATGAAAAAAGTGGCTATTGCAGCCTCCCTTTCTTCAAATGAAGCAACTTGATCCTTGGAGAGGTGAAATGACAAAGCCATGACCATCCAGTAGCCCTGCAGAAATACTTGGACCAAACCTGCTTTTCCCGAGCATCCTCTCTGTGTTGATCAAGGGCTTCTTAAGGTGTTTTCCAGATTTCAAAGATCAGTGTCCCATGAAACTGTTGTTGTTCATGCTTGCAATGCTTTGCCTTGCTGATTTATGTTAAAAAGGACTCGGTGCTCTGCAGCAATATTGGAGAAATTGTTCAGCACACATTTTTTTCTGGCATTTCTCGGAACACAGAATTGCTCCCAAAGTGACTGGCTTCTGGAAGCTATTGGAAAACAACATGAAGCCTTCAGTTTCTGAATAAAACTTTCCACCTGTCCTTATGGATGCTGAAAATTAAAGTGTGCAATTTTGTCAATTACAATAGAAAATACCAGGGCCATTACTTGAGATGGCTGTGTATTGAATACAGACCACCCCAGAACGCATTTAAACAAGAGCAGGAAAGAGATCACTGTTCATGGTGCTTGGACCTGCCAATCAGACCAAGACTGAATGCCTGTCAGTCTCCCTCATATTTGACTTGGAAGCAACTCATATCAATATGTAGTCAGGAAATGGCTCTTTAATCACTGCAAAGTCTCTCCTGATTTTAAAGATTAAATCAGCCACAGACTGCTTCAGTCTTTTCCTTTTTTTTAACTCCTCCAAGATAACTGACGATAGCATTTGAGAATGATTAGCCATGCAGCACGACCTGGGCATACAGCTTGCTCCGATTTCATGCATTACAGGCCATGCTGTACAACACCAATCTCAGATAACAGGACATTCAAAGAGATCTGACAGACTTGTCCATGAGTGATATATGGGGGTAAGACAACTTTAAATATGTAAGGAAAATAAATTACCCAATAGATTAACAACAATCTTGTTAGAAATGCTGTAAGGAGATGGGCCAGCAAAGGATCAGGGTCTCCACGGAGATGTCAGCAAAATGGGATCTGAAAAGGACCTCCTCTAAAGTACAATTAAAAGTGCTACTGCTCCAGGAGGAGCATCCAGTGAGAGAGGTATATGCTTACAAAGGTACACTTAAGGCTAGCAAAATGGCAACTGATGCTGGCAGCTCTAAGACTGCAAGTGACAGCCAAAGGTACCACATGAATGTTCTTGGGAATAACTGTGGAGGTAAGGGAGAGGGCAGAGAGGTAACAAAGCCCCAGGTTACAGGTTTCTGAGGTGGGCCAAATCTGGGATGTCCAGGTGAGAGATCAGAGATGCAAATGTGGAAGGGGCTGTCTGCCAGGGCTGCAGTGAGAAGCTCAGGTTTCAGGAGAAAGAGGACTTGGGCCAGATCAGTCACTCTTATGAAAGAGGACACAGAATGTGTCCTGGAAAGAGGGAGGCACGAGATGCATGGGAAGGGACATCACATGAGATGTGTTTTGTGTAAGCCTCCATAGCAGAAACACATGCAAGAATGGAATGAAGGAAAGAGAAACCACAGCCTACACATTATCAGCACCCTGAATTCACCCTGAAATAGTCCAAGGCTCCCCAGGAGGCTGGTGGCTTGGCGCCGTGTGGAAAAGGGACACAAGGTTGACAGTGCTCTTTCTACTCTGTCACCAGGCAAGCTGTCTTCGGGACTGTCAGGTCAGCCCCTGTTCTCACAGCAATCTGGCTCGCTTCAAGCAGACAAATACTCCCCAGCCTGACACATCACCAAGTAAATCTTCTTGGAAGTTATTTTTCTCAGATCCTATGTTTATCTAATAATACATGTGCCATGTTTCACCCACCCTTCTCCATGCTTTTTTCACCCATATTAGATTTACAGTGGAAATAAGGTATTGCTGTGGCAGTCCCTAACTCCACTCCAACTCGTAAACTTTCCTTTCCATGATGTTTAAAGGATTAAAAAACCCCCCTGAACTATCAGGTAAAATTTTACAGCAAAAGTTTTCCTTCTGCTATGAGGTTTTTTCCCACAGAAACTGCCTGTTTGCAAGTTTTTTCTATTCAAACACATGCTAAAGCATGCTCACCCACCTCATTTAAACTCAGAAAATGTGAAGCCAAATGGACTATCTTGTTCCACATTTCTGCCATTCAAGCACCAGCACAAAATGAAATGGAGAAAACGCAGAATTCATTTGGTTCCTCAAGGCTTCTCAAAAAGCCACTGAAGTCAGCAGTATGACTTCTTTTAACATGTGCATAGTGAGTCAGGCTGTACAACCTCAGTTAGAAATACCAGTGGGACTACATAAGGGTGGAGGTGGTATGCATGGAAAAGCTGCAACTGCACATGTACAGCCATTTTAGAAAGAATCTGAAGACCCTAAGATCTTTGAAATAACACAAGAAAAAAAGAAGTACACTTCCGAAATTTGCCTTCTTGAGTGTCTCTGACTGCAATTAGTTCTTAAAAAATTACCTATTAATTTGAAGTCTCAATCTCCTTTCACGAATATGTCTTATTTTCTTTAGAATTGCAAAACTTGACCTTTTTTACAAAGAATAACTGGATGACAAGATCACAGTCTCACTCACATGCTACTATTTGCAACACAGACTTAAAATTTCTTCTTGACAAATCACTCTTACAACAGTATCCAAACTCTAAAGATAAATTTCCAGATAGTCACACACTAAAATAACGAGTACAGGAAGCTGTACTTATTGCTTTGTTCAGGATGTTCACTGAGCATTCAGGATTCTCAAATATTTCACCTCTGATTCCTCCTGCTTTATTCCAATCCTTTTGCTTAAAACCACACCAAAAAAAAAAAATACACCAACACCCCAAAATCAGTTCTTCAAGATTACCAACTTTATATCATTTGAATAACTGACAATACACTCTGGATAGGTCATTTTTTTCCATGAAATACCTCCAGCTGTGATATTGCTTCCTGCCAGATTGGACTAGGCAAACATATGTCAGCCAATCTCCATAGCTGATGATGAATTGAAAGGATTTAATATGGGGAGTTAAAAGATAAAGATGAAGGAATAGTCACTAATGAATAGACAATAAAGGGAAGCCTACTGAACTACATTTGTTTCCCTGTGTGTATACATGGTTCTACTTATGAATTACTAATGTTATCTCTTTTTTCTAATTCTTTTATCAGTTAATTTATACAGTCAGGTCTTGAGTCCTAGATTCTTTTTAAAAACTTGTGACCATTTGTTGGAATCTGCATCAGAAAAAAGATTATATATTATTGTCCTTGCTCTCTTCCTAAATTAATGTGATTAGTTTATGAATTAATATTGTAAATGGTTCACTTTTAAGATAATATATCACTGTCAAGGGTTTGGTGTTTGGGCTTTTGAGTCCTTTATTGAACTAGTCTCTGTATAGGATGTGTCTGCTAGAGATTTCAGAAGTGGAATGTTGCTAACAGCATAAAAGTATCAGCAAATAACTTAAATACACATATATATATATACATATATACAAACTTCTTTACTTATCTGTTAATATAGGGATTGGATAAAATGCTTGGAATTTTGGCTTTAAATCTCCTGAACCATGCACTTTTCTCACTTCATCCTGCTAAATTTTATGTTTGATTAGATGTGACAACTGCTGCTAAAAATACTGGAGCTTGTAGAGTGACAATACAACTCCAGTCTGCACAAGAGAGGGCCAAATTGAGATCTACTCAGAAGATATACATCCTGAAATACTTCACTGGAGTTAGGAGAGCTGGTCCACATTTGCACCCTATGAGAACAGAAACTGGCTCACAAAGTTAAAGAGTGCAATTCAGCTGGCAGTCTTGCACTGATTTTTCACTTGGGCTGTGCTCCTGCCAACATGTTTTGCAACTTTAATTCTCTGCTGCTATTGACAAGCTCTGAATTTTATAAGATGAGAGCCTTCTCCATTTCACCCATATTCATTTCCCTGACCCTTCTGTTCCAGAGGAGTTGCTTGGCCAGAGATGGGAGATGCTGGTCCACACCTGAGCTCAGCACTCAGTAGTTGTGTCGATGAAAACACACAGCATGCACAGACAAAAAGCCCAATAATTTGCAAAACACACCAGAGCAGATTTCTTCTGCTGAGCTGCATCAGTACAAATCATAATTTGTTTTTGCATAGTTGTGTCCACTCCTGGGCTTTGTATCAGGCATCTAGATGATGCTTGTATATGAAAACACCTTCTTCCTCCTTCCCCTTTCCCATCTTCTCCACAGTAGCAGAAAATGTAAGTGATCAGAAGAAAGACTCTGCAGCACTTTGCTGCTGCTCCACAAGGATGCAAAGCATTCTTATTTCAGCGCTTCCAGCGCTCTCTAGAAAAAACCTCCTGGTGTAAGACATGCAAGTGACAGTGCCATGCAGTGTCATCTTCAAGCTGCTGAAATCACACCATACTGAGTTTGCCATTCTTCCCTCTCTTTCGCTTACACAGTGCTTAAACGTCAATTCATAGTTGGTTCACCAGTGGAATTATAAATGTAATCACAGAGTCCAAGGATCAAAGACCACACTTCTTGCTGTCACTACTATGCCTGCTCAGGTGAACCACTCTGCAGGACAGGCTAAGGAATAACCAGCTCTTCTTTATACCACAAGTGTCCTGTACTTGAGAAATACACCTCAGAATTTTAAAGAAATATTTTACAGGTAAAAGATTGGGGGGTGGGGGGGGAGGGGGGGGCAG